>OX155980.1:10204825-10401728 GCA_944548615.1 Micropterix aruncella
AACGGTCAACAGCAGAGACTCAAAATTTTGTATACGTATTCAATTATGATAGCCTCTTTCAAGTTCCATTATAACATCGTTGATGTACCCTAGGTTGGCTCCCGATGAGGGAACTCCTCAACGGTCAACAGCAGTTGGAGTGTCGATTTCGTTTTCGATAGTTTTTGATTTCGGTTTCGGTTTCGTTTTAGATTTTTATTTCAATTTCATCATCATCATTATCATCGGGGGGCGGGGGTGGCGCTAGGTTGAGGAGGGGGGGGGGGTATTAATATTCAGATTAATTAAGTTCCTGGCTACTTGACAGGAAAGTCTTGTGGTGACACAGCCGACTTTTGATCGGATGTCGTCGCTCTATTCACACTAGTCTGATGCCGGATCTGATTTGGATTCAATCACTCTCCAGAAAGCGATTGCGCAATGGACGTCGACGTAGCTGTTTGAGGTTGCGTTTTCGGTCGCGTCTGCAGTTGCGTCTGCAGTTGCGTTCGCGTTTGCGGTCTCGTTTGCGGACCGTTGAGGAGTTCCCTCATCGGGGGCCAACCCAGGGTACATCAGCCATGTCATAGTGAAACTTGAAAGGTTCTATCATAATTGAATGCGTATACAAAATTTTGAGTCTCTGCTGTTGACCGTTGAGGAGTCCCCTCATCGGGAGCCAACCCAGGGTACATCAGACATGTCATAGTGAAACTTGGAAGGGCCTATCATAATTGAATGCGTATACAAAATTTTGGGTCTCTGCTGTTGACCGTTGAGGAGTCCCCTCATCAGGAGCCAACACAGAGTACATCAACCATGTCATAGTGAAACTTGAAAGGGCCTATCATAATGGCAGAAGGGCACCCACGACTGACTTCCCACCGACAAGTGCTTAGCTTATTGTTGAAACGTGCGTCTGCTGAGTGCGTTCGTTTCGATCGTTTGTACGTAGCTTCCATACTGGTTACCTCTGTCTACTGTGACGTTAGTGTAACGTCACAGTAGACAGAGCTAATTTTGTAAACAACTTCAAGGTGACGCAATAATTGTCCGCCTTGAAAACGTCCGGGTTATAGACAAGCTCTCATACATTGACATACAACACAGTTATACAACATGACATACGTTCGTAAATAAACACGTATCGCCGATGGGGAAATACGATGCACACGGCACGGCGGCGCCGTGCCGTGTTTCGCAATGTCGATAGGCAAGCTTCCATTGTGATCCATACCCCACTGACGACCTTGTCTGGACACGGCGGATTAGCCGTATCGTAGATTTTCACGGCGAAATAAACGTGTGTGGACAAGAGGGCTAAGGGCCTCTAAATACGTTAATCCAGCAATGTTAATTTTCATTGTGCAACATACTTTTGGCATACGGTTTTCTAAGCATGCAAATTAAGTAAGATTAAATTAATCAGATACTCCGTGCGTCAGTAGCTAAAATATATGGCTTTTAACTTGTATAGTGCATTTTTGAGCTACGGCGGATACAATAAGGTATCAACATAGAGGGCCCCATCCAACTATAGTACAGTCTTATCAGGGGTTTCACCTCAGATAAGAGACAATAAGCTGGAAACTCGTATACACCTTCATGTTAACGTTGTAAAAGTTGTCTCAAAAGTATCATAAAATCTCGTGTCAGCGTCGTAATTATTCAAGGTCAAAGGCCGCAAAAATGTTTTTTGCGATTATCTAGATTTCTATATGTAGAGCATAAACACAGTTTACCCGTGTGACATTGCATTACAGGCGCTCTCCGCCCCCTATCTCAAAAAACGGTTGGGCGCGTGAAAAAATATTTGGAACAATTTTTTTTACAAATTTAATGCTCTACAATTTTTATAATAAATGTTAACAGCATTGGAGCTATAGGAAGCTAAATAACCGCGAAAAAACGATTGTTGTGAACTTTGACCTTGAATAATTTACGACGCAAACGCGAGATTTTTAAGGCTTTTGAGACAACTTTTAGAACGTCAAAATTAAGGTGTATATAGCTCATTATCTGTCATTCCGAGCTTGACCCCTTTTTGCATGACTGCACTATCATACCATAATTAATAACAGACTGTTTAAAAACATACATCATTTATTAAAAATCAAATAGAATAGCTATAAAAGTATACATTAATATTGTAAACATTCAAAAGTACAAACAATCAAAGGCTTCGATATATTAATTACTCTGGTTTAAAAATTATTCAGTTGCTCGGGTACAGGCGGAAATACTCGTTTTACTTTTGATTCAAAGCAGTGCCTCCAGCCTTTTCTTTGATTTCTGGTGCTTTGGGCCATGCGTACCTTCCAGCTCCGGGAAGCATCTGCTTAATCGACCACGAAGGCGGTGTATTGGGACCAGTCGCGTTAAACGGATGCTCATTAAGTTTCGTTGTTTTTAAGTGAGATCGAATGTCATACGCTGCAGGGCCAGGATCCTTCGGATTCTTCCAACAATATCCAATATTTATAACAGTGATTCTACCGCGGAACGGCGTGTCTCTGCCGGTTTTGTTCATCACACCATAATTTTTCATTTTCGGGTGTTTAAGTCGATCGACATCCGATGGTAAACTCGAGGGCCACGTGGATGCAGTCGACCCTTGGTACATGGAGAAATGCCCTCTGATCGTTGACAGGTCGCGCTTTACAGTGAATAGCTGATATGGCCCCTTCACAGATACCACCTTGTTGAGTGTTTTCTCGAACGATCCTGGGTCGGCCGATGCGAGGTCGTACCGATTTGGTGCCAGACTCCATGATCTTTCTTTTGCGTCGAAACGTTTGCACAGGCCAACCCATTCAAACGGCGGTAAGGTCGTGTGCGGGCCATGATTTTGATCATTACTATGTTTGCATTTTTTAATGGAGTGTTTTAACATCTTGAATTAAAATAAAGTAATTTGAATATGACAGATGGAACGACCTTTTTATTTTTAGTTTCAACGGGTCAAGTAGGTACCCAGCAAAGTATTCGAATCGAGCGACTACACACGGCGAGTGACCGTTTAACACGCACTTAATTCTTTTGAAGTGAAAACCTCTTAAAAAGGCTCCCATACCAGAATATACTAAGTTAGAAGAGTAAGCGCACTCTCAAAGTTCAAGTTCTTTATTGTGTGAATTATTAAAAAAAACATACAATGTTTAAGTAACAAACTGCCCAGAGAGCATACAACATTTCGTTTTAAAAGAAACATAAAGTAGAAGCTATTTAAGGCGCAATCAACAAGCAGTAAAACTAAAACCATCAACAATTAAAATAATCAATATCAGAAATGATCAAATTAAAGCAATAATCATCAATAATCAGATAATCAATCAAAAGCAATAATCAAAACGGAAAGGCGATGCGGGGATAGGGTGTGTGCGAGGTAGGTGAGCAGGGGATGCGTTACAGCAAATGCCTTTAGTTAGCGCTACGCGCGGGTGAAGGTTTGCAAATTTTCTCGAACGTTTGAATATCTGCGTCGGCGAAATGGCGGCTATATGCGAATTTCGTTCGACGTGTCACCACACATCGTATTACGATTGTAGTACACATCATATTACGATAGATTATCGTATTACTCGTCGTAGTACGATTACTATCGAATTACGATTAGTGGAGCCCTTAGGACTTTTGTTGTCACTTGCTTCGATTTCAATTTTATTCTAAGAGACGCTACTAAGTGCATACTAGCAAATATTACCATTGTGCAAATATTATCATTGATTTTATAAAATCAATGATATTATGTTCGATCGTTAACAAATATCGAAAATCTCGGCGAATAGTGATATCTATCAACACAATACCAGAAAAAATAAAGTGATCAATAAATTAAAGTGATCACTTCGGCACAGCCGAAGTGATCAGTTTAATTTTTTATTTTTTCGCTTAATTCGTCTCAATTGAAGGCATTTTGTATTGCATATATATATATATATATTATATATATATATATATATATATATATATATATATATATATATATATATATATATATATATATATATATATATATATATAGTATATTATATATATATATATATATATATATATATAATATATATATATATATTATATATATATATATATATATATATATATATATATATATATATATATATATATATATATATATATATATAATATATATATATATATATATATATATATATATATATATATATATATATATATATATATATATATATATATATATATACATATATATATATATATATATATATATATATATATATAATATATATATATATATATATATATATATATATATATATATATATATATATATATATATATATATGTATGTATTTTATGATTCCATTTATTTAATTAAAGATTCGATCACACCTAGCCTATCTCCTACTTCTTAAAATTTCACTAACTGCCATCCTAGTTTACTGTATTATATGACTTTTATATTATACCATACTATTATATCATATCATATTATTTATTATAAATATTATTATCCAAATATCGATATTTCTATATTTTGCCCTATATAGCCCTTTCTAGAACTTACCTTATTAACAACTTACCCTATTATTAATTTTCTTATCCTTATATTATCATTAGTCTTATTACTTTTTTCCACTATCAACGTGTTCATGTTATTTCTGTATTAATTTGTAATGCAAGCATTGTAAACTACTGATAGGATAGTAAATTTATTTTGTTTTATTACGTTTTTAAAATACTTGTATGTATTTACTATATGTAAGTTTACTATAAAAAAATAAAAGAATAAAGATATTGGGATAAAATAAATTGACTTTAATTAAAGTAAGACGACGTGGATAAGTCAACCGAAAATTTAATCTTAATATTTAAAGCGTATCTCGAAAAGTGCACCACAGTGACATAAAAGCCTATCCCACATTAAAATCAACATGGTTTTGGTAGAACAATAGCGTGTGCTGATAACACGGTGTTAGTTATTTCCGGTTCTAGTTGGGGAAAAGTATATAATCGTACTAACATCGCGATGGCTTCAATTGAAACCTGGTTAGACACCTACTTGCGTTAAATGTTGGCAGCAAAATACATCCCATTTAGCATCGACATAAGAGGCCAGCCGGATGATCACCATCACCTTATCATTCACGACTGAAAGAGAGATGTCACGTATCGTTGTCAGCTAATCGGACCAGTCGGAGAGATAAATAGATATCTCGGAATAATAATTATTCTATAATTAATATAGTTAGTGTCACGTTTTATAAGATAGATGACGTGATAGATTAGAAATATATAAGCTGAATATGAATACGCTGAAATAAAAGAATGAATTGATAAAAACAAATCTTTATTACATATGTCGACCAACCGACGGTAATTTGGCGATACAGCGCCTAGATAATTAAAATCATTCCGTAGAGAATAAAACACAATAATTAAAATAAAATAAGGGGACTTGAAAGTTAGAAAGAGCAAGAGCCTCCCAGGTCGAGTGCATATTCTGCGAGTTCAGGTTTATATTAGGGGAAATGTATATTAGGGGAAATGATATATTAGAGGAAATGTTTCGATTGAAGGACGGTAAAAGATGAAACGGGGAGATCCCGCGGCTCAGCCGACACGTCGAACGTCTTGCGGGGTCAGGCACGGACTGCCTCGTAGACGGCCCTTGAAGAGTCGCTTGAAGCTGCTACCGGAGAGCGGAGCTTGAAGACGGAGGGTAGACGGGCGTACGCTGTGAAGCAGTCGTCGACTATCGCCCTGGGCGGGCGCAGCAGCTGAGGCGGGCGACGGGACGCTCAACTCCTGTGAAAAAAGCCCCCGGCGAAGGAGAACTGCCGCTGTCACGGGTGGCCTGAGACGAGGAAAATCTCGCTCATCGCTGGATTCCGGCGAGGAGACGCGCGCAAACGATCGACGCTACACGCGTCGACCGTTATACGCCGACCATGCGATGATTATAGCTGCATCCTTGGCGGAGAAATCGTATCCCCGAAGGACCCCTGGAAAAAACCACAAAAACGCCACGCATTAGCTTCGCCCCTAACGAAAAACTCCCTTTTTGCCGGTAATTGGGAAAGGGATAGCGCTGATCGGCTCTTTTTCCAACTTCCAGTGAGCAAGTGCTTGTGACGCGCTACCTCATTTCAAAAAGGCAAACGCGATGCGAATTCACATAAAACTACGTGCACTTATCGGAAACCATCACAGCATTCTTAAATATTCCAATTTAATCGACTTACCGAATAGGATTAGGGGTCCAAAGCGGGCCAACGGATCGACTCGCTGATTGGCGTACTCCCAAAATTTGCCTGTGACGTCGGTCTCCATCTTGCGGTAGACTATCAGAGCTGCTTCGCGGTCTAAGTAGTCGTCGTTGGAGTGAGAAAGCTGTCTATGGCTGGCATATTGAAATAGTCCGATGAGTCCCTTGAGCAGATTATCCATGTGTACGGTCATGGATTCTGTCACAATTAGTTGCTTTAAACTGCCTCCTTCCGTTTTTAGTTTGAAAGGGCCTTCAATCTGTGTGAACATCTTGTATTCGAGATATTCTGCCATGTCTTGAGTCCCATTGGGGCAGCGGCCGGTTCACGTAAGAGAATTCGACTTGGGACATTTTTCCCACGAAGATTTCTGCGTTTTTTGTATGGAAGATCAGCTCTCATTTTAAGATAAGATCTTTCCACTCTGTCCTCTGGCTGCCATTTACTGACATAATCCGCCTGTCAAAATGCCTCCTCCGAATGGGTTGAAAAATCCATCATCGCACTCGCTATAATTCTTGATCTTGTTGACTTCGAGGAAGACCGGTTGGGACTTGCCAGAGGGCAGAGGGTGGGCGAAGTTGCCTAATTGCTTCTGTTGGTCAGCTTGGAGGCGGTCGTAGGGCATGGGGGCGATGGAGTAGAGCACCTCGTAGTTGCCTGTGACGTCGGTCTCCATCTTGCGGTAGACTCTCAGAGCTGCTTCGCGGTCTAAGTAGTCGTCGTTGGAGTGAGAAAGCTGTCTGTGGCTGGCATATTGAAATGGTCCGATAAGTTCCTTGAGCACATTCTCCATTTGTACGGTCATGGATTTGGTCACAATTAGTTGCTTTAACCTGCCTCCTTCCGTTTTTAGCTTGAAAGGGCCTTCAATCTGTGTGAACATCTTTTATTTGAGATTTTCTGGTATAGCTGAGTCCCATTCGGGCTGCGTCCGGTTCAGGTTGGAGAATTCGACGTGGGACATTTTTCCCTGGAGGATTTCTGCGTTTTTTGCAAGGAAGGTCAGCTTGCATTTTAAGATAAATCCTTTCCACTCTGTCCTCTGGCTGCCTTTTACTGACATAATCGGTCCCTCCACCTTATATATGTATGATGCACCACTCTTCCGATCTGCTAATACCTTTTTAATAAGACATGCAAATAACACCGTTTCGTGCGATTTGACTACGGCCTCTACACACTTTAGTTCGGCGATCAGCGAGAATCACAACTTGGACCTTTTCAACGATTTCTTCCGTATTTTATTTCATTTGTTGAGTGGGACTTTTCTAAGGTCTTTATGAGCATTGTAACACTGCGACCATTGCTTATCTATTGTGTTCGCCGCCTACTATAGTTCTGCGCTAAGCCTCGTGTCATTTAAGAACCGCAGAGTAAGAAGAAGAAAAGTAAGAGTTGCCCAATATATAGAACAGACTTCCCGCGTTGCGGTTGTTTCTCGGTCCCTGGTTGTATTCGATGGCTACTAGGGTGGCGTTCACCCGGCTCTTATTGACGGTTTTGATAGGGGTGTTCGTTAACAATTTTGATGTGATGAGCCCAGGCATGATGGATTCAGACAGAAGCCAACCATTTAACGTGATGTTTGTCTCTACGCTGATAATGGTGTTGTTTCGGTCGGCGATAATCTTCGAGACAGTTGATTTCGGGAAATAGTTAATAGCTGACATATAATAGAACGTGCCTGTCAAGTTGCCTCCATCGAATGAGTTGAAGAATTCATCATCGCACTTGCCATAATCCTTGATCTTGTTGACATCAACGAAGCCCGCTTGGGACTTGCCAGAGAGCAGAGGGTGGGCGAAGTTGCCTAATTGCTGCTGTTGGTCAGCTTGGAGGCGGTCGTAGGGCATGAGGAGATAGTTTTTTAGTTTAGTTTGACCTGCCTCCTTCCGTTTTTAGCATGAAATAGACTTCAATCTGTGTGAACATCTTGTATTAGAGATATTCTGGCATGTCTGAGTCCCATTGGGGCAGCGGCCGGTTCACGTGAGAGAATTCGACTTGGGACATTATTCCCACGAAGATTTTTGCGTTTTGTTTATGGAAGGTCAGCTCCCATTTTAAGATAAGATCATCCCACTCTGTCCTCTGGCTGCCATTTACTGACATAATCCGTCCCTCCACCTTATATATGTATGATGCACCACTCTTCCGAACTGCTAATACCTTTTTAATAAGACATGCAAATTACGCCGTTTCGTACGATTTGCCTACGGCCTCTACGCACTTTAGTTCGGCGATCAACGACAATCACAACGTGGACCTTTTCGACGATTTCGTCCGCTTTTTATTTCATTTGTTGAGTGGGGCTTTTCTACGGTCTTTATGAGCCTTGTAACACTGCGACCATTGCTTATCTATTGTGTTCGCCGCCTACTATAATTCTGCGCTAAGCCTCGTGTCATTTAAGAACCGCAGAGTAAGAAGAAGAAGAAAAGTAAGAGTTGCCCAATCTATAGAACAGACTTCCCGCGTTGCGGTTGTTTCTCGGTCCCTGGTTGTATTCGATGGCTACTAGGGTGGCGTTCACCCGGCTCTTATTGACGGTTTTGATAGGGGTGTTCGTTAACAATTTTGATGTGATGAGCCCAGGCATGATGGATTCAGACAGAAGCCAACCATTTAACGTGCTGTTTGTCTCTACGCTGCTAATGGTGTTGTTGCGGTCGGCGATAATCTTCGAGACAGATGATTTCGGGGAATAGTTAACAGCTGACATATAATAGAACGTGCCTGTCAAGTTGCCTCCTTCGAATAAGTTGAAGAATTCATCATCGCACTTGCCATAATCCTTGATCTTGTTGACTTCGACGAAACCCGGTTGGGACTTACCAGAGGGCAGAGGGTGGGCGAAGTTGGCTAATTGCTGCTGTTGGTCAGCTTGGAGGCGGTCGTAGGGCATGAGGGCGACGGAGTAGAGCACCTCTCAGTTGCCTGTGACGTCGGTCTCCATCTTGCGGTAGATTCTCGGAGCTGGGTAAGCTTGCATTTTAAGATAAGACCTTTCCACTCTGTCCTCTGGCTGCCATATACTGACATAATCCGTCCCTCCACCTTTTGTATGTATGATGCACCACTCTTTCAAACCGCTACTACCTTTCTAATAAGACATACAAATAACGCCGTTTCGTACGATTTGCCTACGGCCTCTACGCACTTTAGTTCGGCGATCAGCGAGAATCACAACGTGGACCTTTTCAACGATTTCCACCGTATTTTATTTTATTATTTGAGTGGGGTTTTCTAAGGTCCTTATGAGCCTTGTATTACTTCGACCATTTTCTGATCTATTGTGTTCGCCACCTACTATAGTTCTGCGCTAAGCCTCGTGTCATTTAAGAACCGCAGAGTAAGAAGAAGAAGAAGAGTAAGAGTTGCCCAATCTATAGAACAGATTTCCCGCGTTGCGGTTGTTTCTCGGTCCCTGAGCCGACTTGGCTTGATTGTATTCGATGGCTACTAGGGTGGCGTTCACCCGGCTCTTTTTAACGGTTTTAATAGGGGTGTTCGTTAACAATTTTGATGTGATGAGCTCAGGCATGATGGATTTAGACAGAAGCCAACTATTTAACGTGCTGTTTATCTCTACGCTGTTAATGGTATTTTTGCGATCGGCGATGATCTTTGAGACAGATGATTTCGGGGAAAAGTTAACAGCTGACATAATATGGAACCTGCCTGTCAAGTTGCCTCCTCCGAATGGGTTGAAGAATCGATCATCGCACTTGCCATAATCCTTGATCTTGTTGACTTCGATAAAACCCGTTTGGGACTTGCCAGAGGGCAGAGGGTGTGCGAAGTTGGCTAATTGCTGCTGTTGGTCAGCTTGAGCTTGGAGGCGGTAGTAGGGCATGGGGGCGACGGAGTAGAGCACCTCGCAGTTGCCTGTGATGTCGGTCTCCATCTTGCGGTAGACTCCCGGAGCTGCTTGGCGGTCTAAGTAGTCGTCGTTAGTGTGAGAAATCTGTCTGTGTCTTGCATATTTAAATGGTCCGTTGAATTCCTTGAGCAGATTATCCATTTGTACGGTTATGGATTCGGTCACAATTATTTGCTCTAACCTTCCTCCTTCCGTTTTTAGCTTGAAAGGGCCCCATGAAAGAGTCCCATTCGGGCTGCGGCCGGTTCCCGTGGCAGAATTCGACGTGGGACATTTTTTCCACGAGGATTTCTGCGTTTTTTCCATGGAAGGTCTGCATAAGACCTTTCCACTCTGTCCTCTGTCTGGCATAATATACTGGCATAATCCGTCCCTCCACCTTTAATGTATGATGCACCACTCTTCCAAACTGCAAATTAACAAACATTACGTCAGTCAGAACTGTATACTTCGCATGGCTGTCTGTAAAAGGGGAATCCAAATGTTAGGAGAATTTCTTTTTAGATGAGTTCTAGTACAAGTTTCTGCTGTTAGCTAGGTGGCTACACTAACAACTCTTTTACAACAGTATTTCGGCTATTATTGTTATATGCAGCGTTTGACCTAACATCTTTTGTGACCCTTGCAATGCGATTGCCAATCGTGTTATACCTATTTTTCCCGTTATGCTGTTAGTTTTGGGTTCCCACCTTGTATGGTAATATACAGGATGCGTATGGTATTTTAGGACAAATTTACAAATGCATTGGTTCATATTTGAAGCACGTTTTTATATTTCCTTAAAATATTTACACAATGTTAACTGACGCTTAAACTACACAATTACTCAAAAAAAAACACTTATTAGCGGCAATAATGGACTCAATACGGGATCTGAAATGACTGCATGCCAAGTCAATTGCTCTTTATTAATGTTGTTCATTGTGCTTGTTACGTTATCCTTCAGCAATGGAATAGTGTTGTGGATGTTTATTGTTCTCCCTCTAAACTTCGCCACATACTTAATAATCCAGGAGATTAGGGTCAGGAGAACTAGGTGGCGAATATTTGGGGGTATGTTAATATACAGGGGACGAATGGACCTTGTTAGATTTGGCCACGAAGGCCCATTCGGTCAGGGTCGATCACACTCACGGGTTAACACCCAATCGGCGGCCTCCACCCAGAAGGGAGAGCCAGGGTAAGACGCTGGCCTGTGGGCCAGTCTCCCTTAGGAGCCAACCTTCGCTGCTGGACGGTTGCGCAACGTGCGGCGTCAGCCAATCGATTGTGCACTTCGACTAACTGCCGGGGAAGTCTATGAACGGTAATGTTTTATCCTGAAGTTTAATTCCATACGGAGACATCCTTCCAAACTGGTAGTCCGGGGGCGAGGCTGCCTGCTGCCACCTTTCCCTGTGCCTCACCTTAAGGCGTTGGTCTCTAACGGGCAGGTGGCGTAGCTAGACTGTGGATTGTTTTTCGTCCCAATTCCTCTGCGCTCACCTCATGGGAGACCAAACGACAAATTTCTTTAAAACTTCCTGAGGTGACGGGTTCACCCGTTGTAGTTGACAGCTCTAGTTGGGGTGATGTGGTCATATAAATTATCAGCCATCCAATATTGAGGCATCATGTCTTTCTGCGAAGGAGCAGATTTTTTTCTGGAATATGTATGTAATCCAGAGTTTGACAACTGTATGCATGCGGCAACATTAACTTGAAGCCCACTGTTGAACTAAATGAGGTGTCTCCTTTGTTGCTGACAACACTTAAAACCATGACAGTTGCGGAAAATTCGTGCTCATAATATGAGGAATGTAAATCCTCTGAATGGAATTTTTATATTTGTACCTTATGTAGGAATGATGTGCAGTAAACTAAATTGGACATTTCCAAATCGGCGTGTTTCGCGGATATAGACACGATCATTGCATGTCTCTTCATTTCTTGCAAAACTTTGTAGTCCTCCATCGATGTAAGAAATAATAGAAAAAAAATAATTTCCATTATAGCCAGCATATATATGAATGTCCTTAAATACCGTATGCACCCTATAGTACAGGAGTGCTCAAATTTGAACTGCTGGAGATCTACCTCAATATTGTTAGACTCCAATCGATCGGCTCTGAGAGGCTGCAAGTATGTGTGATGCAGTGTATGTGATATTCATTTCAGGAAATGTGGACTCGCACAAAAAATTGACCCAAACATTGCCGTCAACTGAAGGGCGATTTGCCTTAGATTCGGATATTTATCTTCAGATATGAAAGACCAGAACTTTTTATCAGATGCTGTGGCTTCGAGATGTATATGTGATATTATATACCTCATTTTTAACAGAAGATGAGTTAATTTTAAACTGACTTGCTATTTCAGTAGCAGATTCCTCAATGATTTTACACGGAAAAGGGTAACTCATAAAAGATGCGATATTTGCCAATTTACTGAAATCATAAAAACGTCTTTCGAATTCGCCCAAAATATTTGATATTTCTAGGGAAAAATATCAAATAAGTATCAAAATTGAACTGAGGAATCCTCGTTTTCAAAGACGGAAAATGTTTCAGATCCTTTCTTTTTAGTTGATTTTTTACTTAATGCGGCTATTGCTCTAATAATCTTAATAGTTTTTCCTTTACCTTGATGCTCCATCTTAATGGTGTTTAAATGCATTGTGATGTCTGCCAAAAATACCAAATCAGTCAGCAATTTTCCATTTTTCGGCATCTGATTGTCATCACCTATTTCGTCCAGAAAAGCTTTTATTTCGGGCAATAATTCTTGAAAGCTTTTTAGGAATTTTCCGACTCAATCACCTGACGTCCGTGTGAAGAACTAAATCAGTGCGTTCAGAAGATTCACTATCTTCCATCTGCAATTTGATAAGCCGACGTTGTAAGCTACGGGCACGGATGGAATTCACATTTTTATTGCAATGCCCATAATCTCCTCTATGTTTGAACTTTTTAACACAAAACTTGTTGATGGGTAATGTAATGGGAAATCGTCATTAGCTTGACATAATGCCACAAAACCATTTTTGTTTCCAGTCATTGCTTGTGCTCCATCGGTTGTAATGCACACTAGTTTATATAGTGATAGCTTGTATTAATACTGATTTCTGATTATAATACTGATTTCAGGTTATATATCGTTACAAAATTAAAGAAAACGTCATATTTTTCTTCGACACGAGTCTTCCTTTCAGAGGAATCTTTGTTAAAAACTCTTCCTTAGCCGACATGTCATTGAATACCATTTGAATGAAAATACACAGCTGAGCAGTGTCTGTCATATCAGTGGATTCGTCGAACTGTAAAGAAAAGTATATAAATTCCATGATATCATGTTTTAGTTTATCTACCGTGTCCTGGCTAATGACTTCAGCCCGCCTTGTGATTGAGATAACTGAATTTCTCTAATGACAGACGTAATCTCTGTTTTATTTTTTAAATCTCCAAATAAAGTCTCACTCACTTCAATAAATGCTTCCTTCACAACCATTCCATCTTCAAATGGTTTCTTGTGTTTCGCCAATATTAAAGATATTTAAAATGACGCGATCGTTGTAGATTTTGAGTGATGGAATGGTCTTGTAAACATGGTTTGTTCTTTTTTCAAACAAGTTATCAAATCACATACTTTTCCTTTTCTTAATTCACTCTGTGGAGGAATATCCTTTACATAGTTTTTATGAATGGCTTTATAATGTCTCTCTAAGTTCCCTCGCTTAGGTATTGCAACTGACGCACGGAAAATGAGACAAATGCACTTATCCTTCACCATACAAATTAGAAATCTTTCTCCCAATCGTTATTAAAATGACACTTTTTACTTCTCTTCGCCGCACTCACTTTGTATTATGTATTTAACTTTTACTGACGACCTATACTGCTCTAACCGAGCGTTCACTGTTAACGGCTTGCATGGCCGGTGAAAAGAACGAACGAAGTAAAATATTTAATTTCCGCTCAAGAACGAACGACGAAAAGAACAATTTTTTTAAATAAGTTAAAAAACGAATTTACCGCGTGAATTTTGTAGCACCCGAAGTTTCACCGACGTTGCAGCCGCCGATGTCTAGGGTAGACTGGTTTACTCTAGACACCCAGTCTACCCTAGACCACGGCGGATGCAACGTCGGGTGCTACAAAATTCACGCGGTAAATTCGTTTTATATCTTATTTAAAATGCCAAACAACCGCGGTAGTCTCCGATTTCACACAATTCATTTTGCTGCCCCTCAGTGCTCGATCAGATGAGCACTTGGCATTCACCTGCGGGTGAATGCGCCGATGCACTCGTATCGAAGTCATCGTTGCACATACGGACGAATAACTAAATTACGACGACAAAAATATAAAAAAATATTTTTTTCAAACTAACCACAAATACATTCCAAATGTTCTGTACAAACCAGTCCACAATGCAGAGTAAAAAAATATTTTCTTAAATCAATTACAATAGCCTGTGCGTTCGCATAAAGTCAATAATCTTTTACATAGCCCTGGGCGGCCCTTACCGTTTAAATGCGCCTGAATTGTTGAAGGAGTTACCGCGCTTGTACTGCATTAAAAATTCAATGTTTTTAATATGGATATTAAAGTGTCAGATGTGTACTTAAATCTGCAGTTATTGATAACATAATAAATGTTCGTAGTATAGATATAATGTACGTTTTACGAATACGATATAATTTTGGTATTTAAAAAAAACATTAAGTTTTACTTTAGCTAGAGTTACAAAAAAGTACCGTAAAGTACTATGACTTCTTTTTACTAGTTCAAAAATATACCTTAAAGCTAATATGAAAAAGTAAAATACACGTCCCCCTGAGTCCCTCCTTTGTTAAATTGAGAGCGTTCTTTGCAGGTAGTCATGTTGACCCTTCTCTAAAGGAAATTAAGATTAGGAGGAAAAAAATATTTACAGTGTTAAAAATAAAAAGTTTTAGAAGTAATCGTCATTGCAGTGGAATTAACAGTTATTACATTATATATTGGACAAGTTTAGTGTCAGTGAATTTTCAAAACATTTTACAAAACAAATAAAACTTCTAGTCAAAAGGTTTGTTTTGAAACTTTTGATGAAGTGTACTAGCGTTTTAATAGCAAGCACATGAAATGGCTCGATTAAGATATGAATATCCCGGAGATAGAACCACCACAGTTTCCATGATCAGCACAAAAGCGTTCGTAGCAAAAGATGCGAGGCAGGCCAAGCAGATTTTTCCAAGAGGGTTGTCAACGCAGTAAGCAAAGACTTGTTAAACTGTTTCTAGCAGGTCTTAGTTCTGAAGAACTTTTATGCATAATCAAGTTTAGTCAAATCAGGCAAGAGAACTACAGACCAATTTGTGAAATTAACCATTCAATCTTTGTCCAACAGTTTGAAGAAAAAAATATAGTGGTGCATGATGCGTCATCCTCTGCTTCTTTAAAACCGTACAGCCCTGAAGAAGCACTAGGTTGTATTATTATAGTAAATCTTGGGCTGACTCAAGAAGCAGACATTACAATGGGACTTGGAGCAAAAGGTAAACGAGCTGATCTATCCCTCATATTATGTGATAGCAAAGGCAAAGTGTTGTCCAGCAAATATAAAAATATCGAAAAAGAGTTTGTGGTGCAACTGCTGGATCTACAGATGCACATACAGATCTGCTAGATCTATACATACATACTACACATATACATACTACACAATATCGCTTCAGGAAAACATAGAGAATGAACATACATAATAACAGATTTATCCGGATGTTAGTATCACGGATCCTATTGTGATATTATGAGAAATACGCGGAAGAAACAAAAGAATATAAAACACAATTCAATGAAACTAGTTGTATGAAACATGGTAAGACTGCCTTTTTTACGTGTTAGTGATGATGATGATAAGGATGATGTGGATGTATTCACTTACCCATCTAACTGGAATTGATGTTACAGCATTTGAGAAGTGTATACGATAATATAATTAGTCCTATGGTGAGATAGGTTCATGAAAGCATTGATTGGTGTCTTTTCGTGAACGGTTTTGATTTGAATTCTTGTAGTTCCTTGTGGAAATCGTCAATATGATGTTTTCTTCGCTTGTCCGGAACGCGGAAAGAGTGCTATATCCCGTGTGTAGTTTGGAGCCTGCGGGCGGGGTTATAATGCAAGCTCCTTGGATTTTGTGGTGTGAGACTTCATTGCCGCACTGTAGTATATATTGCACGTCGTTGCTCAGAATGTAAAGTTATCTGTTGCTGGTTAGCGGTTGGAATGTTTTAATTACAGCCGGAAAGGTGGTAGAGGTGCATATCGTTGGGATAGCCGTGGAGCTGCTATATAGTATCCGGACTTCGCATAAAGGTCGTGCTGATGATTCTAGAAAAGTATGTATGATAAGGTCATCAGCTGTCAGTAACGTTGAATTGTTCTTCCAAACAATTTTTTATAATATCGAGTGCTTTAAGTCGTCGTATGCATCGATCAGCGAGTTCTTCGTCTGCCGGGGTAATTTCCCATTTTACCACTACCTTTAATAGTACCAGGATTATATCAGATTTCAGATCTGGTATGGTCATGTCGTTTTCTATCAAAAAATTTATTACATTTTCTGTTTCCCGGGCCATGAGAATGTAATAGTCATTCGTGTAGGGTTGTGGGCTGCTAAAATCAATTAAATCGTCGTTCACTATGTTATTTCTTTTTGCCATGTTTTTATTTGGTAGGACGAGGTGGCTTTCAGTCTTTAATAGCTTTTATCAGTTATGTAAAATGGTTTAAAGATAATAACCGTGATTCGATTTTAGAAGATTGTACAGGTTGGGTTTTCTGTTTGCCAAGCGAGGATTTTTTTTCTGCCGTACCGTTGTCGAGGTGTTTATTCTGCAACAATGGAAATATTGGTGTCTTAACCTGAATGATAGGAACAAAATCTAGATTATCTTTTCGGCTATCGCCTAAAATTCATGTACGCCTGCGAAGATGGAACGTTGTATCTGACCTTTTATAATATGTTTCATCAATAACTTTTAGTCTAACAGCGATTATTATTTGGTTTAGTATTTTAAATGTTAGAGTAGGCCTAGATTTTATTGGTACAGAGTTTTTCTTACCTAAACGTGTGAGTGATTCTTGGCCAATAAAAGGTGGTCTTAGATATCTATGTATTCGATTCAGACTTCCATGATTATTCGAAATGGAATAAGCCCCCATTAAAGGTAGATTTATTTAGCCGCCAGCCATTTTGAAACAAGACAGCGAATCGAAGCAATGTTGTCGATCCGTTCATAGAAAGCGTTGCACGTATTAGAGCGAGAAACATATATTTACCGATGCCCTGCGGGGTGCTTCGTCGAGGGAAGAGATACATATATTATTTGATACATATACATGTTTCAAAAATACAAAAAGCATAGATACTCAGGCATTTTACGCATGTGTAATAGTCATAAACAATGGCTCTCATACCAGACTAATCGCGAAAATTTACCGGCATTTGAGCGGCCGCAAATTTGAAACGCGAGAGCGGATTGAAAAATAGTTTGAAATAAAATGTAGGTGTTAACAAGAGCTTTTCAACGATATGTAATATGTCGTTTGGATCTATGGTTCTTAAGATATGTTATTTTTTAAAGTTTGAGCTGCCGTTATTTTGGAACAAGATGGCGGACCTCGTTCTTCTACGAACTCATCCAAGGTATTGGGCCAGTACATTTATGTTATGTTTCATTTTGATCGGTTAAGAAATTAGACCTCTATCTTGTTCCATAGGAAGCGTCCTATCCCGTATAGGGACGAAGGGTGGTTTTAGGGTCTAACGGTCTTAATCGACGATGATATGGTGAAATTTTCATCAATTGCTAACACGCGACCCATTGCAATAGGTATATTTTAAAGAAATCTACCTAAAAAGCAGGTAGGTTGTGTTGGTGACTCCCTGTCTCTCTCTCGTGTATATCTGTCTGTCCGTCTGTGACATCTTATTTTCTCCGCATCTACTAAAAACAACATTTCCTACATAAACGAATTTCGATTTCGGGGGTTAATTTTAGAGGAAAAATCAGAAAATTTAAGTCAATGGGAAGGGCTCGATATAAGGAATACACGTATAATATTTTATTATATTAAAATACATAGTTATCAAGATATCAAGAGAATATAAAAAAACGAGCATCCCCCCTCCCCCCCCCTCTTATCTCCGAAGAGCCTCTCTTATAGTTTAATACATGAAAACCTAAACAAAAGTCCTGAAGTTCTCATGGAAAATGGAATGGTAAGGAACCCTCTCCATATAGTTCGACGTCCACTTGGCCATTTTTTTTACTTCTACCTTCTAAGCATTTCTGAGGAGAAAATTAAAAAAAAATGTTATATAAATTTCTTAACATTATTAGTTAACTTGACGTTCTCCGAGCAGGATACCACTGCTGTAAAAAAAGTGTTTATTGAAATAGGTGTTTTTCACTGTTTTAGAAATTCCCAACTTCTGGAAACCCTACATTTACTCCCCAAAGTTAAATTTCAACCTTTAATACTGTATGATACCAAAGTGTAGGCATGCATAGAATTCTAAACGATCATTTTTATGCGATCCAAATAAGAATAGGTGCGTAAAGGTCATTATCGACGGTCAGTAAGTTAGCACTCTCGAATGCCCAATTTTTATTTTTTTTTAAATCTACATTGTCAAACAAAAACAAATAAAATGACAATAAACTTACCGAATAACGCGGCAGCCAGGATAGCGAACTGTCTTTCCAGTCCTTGTTGGAGATGATCTTCGATTGGAAGCCTCTAACTGTCTGAATTATTGTCTATCATGAACCTGCTTTTATATCATTAGATAACACATATCTTGATTTTTAGCAGTGAATAAACTGGTAAATAGGATTTATGCTTATCTGTTGTACGATGGGTATTTGGAAAGTAATTACCCTTTTATTTTACGGTCAACGCAGCAGTACACACATTAACTGGCTCTAAACCAGAGGTTCCCAAACTTTTTTTGTGTCGTAGATCCCTTGCCATGTTTTTCGTTTTTGAGTAGACCGCCTACTTACCCGATATTGTTTTTTATTAAAAACTTTAGGTAAAAACACATGTTAAGTTTTACACATTTATTAATTGAATTTAAATTAAAACTATTTAAAATAAAATGTTGGATCTGTTATATAAAATATATGTAACATAAAATAAACTAAGCAATAAGTAAATGTTTTTAGTGGGAAGGATGAACCTGATGCTTTAATAATAAATTATCAACATTTGGCGTCAATTTTGTAAGGTTTAATCTTAAATTTCCTCAGCTAATGATGTCCAGTCTTTTTTTTTTCGTTAGGAGATTGGTAACAGCGCTGAACCCCCTTTTCACTAGGTATGACTATGGAAAGGAAATTAAAACTTTCCTCGCTATATTCTATAATACGGGATAAGTAACGGGTATGCTTTTTTGCAGCCATAATTGCTGATATCCATTTTTAAACTGAACCTTAAGTTCTTCGTTTGTACTTATTTCTGTCAGTTCCTCTTTTATTATGACTTTCGTTTCTTCTATGTCACCATATGGGTTATTTATCCACGGTGGTATTACCATAGTCAAAACATCCTCAAACCTAGTTTCAAAATCTGAATGGAGGACATTTCAATGTTGAACGTAGGTTGAAACGTCGTCTTCCTGGCAGTTTGTCTGTGACAAATTGGGTAACTGGAAAAATTCGCACTGTCCAATATTTTGCTAACTCTGGCAAGAAACGCTGATAAGATGGACTTTGTTTTAATCAAATTTAGACTGTCTCCTTGTAACTGCAAATTAAACATATTAAATTTTTTAAACAAATCTGTTAAATAGGCGATGTCCGTTTTCCACTTCATTAAATTGTCTTTTAAAATTTTACCTTTAGTATCCAGAAATTCTAAAATAGTCTCAAAAAGTGCTAAAAAACTTGTCAAACATAAGCCTTTCGACAGCCAGCGTACTTCAGTGTGAACGAGTAATTGATGAAAGTGTTCGTCATTTTCTTCACACAACTGCGCAAATAACAGCATATTCAACGCGTTGCTTCGGATTTGGTTTACTTCATCAATGACTAATTGAATAGATTCATGCAATCTAACACTCAAATTTTTAGCAACTAAATGTTGTCGATTGGTGACGCAATGTATTGCTAACACCCCTGACACATTTTGTTTTAAATAGCTTATAAATCCACGATAACGTCCAACCATAGTAGGAGCTCCATCTGTAGCTACTGATATTATATTTGATAAAGGGGTTGCTTTTTCAATGAAGTAATCCTTCAAAACATGAAATATTGATTCACCTTTAGTGTCGGTTGTCTAAGTTCTTGCGAAGAGCAGTTCATCGTAGATTTCTTGATTCATAATAAAACGAACATATGCCAATAATAATGTTTCATTACCACGTAAAGTTGACTCGTTCAGTTGTATAGAGAAATGGGTGGTTTCCAAATATTTACACAAGAAGCTTTCAATATCAGAACTCATTTCATCAATACGTCTTTCAACAGTATTGTTGCTTAAGGGAATTCTTGCAGATGATATCAGATGCAGGTTTGTTTAAAACAGTTTTTAAAACCTCTTCAACGGCTGGTAAAATTAACTTCTCTCCGATAGTATGCGGTTTTCTGGATTTTGCTATAAGTAGCGAGATATTGTAAGACGCCCGCAAACCATCATCGTTTCTTAGTGACGTCGAAGCGAATATTCTGTCCAGCGTGGGTCTCTTCTGAAGTTTATCTTTGAGTGTTTGAAAGTATTTCAAATCTTTATCTGTTTTATCAGGGTGACATCTTCTCAGATGATCC
Organism: Micropterix aruncella; assembly: GCA_944548615.1. Taxonomy (NCBI): domain Eukaryota; kingdom Metazoa; phylum Arthropoda; class Insecta; order Lepidoptera; family Micropterigidae; genus Micropterix; species Micropterix aruncella. Next base: position 10,225,740 of record OX155980.1, read on the forward strand.
TGAAGCTTAGATGGTTTCATAGCGTTATTGCCCAAAACTTTGTTGCATAAAAGGCACATAGCCAATTGTTTGTCCGACAATGATGGAATGAAGCCAAGTTTCAAATAATCAACACTACTGTCTACATTTCTTTTTAGATTCGGACATGGCATCAGTCATCTGTGGGCAAAAATTATCTATTTAAGACATAGTATAAAAATTAATCTATAATCTATTAAGATATACAGTCCAGAAGCTGTATATCAAGTTAAATTTATATCGTATGGTCTTAGATTTTATGGCAAGCATAGGCGAACAGCCATTATAAATGAATGTGAGAAGGGGAATTTTATGAATGTTACTTAAGTTTTTGGTATAATGGAACTTTAAGAAAATTTTAAAGTATCATGACAAAAAATGTTAAAATAAAATATTATACAACGAATAATAATAACAAGTTGTTATGCAATTTATCTCTACGTACATTCGACTGTCTTGTGTAAAAAATCATTGGTCCCACTTTAGCAATAATACAAAATCTTAATTTTAATATAGAGAAGTATGTACAGTGCAATATCCATAATCCGAACTTCCGTAATCCGAACATTCCAGTAATCCGAACTGGCCGACAGTGTAACGACCAATGGACAAAAGTACACATTTTTACTTTTTTTGTGAAGTTATTTGGTAAGATATATGTATTTACAAAAGAATATTAAATGCCCAGCAAGGTTGTAAATAAGTAAATATTGACACACATACATATTTATTTATATCACCGGCTAAAATATGTATTTTAATTTCAAAATATATTTTTTAATATGTTTCTTATATTAAAAAATCTATATATGTTTCCTATATTAACATTTAAATTCTATGAAAAAAAACAAACAAATAAGAGTGTGTATTGGAAATTCTTCAAAAAACACGTGACTGTACAGTTGTGGATTTCCTATTTTCTTAATTTATCTTTCAAAGTGGTAGCATACTGTATGTTAATAATCAAATACATGGGTACGTAATATGTATGTACAGTTGTCATTTTTTTGATTTTTCAGAAAATATTCCATATTCCAAACTTTTCGGTAATCCGAACATCTCCTTGCAGCAATTAGTTCGGATTACGGAGATTGCACTGAAATTATAATACCGATTGCTAAAACTTTGAAAAAGAAACTATTGAGGAGTACTCTATTGAGGAGTATTGAGGAGTACCTACTCAAAAGAAACTATTGAGGAGTACAGTAATTTTGCAAGATTTGAATATTAAATTACTAATAACTGAAGTCAAGATTGGCGTAATTTATCTATCTTTGCCAACTACGAGTATAAAACTAAAATTTAATAAAAAATAATGTACTTACTTTTCCCCGGCTCAGATTCACTATAATTTGTGATAAACTACCTACTAGTTTATATATTTTTTAAATATTTTCTTAACAAAGTGCTAACCATTTCAAGATTCAGGAAACTAATAAACGTATTTGTCTCACATTCGTATTTATAGAGTGACGAACAAGTCAGTGCAAGTTCGCGAAGCTCTGAGACAAAAATTGACAAGAATTTTTACTGCGCGTATGCTTGTAACAAGATGATACTGGTATATCATTATGTGTAGGTTTTTACAAGTTCAAAATGTATTACGACCGCAAAGGAAATGCCTACATCCTACAACTTACACAATTTTATAAACATATATAATTATTTTTTTACTTCATAGGTACTTTTATAAATAATGTATATGTCTTTATATTATAAGATAGTATAATGTAAGTAAATAGGTACTACCAGTGTATGTTGAGATCCACTATTGTGGACCCCCATTTTCATTTCATGTACCCCCACATTTTTTTTTCGCTGACGTAGACCCCTTGCAGGTTGTGATAGACCCCTGGAAGTCGATATAGACCACGAATTTGCCTATTTCGGAGTGTCTTACAGTGGTGAGAGATAAACTGAAGTCTGAGGTCCTCCCTATTAGCTACGCCGACATGCTTTAACATTGCCTGACATCTTGCTACTTTCTATGGAGTAGCGATTATTACAAACAAATCGACGGAGTAGCAATGGGATGCCCCGTATCGCCGATAGTTAGCGAATTATATATGGAATATTTTGAGGAATGAGCCATGAAAACCTCCAAAATGAAGACCATTCTCTAGCTTCGCTACGTCGACGATACCTTCTGCATCCTGAAGGGCAACATACAAACGGTGAATGAATTCCTGGGTCATCTAAACTCCATACACCTAAAAATGAGATTCTTTTATGAATTAGAGATGGACGGCTCCCTACCATTTTTGGATGTCAAAGTGACGACGAGAAGTGACAATACTCTTGGACATACGGTATATCGGAAGCCCACACATACGGACAGATATTTGCATGCAAGCTCACACCATCATCCCTACCATCTATTTTCAGTGCAAACGTCCCTCGTGAATCGAGCACGCGATATATGCGACGCTGAGCATTTTCCGAAGGAGATGGAACATGTCAATGATGTCCTTAGGGAAAATGGATAAGGAAAATATCACGAGACAAGCACACGACCTAATACAGACGAAACTCAGAAACCGAGCAGATCAAGAGCACTGTTAATACGTCAAGGGCGTGACAGATCGAATAAGTAAGATGCTAAACAGATTCGATATAAAAACGAATGCAGTAACCACTGGATGCAGTTTCAAAATCCCAATGTGCTATCCAAGGAACAATTCTACTTTCCTCGCATGATCCGGGAAGCCATTGAAATAAGAAGAACCCCGAACACGACGGCTACAAAGTCTCTTCTACGTGGAACCCTCTTCTTAAAATGTTCCCGCCGACGAACGCCGAACGCAAGGACGTAAGACAGGATAGAGTGAGTGTTGTGTGCAAGACGGATTTTCAAAATTCGCGCTCTCCCAGCCCGGCTCCCACCACCGTTATAACCTACGCAGTGGCGGTAGCGGTGTGCGGCCTACCCGCAAAACAACGGATTGACAGATCCCCAGTCTACCCTGGACAACGGCGGCTGCAACGTCACCGAAACGTCGGGTGCTACAAATTTCACGCGGTAAATTCGTTTTCTATCCTATTTATAATAGCGAGGAAATTTGTAAGTTCCTTTCCATCGTCATACCTAGTGGAAAAGGGGGTTCAGCGCTCTTACCAATCTCCTAACGAAAAAAGAAACAGACTGGACATCATTAGACGAGGAGATTTAAGATTAAACCTTACAAAATTGACTGTAAATGTTGATAATTTATTATTAAAGCTTCAGGTTCATCCTTCCCACTAAAGACATTTACTTATTGCTTAGTTTATTTTATGTTTATTTTCTGTTACGTATATTTTATATAACAGATACAAAATTTTATTTTGAGTAGTTTTAATTTAAATTCAATTAATAAATGTATAAAACTTAACACGTATTTTTACTTTAATTTTTTAACACTAAACTTCACTACAGTTAGAAATTTACAAAAAATCAATATCAGGTAAGTAGGAGGTCTACCCAAAATCGAAAAACCTGGAAAGGGGTCCACGACACAAACTAGTTTGGGAACCTCTGATTTATATTCAAGTTTCCCATAAAAGAAAATTGATACATGAAAATGTAATCGTAGATGACCTCATTCCATATTATGCTTGTTATGATTATTATTATTTAAAGAGTCAATCAGCATAAAGTTGACATTGCTTTATCTTGGTAACATTGATTATTTTATACTTTGTACTGGTTTAATTTTAATCTATCCTTGCACTTGACCTTGTGTAGTTTGTCCTTGAAATCGATTATGTTTTTGGCACACTCAACACTGTTAGGAAGTTTATTCCAGTTCCTGACCACTCTGTTGGATAGAAAGTGTTTCCAAGGGTTCAAACAAAACTCGATATTGTCAGCTTTTTTGTCGTTGGCTTGGAGATAAGGCTTAGTGTTAAGTATGTAAATAGGTGGACAGTGAGTATATTGTTAGTATTCTGGGAGTACTTATAGGTCTCAATAAGGTCTCTTTACTTTAAACGCACTCCAGTGTTGTAGGAGCCAGTGTGTGCAGCCTCTTCTCGTTGTAGTACTGCTTCTGCTACTCATGGCAGCTTTGAAAAGCGTCTTTGTACTCTCTATAGTAAGTCAATGTCCATTGTATTCACTTCAAATCTGATAGCCAAACTCTAACAGTGGTCGAACATATGACGAACCTAAACAAGTAAATTAATTACGAGAACGAATGAATTACAATTTTTTCATAATAGTATTTTTTTTCGTTTATTCAGTCAATATAACCTACAATTAGAAGCAAACAATTTGTTGTTTTCTAATTGTAGGTTCTTGTATTGTACTTATATTATTTACTGGAATATCCATATTTTTGGATGACTTTAAAAATTCAACCTTTTTGAATCAAGAGTATGGGCCACAACGTTACCTAAACTCTTACTAATCTACTTATCTTTCTTTTGACGTATTGCATGACTATATTTTGATATCTTCGAAATTGGACCTTTTTGGACAGTACAGTAGGTACAAAAACGCAGTAGGTACAGTAGGTACAAAAACGCAAAATGCTCGTTTACGGTTAGAGAAAAAGTCAAAATATAGGTTAGAGAAAAAGTCTAAAGATAATCTCGAAAATACCAGCCAGAAAGCAAGGACTAGATTCTGTCAACGTTTGGTCTGCAGTGGTTGCTGAAGATCGCTCTCTGTTCATTTTCATTGACCTGGGTGCCAAGGTCGGTGTAAGTCAAATACCGGTTACCTCGAAAAGGTCTTAAAAAAGGCATTGAGATCATTGTCCGTGAGGTGACGTCGACTACAGCGGGCGTACCCGTCACCTCAGAAATTTATAAAGATATCTATCTTTCTTTCAACCTGTGATGAACTTGGAGACTTTGGGAGGAAGACAGACCACCATCTCGCTAAGCCAACTAGCCCGCCATAGATCAACGGCTTACCGCGTGGCACTGGTAAGGAACAATGTGCAGCCTCGCGCCCTGACCACCTGACAACTCATTGGCAGGGCAAGCATGTGTCCTTACCAGGTTCGAACTTCTTTTCGGAGGCTACCGGATGAGGGGCTGAGCCGTGAGTTGGGCCGACCCAAGAACGAGCGGGTCTTAGTGGCCCAACTGATTGAGATCCATTTGCGGTCCCATGATACCCTTGACACTCGGGATGACATAATGATTCTAACAATACCACACACTTCTAAATCGGTTCGAGCGTTTGGAAGTTATTGTGGAATAAATATACGAAGGAAAAGCTATAATAATATTCAACAATGGAGCAAAATAAAAAAAACTGTAATTACTTTAAGGCAAAATACACTTATCATTACTCGGCAATGATGATGGATATAAAGATGATGTGATGATTGTTAACTATGCATACGTGAAAACTAAGAATAACATATCCGAAAACGTAGACAAATAAAAAATATATAATTAATTCTAATGCAAAAATAAACTTATTATTACTCGATGATAATGATGACGATGAATAATGATTGTTTGTTTGTTTGTTTGTTTATTTAAACTTTTTATTGTGTAATTTCATATTGGGCGGGATTGTCATACAGCAATCTCTTCCAACCAACCCTACTAGGTATGAAGTGTTCATATGTATTTGTGTGTGTAACATGTGTGTAGTGTGTGTCTTATTATTGCATTCGATCGACAGAATTAAAATCCAATTCCGATTTTGATTTTGATGCCCTTCTGCATGTTTGAAATCTACATTGTACTCTTTTATGCGGTATATGATTCATCCTTGGCAGCGCTTGGACCAACCCCCATACATTCTTGCCCACTATCCTTTAGTTTTTTCAATTTTTTATTAACTCAAAGATTTCTGAACTAGGAGGCCGGACTGATTGTAATTGTATTTTACACTTAGTGATACATCCGATTTGAATGATGCAATTGCCACAACATAAAGCAATAAATACAAGAGCGACATATAAAGCTATATTCGTCCCATCGAAGAAGACCACTTTGGTATGTTGATGCCTAGGATGTTCAAAAAATTGGCTGAGTTACCAAACAGTCGTATCTCAAAGCGATATATTTCAATTCGGGTTGATTCTTTAAAAATTTAGCGCTGGTTAAAAAGGTTGGACGATAAGAGACAGCGGGAATTATAAATTATTTTCATGTATAAAAATGTTTTTTATTGACCTTGAATAATAATTATATCTACCTACTTTTTGACTATTTACTAATGTATTATTTTAGCCGTTATAACATTATTTATGATTATGTAAGGATTCACTTTCTTAGTATTTTTAAAATCAATTATTATTTATACCTACTAATGTTTACAAGTTTCAATAATTTACGCATATATTTTTATATTTACAGTCTTTTATTTTAAATGGCATAATTAAACTTTGAATGCCTATATCTCGCTTATTTATAGCGATCGACACAATTTTCATCCAGATTTAGCATTAAAATGAAACAATCTATTAGTCTATATTTTTTTTGAGAGAGGTTTCTATACTGCAGTTATTACCAGATATTTATAGATATTTATAAATATCTATAGATACTTTATAAATATTTGTAGTAGGTATTGATATGTTGCATGATAAGTATATAATTAAGTACGATAGGTATTAACAAGCTCGTTAGGTGCAATTGATTTGAATAATTCCTTAACAAATTCCTGCACATCAGCCTATAAGCGATTGAATTTTTCCCGTAGTTGGTATTGGCGCGAGAGACCTCAAATGTCCGTGAATTGTGAATTAATCGCGGAGGAACGAAAAAACGTAGGTTTTTGACAAGTTATGGACTATCTATGGTATTGTTGATAACTTTGTGTAACAGTACCATATCAGCCACTGGGCATCGGTCTTCAAGAGCTTGAATACCAAAGTGGCAAGTCTGCTCTCGTACGTAGGAAGACTGAAGCGTTTGCGATAATTATTGTATTTTTAAAAACGCCTTTGGACGCCTTCTATCCTGCTTCTTTAGACCGAATATTGCGGATTTCAAATTGAGGACGCAAATTCCACGGTACTGAGATACGGGTCGATAAAGGTCTTGAGATACGGGTCACAAATCCTAGTGTTCTCAAAGCTCGGATAACCATACTTTCTATATGCTGATTGAACAGCAACTTATGATCAATTTGTACTCCGAGGTCGCGAATACATTTTACATTAGGGATCACGTCTCCATTAATGTGATATTTGAACTTCACCAAGTCTCTCTTTCGGCAGAAACTTATACTGTTACATTTAGTAGCATTTGGAGAGAGTTTATTAAGTATACAGTAGTGTGACAGGCGGTCGATATCCTCCTGTAACCGGAGGCAGTCTTCCACGTCGGTCACCTCAGCATAGATTTTCAGGTCATCCGAGTATAACATGTGACGACCAGCTATGAAACAAGAATTAATATCATAAAGATAGGCGTTGAAGAGCAGAGGACCCAAATGTGAATTCTGCGGTACCCCGGACGGAATTGATGCGAAGTTCGACCTGAATCCTCCAACAACCACAGCTCGGTGACGGTTAGCTACATACGATGATATCCACCTGTATAGATCTTCGTGGACTCCTAGCCTTTTTAGCTTACTTAACACGGTCGAACGCCTTCGCAAAGTCGGTATAGATGGCATCCACTTGCTTCCGTTTGTCCATCTTACTCAAGGTAAAATTGTTAAACTCCGCCAGATTGGAAACTACCGATCGTTGCTTTAGGAACCCATGGTGTATTGGTACAATAAGTGCTTCCTTCCATTCCGCTGGGAAGAACCCTTGAGAGAGAGAAAATCGAAAAATTAGGAGGACGCGCAATTTGGACAGCACAGTTATTTAAGAATATTGGCGAAATTAGATCACTTCCGGCAATCTTATGCACGTCCAAATGTCGTATGCATTTGACAACTGATTCCTCAGTGAAATTAATAGAACTTATGCATTCAGGGATAACTTGTTCACGTGTCGTATCGTCTATAGATTGGGAAATGGGCCCTTTTGACGGGTTGCCTTCTACGTAAACAGGCTGAAAGTACCTACTAAAAATATCCCATATTTGAGGTCTATCAGTTGCAACAAAATCTTCATAATTCATGCATTGAGGAAGGCTGCCGCCCTTTAAGAATACGTTTAATAAATGACCAAAAATGTTTAGGTTTCACAACAATCCTACTCCCGGTAACAGATATAAAACTACGATAGCATTGTTTTTGAAGGACTTTATGCCTCCTTTGTAGTAGAGCGAACGTATCGTATTTGCGGGGGTTGCCAAAACGTTTCCACTTTTTGTGAAACTTGGTTTTCTCTTTAAGGACTTTTATTAAAGCAGGAGTAAACCAGGTCGGGTGTGGTTTTTTAAGAGTCCTGATATGGGGGACATCTTTTTCGATTGCATTTTTGATGACAGTATAAAAATTGGCTACGGCCGTGTCTATAGGAATATTAATAATCAACTCAGACCAATTTATTTTTGATAAGTAATCGTTCATCTGAAAATAGTCGGCGGTTTTAAATTTGTATATATAAAATAGGCGTGGTGATTCTTTCAAGGGAGACGATAGAGCGTTATGGATTTCTGCGTTTAGAGAAGGATGATGGGAATCATCCGGACCAAGAGGATCTTCGTCACGGGTAACACATGTCTCAACGTTTGACAGGACGAGATCAAGCCAACGGCCCTTCTCGTTAGCAACCCCATTGTATTGGTCAAGCCCATCGAATGTAATGTAGTCAACAAATGAGGCACTAACTAGGTCCAGGCCTCCCGTATGTTGCATAATGGAGCTATCCTTCGAACTTTGCCGAAGGATAGCTACTTCGGCAAAGTTCGAAGTCTCGTGTCTTTAAGGTCACCTAGAACTAGGAATGTGTCATCAGTTTGCCGTTCCCTGAGACAAATGCACGTTTCTAAAAAGGTGTCGATGTGATTTTGGTGACTTTTGCCTTCGGGTATTTAAACGCACGTGATGTAAAGGTCACATTTGGATGCAAGGAGATGCCCGGACACCGTCATCCAGAGGCACTTAAGGCAATGCACCCTCGGGCTATCAGTCAGGTCGGGCGCGTGGACGTAGGCCTTTCTTAGCTGCAATCATAACTCCGCCGCCTCGGTCAAGTGCTGTAGTCTCTTTGTTCATGTCAAATCTGTAAAGCTCGTATCTTTGATATACCAATTCACCGTCACGTATACCACATGTTAATTACCGTCACCGTCACCGTCACGTAACCACCTCGGTGATTGCTTTTATATCAAAGTCGCGCGAAGGAAAAGTTTGTGCAAATAAGTCGGTCTTTGTACGATGTCCGCGTACGTTCGCGTAGAAGATTTTTATGTTACTCTCCACAATGATTATACGAATATATCATAACCCGTATATTGAGCTATTGGTATAATTTACGTAGTTTTTACGGTAATTTACGGTAGTTAAGAGTAAATAAAATATGCGGATATAAATGTGGATGTGAGGATCGGAGTGCTATTTTTATGGGGTCTATTGTTATGGGAATCCTCAGCGATAGAGAGCTGAAATTGCGATATAATAGTTTAATGGTAGTATGAAAAATCACAAAATGAAATTATAAAAAAAAACACGACTATTTAGTTGTGACTCTGAAGATATACAATAAGCAAGTGATTCGGCATAAATTCGACAAGAGCGTGTCCAGCAATATTTGATGTTCTGATCTTTGATAAGCTCGCGGACTTTTTTATATAAAGCTTTGTTTTATTTTGTGTTAAATGTTCATTGATGAATATTTTCCTTTCATTTCCATTGATGCCAATCGCTTTAGTTGTTATAACCCGCACTTTCCGGGTTGCAGATGTGAGCTGATCTTTCTGGTGTCTGTTTATATTTCGCGGCCTGTCCGTTTGGTTTGGACGCAGGTTTATTTCCGAGGAGCTATTTTTGTTACGGTTACGGGGTGTTTTACGATGGGCTGTAAGCACTGTTGCTGGTGCTGGTGATTGTATTATTATATTCAAGTTTACAGCCTGAAAAATACGAGAAATGATATTGGGTACATCTTCTTGTTTTGATTCCGCAATTGATCCTAGGCGAAATTGGAAAATAGACACACTGAGAAAAATATAACGCTGTAATACGCTGTAATAAGCATGTTTCAAAAGGAATTAGGTATGGAACTTGTACTGTGGTCCGTACGTATGTATCAACATGACGCGTAACGATGTAGTTACCATGTCACAGGCATAATAGGGGAGACTAGTATAAAATTATCCCTTCCAGTTTTTATGAATTTACTAACGCCATCTAGAAAACGACGAATGCATTACCTACGTCCAACAAGTGACACTCTGTACAGAAATGGCAGATCGCATGTTTGCGTAGTCGGTGAATTATTAACGGGAATTGGATTGCTGTTGTTTTTTTCTAAGGTAAGGTTTTTTTTTTATGTGGGCTGCTGTAGATGTAAAAATTTGGCTCATGAACTGTGCGCTGGCATAGACGAAGCCAGACTCTTATGTATGTGATCCTAATTGTATGTAAATAGGAGCAAGATATAACTACCACACAATAGTTATTTTAATAAAATTTTGCGTATTTCACTTGGGATCATTTAGGACTCAGGTGTGTATAAAATGATGCTCAACAATATTTTTGAAAAATATGTTTGAAACAGCTTCTTTCAAATATGTTATTCTAGCAGTTATAGAAAAAGGGCCATAGTTTCATTATATATTAATGCAATAAACATTAGTTCCTTAAATTTGAAAAAATACTGTTATTTGTTAAAGGGATCAATTTGTACCTGTCTCTCCTAAACTACAACCACACAGTCATTACGGCGCACAACGAGGTCTTGCTTTTACCACGACAGCATGTTATTATAAAATTTCTTTTATTTACTAGCTAACCCGGTACACTTCTTACCGCCTAACGGTCAATGAATGTCGTGTTACAGTTTTTATGAATTTACCAACGCCATCTAGAAAACAACGAATGCATTACCTACGTCCAACAAGTGACACTCTATACAGAAATGGCAGATCACATGTTTGCGTAGTCGGTGAATTATTAACGGGAATTGGATTCCTGTTGTTTTTTTCTAAGGTAAGGTTTTTTTTTTGATGTGGGCTGCTGTAGATGTAAAAAATTAACTCATGAACTGTGCGCTTAGCTGAACTTAATTTATGATTTTATGGAAGTAATACAATGAATACAAAATAAATATTAAGTTCACTGGTTTATTAATATAATGCTTTATTCCTAAGATTATAAAAAAACCACCTTCATCATGCCAGAAAATGTATTTCATACTCTTCGTTTTACTTCAGAACATGATGAATATAACTTAGATCTTTCTGAAGTGAACAAACTCATTTCAGATCCCGAGGTGTAGTATGGTAAAAATTTACCAATAATTCTATGAAAATATTTTTTTTCCAGAAAAACTTGCTTGTAATATAAATTAATTTTTCAAAATATTTCTTATAATTACTAGTTTAAACATGAAGTAATTTAAGCAGGTATGCTTTTTACATTTTATATTTTTTAACTACTCTTACTGTACTCACTGTTTTATGTTCCCATAAAATATAAGCACTTACATTGTGAATAACTCCTAAGTTGAGTTAGTAAACTCAAATTATGCATTTCAGTACTAATCTTCACCTCAACATTTTTGTACTTTTAAATCACGCTTATTGTAATGTCCTTGTGGCATGTATTATACTGAATATGTATTAAATGTATATTTTTTCTCTGATGGTAATTTTAGTAAAACAAAAAAAAGGCCTAAATAATGTACATGAATTACAACTTAGTTGTTTGAGGAGAATAGCTATTATATCATTTCAATTTTAAGATTTCCACTGATTGCGCGTTTAGAGTTGACCGTATGTACCACAAGATAACCTTATCGTTGTTTATAATAAATTGTTGCATTTGCGAAATTCTGTGGCAATTATGTAAAACTAAATAAGTCGTTTTTTGGCCAAAATGAGTTAAAATGGCCATAGAACAGCGATTTTTTACTCTTTCATTGGGTAAAACTACATAACTCGAAGCACAATATAAAAGAAGTCACAGCAATGTGAACATGTACATAAGTATAAACATTGTTTTTGTTACGTAGGCAAAGGTACCTACATAAGTTTACTTGCATGTATTTGTCAAAAATTATCCCGTCAAGTTTCGTTGACATAAACTACATAAGTCAACATGTGATGTTTTACCCAATACTTATTTTATAACAGGTAACACTTACGACGTACGGTTCTGTCAGATTTCTATCGTTTGAGGTTATGCTCATTCTGTTGTGACGCTTCGCGTTGTTAAGTGGTGAATTATTTCTGTAACTCAGTTAAAAAACTTTCCTTTGGAAATGTCTAGAAAGAGTAAGTACATGGTAGAAATGTGTAGGAGGCGTTTAATAGTAAACACGACTGGTAAGTAAGATTAATTATGTTCTTTTAGTGTTTTCAACACTATCTCAAATCATTTCACGTGTGTTATTGTAGGTATATTTCAATTCAATAATACTGTCAATCATTCACTATGTTACAGATTCCATTTTGTCTGGCATTACAAATCATAATAATTCTTTAAATATCAACCAGCCTTCAACGTCCACTGAATCAACCAACAACGGTGAGTTACTTCAACTTATTTTCATAAATTCTGTCCATCCACGTTTCATTGTGGGTGTATTTCAATTCTGCAATACTGTCAATTCGTTATGTTACAGATTTCATGTTGCCTGGTAATACAAATCATAATAATTATTTAAATATCAATTAGCCTTCAACGTCCACTGAATCAACCTACAACGGTGAGTTACTATGTCTTATTTACATAAATTATATCTATCCACGTTTCATTGTGTGTATATTTCAATTCTGAAATACTGTGAATTCATTATGTTACAGATTTCATGTTGTATGGTATTAAAAATCATAATAATTCTTTAAATATAAACCAGACTTCAACGTCCACTGAATCAACCATTAACGGTGAGTTACCTTGTCTTATTCTGTCTATTTACGTTTATTTGTGTGTATATTTCAATTCATTCTGTAATACTGTCAATTCGTTATGTTATAGATTCGTCATATAATGATCATTCTTCTTATATTTATTTGGAAAATTATCGATGGTAAGATGATGACGACAAATTGTATGACAGTGATAAAATCCCGTGTGGGTACCGGATATTCCTTCTCATCGCGCTATTTCTTCTATACAATTCAGCAAACTGATATAAATGAAACACAAATCAACAATGATGTTCCTTTGTTAATTAAAAAGAAAACAACACGATGTATAAGAAGTGAAAGAGCTGCAGCATTGAATTCTGGTAATTCATACATATCATCATCTGGTAAAGAAGTACATAAACGAGTTTGCAAACCGTTAATGGATTGTCGCCTGAACTGCAAGCAAAAGATTACAGATGACATGCAAAAAAATTTGTTCGCAGAATACTGGCCATGAGTTAGCATGGTAAGAGAGTCTCTTTTATATGAAATTTAATCAGTCAAGGAAAAATCATGTTCCCGAAATAAAGTATGCAGTCCATCGAAGCAAAAAAAAAGGGATTCAACATATGTATATTTCAATAATTATAAAGAACAGAATGTTTGTTTGCAAAAAAATACACAGCAAATTGCACACAAAATACAGGCAAAGAGTACACAACAAATTAAAGTCCTTTAATGGTACTACCACCATACTGGACACCACAGGGAAAAGAACTCCTTTAAATAAAACACCTCAACATAAGATTCAAGGTGTTAAAAATCATATAAATTCATTTCCAGCTTACGAATACTGACACTCGCAAACATTCGCAGATCAAGTATTTAGCATTCAATCTTGATCTGAGTAAAATGTATGACTTGTACAAAACAAGTGTCAATGATCCGGTGAAAATTAAAATTTACAGCGATATGTTTAAATCCATGAACTTAAAATTCAAAGCACCCAAATTGGACACATGCCACAAATACGACATTGCTAATATGAAAAGAAAATCTTGATGATTTATTAAAGGAGCAGTTGACAACGGAGTTAGAGCTCCATCAAGAAGGAGCAGATTATGCTTATACCTCCAAATTAAATGGCAAGGAAAATGGGGAGATTGATTACTCATATCGAGTTTTTACATTTGACTTGCAGCAATGTTTGCCTACGCCTTTTTTAAACACGTCTGTTGTCTTTTATAAAAGGCAGTTATGGACTTTTAATCTAACAATCCAGTACTGTATTAACTGGCCAGCAATACTATTTTATGTGGCATGAAGGCGTTGCTGGCAGAGGTACCAATCAAGTGGCATCCTGTCTACAAATTTTTAATCAATTATCTTGAAGGAGCCAAGCTTGCTATATATTATAGCGATACATGTGGAGGCCAATACAAAAATAATGTGGTCTGCATCATGTTTCAGATGGTTTTAAAAAATCATCCCACACTACAGACCATTGACCACCAATTTTTGGTGGCTGGTCACTCATATGGAGTGTGATGTTGACCATGCCACTACTGAAAAGATGAAAAAAAAATTGTGGCATGACTATTTCAGTACCTCACGACTGGTACCAGCTTGTAAGACAAGCTGGTGAAAAGAAATATGTGTGTGTCAGGAGGATTTTCTCGATTTTAATAAAGTGCTGAAAGAGTCACTTCGGTTTCTCATTCTAATGAGATTGGAGACAAATTATTATACTGGACAAATATTCAGTGGCTACGATATGATAAAGGATTTGGCAAGTGCCAGTATAAAATGTCACTTAAAGAAAAGGATCCATCCTTCATAATGGATTTTAACAGGATGAGAAAAAGAAGTTCTTTGCAAGCGATTAATTTAAGATAACAATATTCTGGGCCAGTTGCCATCAGCAAAGAGAAGAAGAAAGACCTTGTGTCAATTTTAAACTTAATTGATCCCCTTTTTCACCTTTTTTGTGTGGATTTAAGGACTGCTGATGATTTATTATCATTTAATTTGGACCCTGATTTAAAAGAAGAGGAGTAGTTTTATAATTGGGTTGTATTACTATGTTTTTATTATTGTAAATTTGAAATTATATTTTAATAAAACATTTAAGCATTTGTATTCAAATGAAATCCTGAAAATTATTTAAGTATTAAAATATCGTAAGTTCAATTTTCTCACTAGTTATATATTGTTGAGATGAGCAGAACTATATATGTGTAACTTATGTATTTTTGTGCAACTATTGATAGGTGGTCATAGTAGCATAAGTTAATTATCTTTTTATTAATACATATTATTTTAAAATTACCCAAATAGTTTAAAAGAGAGCACACATCTTTTATTCCGTGTGCCAATTTTAGTCATGTTATATAAGAAATAACATAGATTAACAGATTTGAAATTGTCATAAATTTCAAACTGCTCTCCTGAGAAAATGATATTTGTGACTTATATAGTTTTGCCTAATTGCCACAAAATTTTGCTCTAAATACGTAGTTTATATGATCATGCAATGTATAACACGTTTACCCTCGAGGTTTACGAGATAATCTTTAACCTTATCGTTTATTATAATAAATTGATGCATGACGTATTTTACATGACTTTGAAAAGTAAACCCCGTGTAACCTCAGGGTTAAAACATTAAAAATTTATTATCTGATAACCTTCAAGCAGTTGCATTTAATCAATCAATATTGTAGAAATTGACGTAGAAGAAAAAATCTTTCGTGTGTTCAAAATTTTAAATCTTCGAAAGTTTTTCACCGATTGCCTAGAAATTTTGACACAACGCTGCTTTTGAATATGCAAGTGTTTTGATATACCTACTTATATTATATTATTATATATCAGAAACGAAGATATAAACGTGTGCTTTCTCTTTTCTTTCCTTTTCATCATTAGGCCTTTTGCGGTGGTTGACAGATGTGCAGTTAGCCATTTTGAATCTCCAAGGAAATAGTAGCGAGGGAAATCCCAGCTTGTATTGGGAAATGCTTATGTTTGAATGAGATATACTTACTTTTAAGTAGCTTTTACTAATTTTATTTTAAATAAAAACATCATCCTATAAACGGATTTCTTTACAAACCTTATCAAATATTTTATTTATTTTATTTATTTATTTAGGTACATAGGATTAGGTATACAGTTCATTCATAGGTCATGTAATCATATAATAATTATATAAATTATTTAATAATTAATATAGGGAGGTTTAACACATCTTACATGACCTTTACTGCCAATAGCACATCTAACTAGGCGATAATTTGGCCCGTCTCTAGATGTGCATATTTTTATGCAATTTTAAGAAATGAAGTGTTTTTTTTTAAAATAAATTATTTGGACCCACCACCTGTATATATACATAAATATACCAATTTTATTAAAAATATAGCTATGTAATAATATATATATATATATATATTTATAGTTGTAATTTAATAAAATTTAATTAAGAAAAATAGATAAGTGATACTAAATAAATTGTCGTGCGTTGCAAAGAAGTTGATCAGATTTTACATATCCCTTGTTAAGTAGCCATCTATTAAGGTTTACTTTAAATATTTTTATGTTAGGATAATTTTTCATGTCTTCACTAAGGGAATTATATAATTTTGGGGCTATGTAGAATATATGTCTCTGGGCAAATGTTGTCCTGACTGACGGAATTATATAATTGATACTTGCGGACATTCTTGTGTTCAGATTGTTTTGAGTTCGGGCGTGGTCATCTCTAGATTTGTAGAATGCAAGAAGTGCTTGCTTAATGAATAACTGTTTAGCTGATAGCACATGGAATTGGGAAAATAACAAGGCAGATGGATGACGTCGGTTTTTCCTGTGAATTACTCTCAATAATAATTTCTGCGCTTTTGTCAATCTATCTAATAATATTATACTATATATAATATAACAATATTATAATATATAATATATATAATATAACAATATTATACTGTTTTCTACAATATTTCTTTACAATTTTTTAATATTATACAATTTTATATAGGTTTACCCTATTTTGATAACATTATACAATCTTTATTATAAACTCCTCTGCCAGAAATTAAGATTGAAGTTTCTTCTTTCATATCATTGAGCATATGGAGGTTTTTTTATTTTTAAGCTATTGCATAGCTTTTATCGCGGGCCTAGGCCAGCGCGGCGACCGAATGAAGAAATTTCTTAACGAAAATTAATGAAATCCCAGCTTGTATTGGGAAATGCTTATGTTTGAATGAGATATACTTACGGATGTGCACGACTTTCGACGGTGCAATGTAAGTTTAAAGGTCCTTTTGCAGTCGACTAACGATCACTATTCATCCATATATCTCATAAATAGGGCTTATCCTTATGCAACACAAAATGCCTTCAATTGAGACGAATTAAGCGAAAAAATAAAAAATTAAACTATTGATCACTTCGGCAAAGCCGTTTTCTAAATGAAAGTGACATTACGAAATAATTCAAATTTCGAATGCTACCAACATTTAAAATATGATACAATTGGCTGAGTTTGCTATCAACGACCCATTAAATCGAAATAAAAATAAAAAAAACCTTCATATGCTCAATGAAATGAAAGAAGAAACTTCAATCTTAATTTCTGGCAGAGGAGTTTATAATAAAGATTGTATAATGTTATCAAAATAGGGTAAACCTATATAAAATTGTATAATATTAAAAAATTGTAAAGAAATATTGTAGAAAACAGTATAATATTGTTATATTTGTTAAGGTTTGTAAAGAAATCCGTTTATAGGATGATGTTTTTATTTAAAATAAAATTAGTAAAAGCTACTTAAGAAGTAGCGAAGGAAATCCAGCTTGTATTGGGAAATGCTTATGTTTGAATGAGATATACTTACGGATGTGCACGACTTTCGACGGTGCAATATAAGTTTAAAGGTCATTTTGCAGTCGACTAACGATCACTATTCATCCATATATCTCATAAATAGGGCTTATCCTTATGCAACACAAAAGTAAGTGCACATCACACATATATATATATATATATATATATATATATATATATATATATATATATATATATATATATATATATATATTTTAGCAATCCTGCATTATTTTAGCAATCCTGAAGCTTCTTGTCCTGACATCAATATAATTTTCCTTGTCACGAACGTAACCGTATCACACTATTTATTAATTTTCATCCAATTATTCACTGCCACATTTACAATGTCTATTCAGTCATCGTTAGATTACTCGCGTCTTTTCCTTTTTCTTTATTTTAATGATAACTCTAATCCATCACCGTAGAGTCACTTAACATTTTCTATCAAAATGTTCGCAGTTTGCGAAATAAAACGTCCATTTTTAATCAAAATGTGTTGTCAAACGATTACGACATTCTAGCTATTACCGAAACGTGGCTCACCTCTGGTATACTCGATGGAGAAATAGTCGATCCTCGCTATGAACTTTTCAGGCACGACAGAGATCCTGCTGCCACTGACAGGAAGCGCGGCGGAGGAACCTTATTAGCTATTCGACGAGAGTTTTGTCCTCGTCTGCGCCTTGACTGGGCTGCGTTATGTAGAGCAGACTGCGTTTGGGTCACAATTCCGGCGGCAGCTTTGGGCTCCTCTCATGACCACCACGTCTGCTGCGTTTACCTTCCGGGAAATCCGCTAGCCGAACACCAAGATCATTTACTCAGCCTTCTCGACACAGTTGTATCATTACGCGAACAACTTCCTCATGACGGTTTCTCGTTGTTTGGTGATTTTAATCTGCCAAAAATCTTTTGGTCTGGTCCTCCAGGATACCCCTTAGTCCCGCATCGGAAGGCGGAGGGACTCTCGATCCTTTAAGCACCTCTTTCTGCGAAGGTATCGCATTTTCGGGCCTTGATCAGTTCAATCATGTGTCCAACTCTCTTCATCGCTTTTTAGACTTAGTACTTGGCACCGACGACTTGCGAGTATCCCGCTGCAATAACCCAATAATTCCGGAGGACGTTTATCACCCATCACTGGATATAGAACTGTGTAATATATCTGTGCGCCTATTGAAAGAGCTACCCAGAATCATCAAACTCTACGCCAAAGCTGACTATTTCTCTATAAATCACTACCTCTCTTCCACTGACTGGGAACTTCTCTTTGCTCATCGCTCTATAGACGAGACCGTAAATAAATTTTACTCAATTATAAATAAATCTATCGAGGATTTCGTACCTACGCAAACAACAGCCAATCCGCGCTTCCCAACATGGTTCTCGCCAGCCCTAATAAAAGTAATCAAAGAAAAGGACCGATTTCACAAGAAGTGGATGAAGAACTGTAATCCCCGTGACTATGACACTTTTGCATTACTCCGTCGTAGGCAAAAAATGATGCAAAAAGAATGCTTCCGCCAATTTGTCAATCGGAGCTCGGTTAATATTCGCCGTAATCCTAAGCATTTTTGGACGTACATAAAAAATATACGCAAAGGCGGTAAAATACCACAATCTATGGTATGTGGGGATGTTTGCTTTAACGATGGCTCCAGCATTAGCGAAGGATTCTCTGCATATTTCGAATCAGTTTTCAGCTCTGCTGACCAATCCACGTCGTACCCGGCACTTCCGGACGTTCACCCGTACAACCCAACAAACTGTTCTATCGGTTCGATCGAATTTTCTACAGAGGTTATTTACAAGTATTTATCTAACTTGGATATCAATAAGGGCGCAGGTTGCGATGGAATTCCACCTATGTTTTTTAACAACTGCGCCGCTTCTCTATCTCCGCCTCTGACAATTATCTTTACGCGATCGCTACAAGAGGGAATATTCCCTGACGTGTGGAAACAGGCACTAATTATCCCGATACATAAAAATGGTCCCAGAAACAGTATCGAAAATTATCGCCCAATTTCAATTCTTCCAGTTCTGAGTAAGGTCTTCGAGAAGATTGTGTACGACCACCTTTATCCTGCAATTAAAAACTCGCTTTCTGAGTATCAACACGGTTTTTTAAAAAAGCGCTCTGTCATAACTAATCTTAGTCTATTTACCGATTTTATATCGGAAAACATGGATAAACGCCTACAGACGGACGCCGTGTACACTGACTTTTCGAAGGCCTTTGACAGGGTTAATCACCCCATACTAATTACCAAATTACTACAGTTCGGAATTCACGGGGATCTGTTGAGATGGTTTGCGTCTTATGTGGCCAATCGACATCAAGCTGTCACTGTTGGTGGTTATAGGTCCGAGTATGTTAGAGTACCTTCTGGAGTACCGCAAGGTTCGCATCTCGGGCCACTATTGTTTAATATTTATATTAATGACATCGCCTCTTGCTTTCACACATCTAAATTTATCGTTTATGCCGATGATCTAAAAATTTATTCCACCATTAAAGGTACGAAAGATTGCATAAACATGCTACGCGATCTAGACCGACTCTTGGTATACTGCCACAAAAACAAGCTCTGCCTCAATCCCTTAAAGTGCAATACCATCAGTTTTACCAGAAATACTCGGCCAATTGTATATAACTATCTTATCGATGGCGAAAACATTCCAAAAACATCTTTAATACGCGACCTCGGACTTTATTTAGATACGAAGCTTACATACAACGACCACATAGATTACATAGTTCTTAAGGCCAAGAAAATGTTAGGATTTTTGTTTAGAGTATGCAGACCGTTCAGTGACACCCTCGCCTTAAAAACACTGTATTACGCATATGTCAGAAGTGTCTTAGACTTCGGATCCACTATATGGTCACCGATGTATGCTGCATCTGTCAACAAGGTTGAGTGCGTCCAAAAGCGTTTCTTGCGATACCTAAATTGGCGCGAGCACACGAACTTCGAGACATATGAGGTAAGAGCGGATTACTTTAAGGTTGCACTGCTCTATAATAGACGGACCATAACCGACATGTCTTTCCTATATGACATCTTTCATGGTTTAATAGACTGTCCAGCTTTAATTGAGCGAATTTCCTTGAGAGTGCCCCCCAGAAGTACCCGAGTTTCTCGTTTGTTTCATGTGCCCAGGTGCAATTCAAGCCACTTCAGCAACTCTACTATGATACGGTTACTCACCTCTTTTAATAACAGGTTTAATGACCTTGACATTTTTTCTCTGGACAGGAAGTCTTTTCTTCACGCAGTCGAAGAAAAGCTCAGGAACGATAATTAATTTAAATTTACTTATTACTTTATTATATACAATATATTTATGTGTGTATGTATGTCTATATGTATATATGTCAATAGTATACGTATGTATGTGTTATAACAATCCCTCCCTTCTATTTCCATTCCCATCCTATTGTACTTATACATTTATATTAAGAAATGCTTCTTTTTCCTTTTTTCTAAAATTATTATCTTTTAAATGGGTACTTTATATTTTTTGCTAATTTAAAATGTATTAATGGCTATATTGATGTTAATTTATAAAATGTTTTTTTTTATATAAAGAATATGCTGTATACATTTAGTTAATAAAATAAATAAATAAATATATATATATATATATATATATATATATATATATATATATATATATATATATATATATATATATATATATATATATATATATATATATATATATATATATATATATATATATATATATATACATATATATATATATATATATATATATATATATATATATATATATATATATATATATATATATATATATATATATATATATATATATATATATATATATATATATATATATATATATATATATATATATATATATATATATATATATATATATATATATATAATTTTCAATAATATATAAAATTAGATTCATGAAAAGTTACTTATCTGGGGTCCTGGTGGACCAGAAACATTTAAACGATAGTTAATGTCCTCTTTAAATACTTAGGGCAGCGGCACCTGTTTCCGCAATTGATAACCTATGATGTTCTTAGTTATTGCAGCCGAATTACTGTATGCCCTTGGATGTAATACGTATAGGAGGATGGTTTCTGTAACAGAAATGGATGTTAGTAACTTATTTTAGAAGAAATTATATGATTGATCATATATGATTGATCATATATGATTGATCAAAATAAAATCTTTCTAAGTACTACTTATTTTCCTGGCACTGAGAAACTGCGACCAATTTTAGCAGATTTATTCCCTATTATAGCTAACGACCCATCAACCAAAGGTTTATAGATATACCACCAATTTTATCATTTCGAAAACCTCCTAATTTAAAATCAATACTTAATAAAAATAATCGAAATTATCTTAGTACTAACAAAAATTTGGGCCTACAGCCTTGCGGTCGATCACGTTGTAAAACATGTCCTTTATTAGATCGAAGCATTTATTTTACTAGTCCTAACACTCCCAACAGTTACAGAGTTCCTTTTAATAGTAGTTGCATTTCAAAAAATATTGTATATCAATTACTTTGCCAGACCTGCAATGCATTTTATATTGGGGAAACAACTACACCTCTTAGCATTAGGTTAAATAATCACAGGGCCAGCGTAGGCAATGAAAGTCAACTTCCAATAGCATTGCATGCTAAGGCACACAATTTAACTTTTGATAATTGTTTTAAAGTAAAAATTATTAAGTGCCTTGGCGATAACGCTAAAGAAAGAGACGTTAAATCTTGGGAGTTGGCTTTTATAAATATTTTAGGCGCTTGCAAGGGTCCCGGTCTGAATAGGCAAAATTAATACAGTAATTATATTTGTTCAGACATATTCATTAAAAGCTTATTAATATTTTTCATTTAAAAATCATTATTAATAATGTTTTTCAAGGTCGGTTATAGTGCATTTATAACGATATTGCAAAATATTATTAACCCATTTCTCTATGTTCAGTTTTTTTTAAATTTAAATTTTGAAAAAATTGTTCTATCAGAAATGTCATAGAGATGAATACGACTAGTGTCGAAATATTCTCAATCATATAATTTCTTCTAAAATAAGTTACTAACATCCATTTCTGTTACAGAAACCATCCTCCTATACGTATTACATCCAAGGGCATACAGTAATTCGGCTGCAATAACTAAGAACATCATAGGTTATCAATTGCGGAAACAGGTGCCGCTGCCCTAAGTATTTAAAGAGGACATTAACTATCGTTTAAATGTTTCTGGTCCACCAGGACCCCAGATAAGTAACTTTTCATGAATCTAATTTTATATATTATTGAAAATAATTTAAAAAAAATTTACACACTTAAAATATCAATATATATATATATATATATATATATATATATATATATATATATATATATATATATATATATATATATATATATATATATATATATATATACATATATATATATATATATATATATATATATATATATATATATATATATATATATATATATATATATATATATACGAGTGGTATTACCCGGCGTTGCCCGTGTTATATCTGTTCTCAAATACCAATGTATACCAATTTTCATGGCGATCGGTTGAGCAGTATAGAAGTTGGTGTGCTGCAGCGCCGTCTAGTGGAAAGTTGCAACAAAGCGGATATATATAAAAACCTTAACCATGAAAAAATACATATATATGCAAACTTTCATGGTGATCGGTCAAACGGTTTCGGAGTCTATTAAACTCGGACAGACGGGCATACAGATATACCAACATCCATTTTTATATTATATTATTTTGGCCTGTTTTTAAAATTTAAACTTTGAATGCCTATATCTCGCTTATTTATAGCGACCGACACAATTTTCTTCCAGATTTAGCATTAAAATGAAAAAAATTGGAGAGAGGTTCCTGATACTGCAGTTATTCCACTTTTATAACTATGTGATAATACTTACATGTATATATTTTAATTAAAGAGTTTTGAACAATGAAGCACAAATAATTAAAAAGCAGGAATAATTTCACCGTATTACCTTCACAATATTTTGAATTTAGAATAACGCTTGGCCGACTATGACGTTTGTAGGTTTAACATAGCAGCGCCATCTATGGATTACTCAATAGATAACGCCATCTGTTAAAATCGTTTGGAACTAACAGATAATTGCGAATGTCAAATAATAGACATTGCAATAAAATAATATCGCGACTATAAATTAAGACGTAAGCTATCCTATCTTTCAAGTTGGATCAAACTGCACATTGTGTGCAAATTTGATTCAAATCGGTTAAGTAGTTTAGGAGTCCATCGCGGACAAACAACGTGACACGTAATTTATATATATTAAGATATATATATATTGATAATTTAAGGGTGTAAATTTTTTAAAATTATTTTCAATAATATATAAAATTAGATTCATGAAAAGTTACTTATCTGGGGTCCTGGTGGACCAGAAACATTTTACCGATAGTTAATGTCCTCTTTAAATACTTAGGGCAGCAGCACCTGTTTCCGCAATTGATAACTTATGATGTTCTTAGTTATTGCTCACTGCAGCCGAATTATTGTATGCCCTTGGATGTAATAAGTATGGGAGGATGGTTTCTGTAACAGAAATGGATGTTAGTAACTTATTTTAGAAAAAAATATATGACTGAGAATATTTCGACACTAGTCGTATTCATCTCTATTGAGAAATGTCATAGAGATGAATACGACTAGTGTCGAAATATTCTCAGTCATATAATTTCTTCTAAAATAAGTTACTAACATCCATTTCTGTTACAGAAACCATCCTCCTATACTTATTACATCCAAGGGCATACAATAATTCGGCTGCAGTGAGCAATAACTAAGAACATCATAAGTTATCAATTGCGGAAACAGGTGCTGCTGCCCTAAGTATTTAAAGAGGACATTAACTATCGGTAAAATGTTTCTGGTCCACCAGGACCCCAGATAAGTAACTTTTCATGAATCTAATTTTATATATTATTGAAAATTATATATATATATATAGGGGAACCTGGTCAACAGTGGATCAACATTTTTTATAATGTAATATCTTCAAAGTTATCCAATGTATTAAACTAAGATTTTGCAAGAGTTTTCTTTGATCATCCTTGTATTCATTTTTAATTACCGCAACTCCTTGGCACAACAGGAGAAAAAGTAAAAAAAAACAAAACGATACTAAGCACATTGATCCACTGTGGGACATGGGTGGTACACTGTGGATCAGCATATGGTTCACAGTGGATCAAGGACAAGATTAATATGAAAGGGTAAACAAAACACTTGAAAATTGTCAAAAATATTTTAAAGTAGGTACATACTAACTATAACAGAGAGAAAAAAGTCATGAAGTACATAGGAACTTAGATATTTATCATACATTAGGTAATGTATCATCAATTAAATGTTGATACTCGAACATAAGAAAAATTAAGAATGTAGGAAAGAAAATAAATCTAATTGCCTCAAAATGCCTGCTTATTTAGCGCACGTTTAAAAGAGACAGATTAACTGAAAATTTATACAAACACTGTCGCCTCGATGTGCCGCTTACTACCGGTCTGGGTAAAACTAACTTAATGTCATGTTCTTTAACATAAGATAATATCTGGCACATCTGGCAGTCCAAACTGCTCTTGAGATTGTATTTTTAAACGAAGAAAACTAACATTATACTCCATGTTGTCATTTCTTGTTTGTAATACTTTAGCTACATAAAATACTCTTTGTTTTTTTGTAGTAAACAGTATGAGAACGAAGTCTCCTTCATTAGGTTTTTTCGGTAGAAATTCTTGGTTTTTTAAAAAGTCTTCCGTCAAAATGTTGTCTTTATTTTCCTTTTCATCTTCTATAAACCAGTCCTCATCATCATCATCAGTATCTTTATATATTACTTCGGCATCATCTTCAGAGTCGCTTTGTAGAACTTGCCGCTTTGCCTTTTTTAACCTGGTTTCTTTTGTTTTTTTTGTCGCTTGTTTTACTCTTTCTATTTCACCTTTCTCTGGCGTGTGTCTGTAGCAATCATACTTCGTCCCAGTCTTCTTGGTTTTCTTTTTTTGTTTCTAGATCCAGCTTTCAGTGGTGCTCCACGAATACTTAGGCCTTCTGTAATTAATCTTAATGCCTCTTCCACTTCTGCTTGTGTGAATTTTCCTATTTTCCTCTCTTCTTGCTTTTTCCGAGGCACCCTGAAGAATAAAAAGCTTATTCAGTACTATTTAATCACACTTGTTATGCGATACTTTTTCATATATTACACAGTGGTTCACTGATCCACTGTGTAAGGTGATCCACTGATTCACTGTGGACCAACCTACCAAACTTATTTTGATATTTTTTAACGATTTTATAATTATGAATAGAACACTATTTCGAGTGTTTACATGTGTTGTAGTAGTTAATCAAGCCAAATAAAGCGTACTATAGCCTCAAAAAGAAGAATGATGAATATGGTAAACGAAAATGTACTCACGCGATATTTTCGTAGCAAGCGATGAAAACACAGAGCTCCGCGTCACACGTTCTGTCGCCAGCGCAAACGGGCGGGTACTAGCGCATGAGAGCACGCGCGGACATGGGCTTACTACGAGTCTACAGCAATACTCGTACTTGCGATAGTTTTCTAGGAATTGGCGTGATCCACTGTATACCACTGATCCACTGTAGACCAGGTTCCCCTATATATATATATATATATATATATATATATATATATATATATATATATATATATATATATATATATATATATATATATATATATATATATATATATATATATATATATATATATATATATATATATATATATATATATATATATATATATATATATATATATATATATATATATATATATATATATATATATATATATATATATATATATATATATATATTTATATATAGCTATACACGACGAGTTTCCCTTTCCGCGAAAGAATCGATTACCTCATAAGGTTCATCTCTTAGGTAGTTTTATTTTCGATGGCTAGGATCGCCATGCCAGATAGACGTTACTCGTCGTGAATGTGCAGTATATCCTTAAATCTAGGTATACAAATGCTGGGAAAGTTTCCTTGCAATTAACTTGTCTTTGTAGACACCGATTACAAGTGGACATATTATGTTGTAGAACAAAATTGAAAACGAAGCGAGCTACGTCACGATTTCAAGGGCTCGCATATGGTCGTCACATGCCAAAGCAGATGTTCAAACATTTGAGAAATTCGCCAATCTTCGCACGCGCGAAACGCTAACCAAAGGTGTTCGTCGAGACGTACCTTTCCGGTCGCTTCCCTCACACCCGATTCCCGCAATACCCTGTCGCTTGAAAGTGCGTCTACTGTTCTTTTGGTATACTGTGCCTAAAGCACAGTATAACACGCGGTTACTGTGCCTAAAGCACAGTATAACACCTGGTATACTGTGCCTAAAGTATGGGGCAATAGGAATTCCCGAAAAATATGATGTTTCACCTAATTTTTAGATGATTCCTCTTATAATATGTAGGTACTATGATTTCTCTTATGAGATGATGATTTTATTTAAGTTTGTATGGTGGTCAGATTTTTATAGTCGCGGTCATTTAAAATTTTCAATATTTTTGCATGTAATGATATTAATTTTCCACTGCTCTCCCTACTTTACATGACATCATCGTTTCACGTGGTGAACGTCTTTCAACTTTAGCTATTTCCAATTCAGGTTGATCCACATACGAGGCTGGTGCGAAGCGTATTACATTTATCTACCTATAAAAACTGAAATAAATTAACTCTAGAAATAGAAACTTACGCAACTTCTATGTACCTGTTGTATTACAGCTGTAATTCAGTTAGAATTTATCGCGGACCTGGGCGTTCATTGCCCGTAGTGCGACACGGGATCGAGTGGCCCAAGGTCATTTCAAGAGTGACATGACAACAGCTCTAGGTCAACATCCATCCCCGCTGCTTAGGAGACAGTGTATTTCCAGACCCCTTCAGCAATTAGTTAGAATGCACAACCGATTGGCTTCGCCGACCGGTGCGCAAACCGTCCAATGGCGCCGGGATGCAATCCCGTCGGGAGAAACCGGTCCACCAGCTTTTGAGGCCTGGGCCCGAGAGTCTTACACGGTAGCCTTCCACACTAGGAGGTTTCTGAATAGGAGCTGAATCGTGAGTTGAGCCGATCCGAGCACAAAGTGGATCTTGTGGCCCAAGCTGAGGGAGCCGGGGGAGTCTGGGAACAGTAATGTTCCCTATAGAGCGGGGGTGTTTGTTAACTGTATGGCAAC
This sequence comes from Micropterix aruncella, assembly GCA_944548615.1. Taxonomy (NCBI): domain Eukaryota; kingdom Metazoa; phylum Arthropoda; class Insecta; order Lepidoptera; family Micropterigidae; genus Micropterix; species Micropterix aruncella. Next base: position 10,253,832 of record OX155980.1, read on the forward strand.
TGCTCGAAACGACCATTTGGCTAAGCGATACCGGGTGAATGAGCCGGACAAAGGATGCCGTGGTCCGCGATAGATTCAGTTGACACTGAATCACCGCTTCATAAAGGAGAGGACCGCGCAAGCGATCTCGATCCTGTAACCAGTCAGGAGGTAGAAGTATCCTGAAGGTTAATTCCAGACGGATATATCCTACCAAACTGGTAGTCAGGGGGCGAGGCCGTCCACTGAATACCTTTCCCGGTGCCTCGCCGTAAGACGTTGGGTTCTAACGGGCAGGTGGCGTAGCTGGACGGCGGATTGTTTTCGTCCCAAGTCTTCTGCGCTCACCTCACGGGAGACAGAACGAACAATATCGTTTAAACTTCCTGAAGTGACAGATTCGCCCGCTGTAGTTGACAGCTCTAAATTTCATATACAAACCGATTCGAGTAGATAAAGCGTTAGCGTTTTGAAATGTATGTTTCACCTTACTACTGCAGTATCACATAATGAATGCGCCGTATTTTAGTATTATCCAATTGAATCATTTTGAACAGTGCATTTTTTTCAACAAGAAAGGTTTTTAATTTCAGACTATTATTAAGCTATTGCATAGCTTTTATCGCGGGCCTAGGCCAGCGCGGCGACCGAATGAAGAAATTTCTTAACGAAAATTAATGATTTTAAACTGATAATTACGTCTAAACAAGTACTGCTTACGATTCGAAAAAAATATATGTTAAACAAGAACATTTTCCTAATATTCTTAGCTTTGAATATTTTAGATTTTGTTTATATTACATAGTGTAATTAATTTGTGAAATTAGGTCTAACCGAACACAAAAACGACTACTACGCAAATACTATCTGGCGTATTATTATGAAACCTGCACCATTTAAAAGATAATTTAATTATCTATCTTTCTATCTACGATTTTTTTTCAAATAATCCGTTTTTTTTGCTTTATCGAATAAAAAAATCGTGCTCGGCGCTATATCGGAAGACGTTTAAATTATTCCGAATGGAGCAAGGCAGCTCTTATGGCACTAGCCTCGAATACGATTAATTCAAAGCTAGTGCAAAACTGCGTATCACTACTAAATTCCCTGGGCGAAAAGAACAGGGTAATTCAAAGATGGGTTCCCGTTCTTGCAGGAATCGAGGGAAATGAAAAAGCCGACGAACTTACTAAGACGGGAACAAAGGGAACGTTATACGTCCCTGAAACTTGCTGTGGCGTACCAAAAAGCCTTGCAAACCTAATGCTCAAACAAATATGTTTAGAACAATCCGTCAACCACTGGAACAACTCGCCAGGATTGAATTAATCCAAAGCGCTAATTAGGGCTTACGACCCTAAGACGGCCCGTGAGGCCTTATCGCTAAATAGGAACAATCTACGCATACTGGTGAGGGCGCTCACTTGGCATTGTGGCCTTAAGGCTAAATCAGGGCTTTCTGGTAAGACCCCGGCTTAATTAGTTTTTGTATATTCAAATTGGCTCTGTTTATGGGCTTATTAGTCTGCGATAAGCCAGATTGGTCAAATAAACAACTTTTTGCGGCCCAGCATGCAGTCACCGACCGTCCAAGCGTGCTTGTTTAAACTGCGTGCGGATAACATTGAGAAAATATTGATTTGGTACATACCTATACCTGTTCACTTGTTCACTTACCTACGGAATTATTGAACAAGGCGAGTACCTACCTAAGGTTATAAACCTAATTACGATCAATCTATACATTACAATTAGATCATCATCCTGTTTTAAATCTAGTTACGAACGCAAGATATTAGTAAAAATATAAAAAAAACTGCAATCTAGATCCGAAAAATAATCCTATTTTATTGAATATGTAATAAACTTAAAAAATACGTACCTACTGTAAAATTTATTGTGACATAAAATACTCAAGGGGAAGTAAAAATAACTGGTCAAGTGGAAGTTCAACTGTATGGAGAGGGCTTCGTACCATTCCATTTTCCATGAGAACTTCAGGACTTTTGTTTAGGTTTACATGTAAACTATAAAAAAGGCCCTATATTTCCATTTTTTTTTAAATTGTCATTAGTTTCGGATATAAGAGGGTGGGGGGGGCGGATGCTCGATTTTTTTATATTCTCTTGATATCTTTTTAAGTATGTATTTTAAAATATTAAAATATTATAATTAGATTCCTTATAACGAGCCCTTCCCATTGATATGTCACACTTTGCACTTATTATTCATACATTTTCTGATTTGTCCTCTAAAATTGACCCCAAAATCGAAATTCGTTTATATAGGAGATGTTGTTTTTAGTAGATGCGGTGAAAATAAGCCGTGACAGACCGACAGACAGAGATACACGAAAGAGACAGAGATTCACCAACACAACCTACCTGTTCTTTATGTAGATTTCTTTAAAATATACCTATTGCAATGGATCGCGTGTTAGCAATTGATGAAAAATCTGAATATAAATATCATAAATCCTAACACAACCCCCTACCCCCAACCTAGCGCTACCCTTTAACCCTCGAAAATACGAATCAAAATTGACTTTGACTTCGAATTTTTCGACTTTTTAGACATTTACAACTTTTTCGACTTTTCCGACTTTTTAAACTTTTTCGACTTTTTAAATTTTGTGTCTGCTGTTGACCGTTAAAGAGTTCCCTCCTCGAGAGCCAACCCAGGGTACATCAGCCATGTCATGGTGTTACTGGGAAACTGCTATCATAATTGATTGCTTACTCAAAATTTTGGGTCTATGCTGTTGACCGTTGAGGAGTTCCCTCGTCGGGAGCCAACCCAGGGTACATCAGCCATGTCATGGTGTAACTTGGAAACTGCTATCATAATTGATTGCTTACACAAAATTTTGGGTCTCTGCTGTTGACCGTTGAGGAGTTCCCTCGTCGAGAGCCAACCTAGGGTACATCAGCCATGTCATGGTGTAACTTGGAAACTGCTATCATAATTGATTGCTTACACAAAATTTTGGGTCTCTGCTGTTGACCATTAAAGAGTTCCCTCCTCGAGAGCCAACCCAGGGTACATCAGCCATGTCATGGTGTTACTGGGAAACTGCTATCATAATTGATTGCTTACTCAAAATTTTGGGTCTATGCTGTTGACCGTTGAGGAGTTCCCTCGTCGGGAGCCAACCCAGGGTACATCAGCCATGTCATGGTGTAACTTGGAAACTGCTATCATAATTGAATGCTTACACAAAATTTTGGGTCTCTGCTGTTGACCGTTGAGGAGTTCCCTCGTCGGGAGCCAACACAGTGTACATCAGCCATGTCATGGTGAAACTTGGAAACTGCTATCATAATTGATTGCTTACACAAGATTTTGGGTCTCTGCTGTTGACCGTTGAGGAGTTCCCTCGTCGGGAGCCAACCCAGGGTACATCAGCCATGTCATGGTGTAACTTGGAAACTGCTATCATAATTGAATGCTTACACAAAATTTTGGGTCTCTGCTGTTGACCGTTGAGGAGTTCCCTCGTCGGGAGCCAACACAGTGTACATCAGCCATGTCATGGTGTAACTTGGAAACTGCTATCATAATTGAATGCTTACACAAAATTTTGGGTCTCTGCTGTTGACCGTTGAGGAGTTCCCTCGTCGGGAGCCAACACAGTGTACATCAGCCATGTCATGGTGAAACTTGGAAACTGCTATCATAATTGATTGCTTACACAAGATTTTGGGTCTCTGCTGTTGACCGTTGAGGAGTTCCCTCGTCGGGAGCCAACCCAGGGTACATCAGCCATGTCATAGTGTAACTTGGAAACTGCTATCATAATTGATTGCTTACACAAAATTTTGGGTCTCTGCTGTTGACCGTTGAGGAGTTCCCTCGTCGGGAGCCAACCTAGGGTACATCAGCCATGTCACGGTGTAACTTGGAAACTGCTATCATAATTGATTGCTTACACAAAAACTTGGGTCTCTGCTGTTGACCGTTGAGGAGTTCCCTCGTCGGGAACCAACCTAGGTACATCAGCCATGTCATGGTGTAACTTGGAAACTGCTATCATAATTGAATGCTTGCACAAAATTTTGGGTCTCTGCTGTTGACCGTCGAGGAGTTCCCTCGTCGGGAGCCAACCTAGGGTACATCAGCCATGTCATGGTGTAACTTGGAAACTGCTATCATAATTGAATGCTTGCACAAAATTTTGGGTCTCTGCTGTTGACCGTCGAGGAGTTCCCTCGTCGGGAGCCAACCCTGGGTGGACGGATTTCAACCACAATCTTTTCAGCACATGCCATGACCAAATGATGCCTGCATGTCAAATTTCAGCTCAATCGGATGAAGCGTTTCGGCGCTATCGTCGGAGAATACACACTGACACAGAAGTGCGTCCACAATACGTTCCTTGACAGGAAAGTAATAATAAATTATCATCGATTTAGGTACTTTACTTACCTAATGAAGTCTTTGGAGTAATTGAAAAATGATGTTTTTAATAATTCTAGTATTGTTCAAACACATACTACAGTAAACCATATTAACACTTATTTATGTTAAAACACTAATTGAATCAAATGTAGAAAAAACAACCCGCAGGCGCCCTAAGCTTTGTCAACTGGCCAAGCCGATATAAACCGGTTTCTCTACGTACGTACGAAGCCGCCAGTGGAAACACACACATGCGTCTCAAGCTTGTAGTAGTGTACCTATCAAATCGCAGTTGTATGAAGCTTTGTCTCTGTTCCGTGTATCTACTCGTGTGCCCTAGCTGCTCGGAATTGCCATAAGGAAAAGAAGAAGAAGAAGACAATTAGCGAAGTTTATCGTTTTAAACAGCGATGGAGCCATAGAGCCATATCGCCACAATAAAAATGTCGAAGCCGTAATATGGAGCATGGCTGTTTTAGCAGACTTAACCATCATTACTGGCGATTCGTGCGGGCGTTTGACATTCTGGGATGGTGGGATCGGCGAACAAATCGAGTGTATAACCACTCATCGCAGCGATATTTTAAGCACATGAGTTACGAACGACGAGAACGTCGTATACGCAAACGTAGTGGATCCTTTGATCGTGAGCGCTTCAAGCGTGTATTTAAAAACACGACAGTGCGTGCGAGGCATGCAAAGGAGTATCCATCGCTACAACGTGCGGTCGCTCATCGCCTTCGACGATAAACTGATATCAGCCGATATTGATGGTTATATCAGCGTATCCAGTTTTCCGTCGCGACAGTTGCAGCGCTGGCCACCGTTACCGCCAAAGCGTTGCATTACTCTTTGCCCTGAACCGAAATTGCTAATGCTCAGATATTCCAATCACATTGATATTTGGAAGCTAGGCGCCGGAAACAGAACACGGGAAATTTCTCACAAGGAAGCCGCTGTCGAAACGAGTGCAGACGCAATTGAAATGGACACCGAATTTAAAAATTCAGAATCGCTTAACAAAAAATATTTAAAACTGAACACAAACCAGCGACGCTGTATGCGAAGAAAGATGATCAGCTCTTATGCTGCTGCGCTTCAAGAGATGGAAAATTCATGGCATATTCCACTGATAACAACATTAGAATTTTCAAGTTTTCCATCGAGCAAGACGGAAAGCCGGCGTTCTCTGATATTCTACCATTTGACGGTGCTTTTAATATTTGTCATAATATGACTTTTTCTTACAATTGCACTACTTTAATTACTTCCATGGCAGACGGTTTAATATGCGTCATTCAGATAGATGCTTCCGGTACGGGAGAAGTCATTCAAACAATCAACACGCTGGAACATTTAAAAGATGGTACGATTTAACTATTAGCGACATCAAAACGTCTCCACATCATAGCATCCGATAGCATCGGCACCGTAGCTGAGTGGCAAACAAAAAAAAAGGGAACCAATACGACAAACTTGTAACACTTCCGAAATACGCATGTACCGCGTCCGCATTGGGTACATCACCAGACGGCAGGACTGTTTTTATATCGTACGTCGACCATAAAATGATAGAATACTATTTAGTGAAATTGCGCATTCAATGGTCCGTCAAGTTAAACAGAGTGACGCCAATCGTCGCTATTACGTTTGACCCGAGGAACCTGAATTAATCATGGCTCACAATCACAGCTCCGCAATACTCGTAAATAAGACGACAGATCGCAGCGGCAAATCGGAAACTGCTAATAGGCAAAATGACACCTTTCAAACTACAATATTGAAGTATAAACATGTTGCTTTTCTCAAATGGTTAAAAGATATGGAAGCGGTTTTAGTTGAAGTCACTCCGGAAACTCTAGCATCGGATCTTCCTCCCGCTTTCGCTATCAAAAGATTTGGAGCAATGAAATAAATGAATAAAATATTTAAAAAGGTTTTTATTTACTTAGAATACCTTTGGCAAGGGCGGGCAGCGCGCCCATTACATCCGGTAAAATTGCTGTAAGTTAGTACCATATTCAGTTTGTATATTTCCGATTTCATCATTTCGAGTGCGTTGTATTCTTGTCCATCGATGACAATAGTTTTGTCTTTGAGCACTTGTTAATGTCGTGAAGATAACATGATAGGGTCCTCGTGCTCCACGTGTGAATAGAATTTAAGGGTAGCGTCTAAATTGGGCGTAATCAAATACTTCATGATGGGTAAATTGCGACATTCGTTCAGCTTATAAGTTTGGCGGTGCAGGTATAGTTTATCCAAGGCGTCATGGAATAATTGCTTATCCTTTAATGCAAACCCGCTGCGGACCAATTCCTTCGATAAGCTGTGAGTTTTTCCATCCTTTGAGAAAAGTATATCTCCCAAAACCTACAAATTTGAAAGTAGTATGAGTTAGTTGCAAAAACAAAATGAAATGTATGAAGATACTAATTACCACGATATTAAGTATAGATTTCGGTCGGTAAATTCTGCGAACTTTGAGCTGAACTCCATCTGTGTTAGAGAGCTGTTGCCTTATAAAATCTTCAAAAGCATTTTCGTAAATCCACTTGTCCACAGAGATAGTTTTCAGATTCTTGTTAGGATGAAAGACCTGGAAATATTTAAGTAATTATAATTTTGCAAAATAAAGAGCACCAAATACATATGTGTCTAAGTGTACCGTTATCGAAGGAAGTATTTTGTCCAATCCACAATGGAACACATCACTGGCAATATTGCGAAACTCAGCTGGCAACTTGTAAAATATATTACCGTTTATTGGCAATGTCGATGCAATATCCACGAGCCATACTTCCTTATCGTTTAAGGGACGAGCTCTTACCCAGAGATTCTTGAATTTTACAGCGTAACTCTGAAATAAATATGTAAATGGAGAATCTCTGCAATAATAGCCGCTGTTAACCCCTAGAGTCCCGATTGGCCGATATCGGCCAAAACACGATTCAGCAGAACGGCCATTTTATTTTAATTTAATTTGTTTTATTTTATTATGTTTTATTATGTTAATATGTTTTATTTTAATTATGGATACAGTACAGTGGTTTGGCAATAATTAATGTTTTTGTGAGACAGTGTCATAATTCATTTTTTTTACGAATTTTTACTAAAATGTTTTGGGACATCAACTTGTCAATCTGCTGAGGGGCCAAAGCCTGAACGGTTAACTAGGCTACAATAGAAAAAATAAAGCTCAACCTCCCAGCACTCCAACCATTCACTATCAGTTTGCTCAAGCCCTTGAGCTGATGCGGTTTCCCTGACATATTTCTGGATTGCCAAATCTATTTCCTTGACCACGTTTCTTTCAGTTGTTAGCCGGCAAAAGAAAGAATTTCGCGAATTTATACGCAGCACCTTCACGTCGAAGGTAATTTCTGCTGTTTGGAAAGTCATGACATTCATGACGAAAGTGTTTCTTCCGAACTTGCAAGAACTAAGTACTGGAATCACTGAGCAAAAACACTACCGCCAAATGATTCGTTTGAAGCTGTAATCACAGGCTGTAATTTATGGGATCAGTGCTGTAAACCACTGAGCACTGGTCATTGCTGAAGGTAATCATATTATCGGACGCGTCGGTAAGCCGCGGCTTATGGACGCGACTAAACAGTATGCTCAGTCGTATGGTACGCGGCTCTCCAGATCTCTATTGGACGTCCGAAGCCTCAGGATCACGTCCGCGACTGACGTCCAATAATGTGCACGGGTCAATAGAAATTCATTACACAGATAACCTTTCAGTCGCGTCCATAAGCCGCGGCCATGGCCGTTAATCTTCATACAAAAAAATCAACCAATAGAATTCCTATTTGCTGGTCCCAGATTTCTTGTTTTTGGTCGCTCGCCATGTTTTTGGTCGCTCTATTCATTCCTTCATTCCACCAATAGAGGCCTTCATTCCACCAATAGAGGCCGATCGAAAGTACAAAAACCGTCATTTTAATAGCGTTTTTATTTAGGTCAACATAATTCTTTTATAATGTTTTGGTTAGTAAATAATGTTAGCATTAGTATCATTAAGTACTTATTAAAAACAAATTACCGGAACGAAAACGAAAAATACAATTGGTTACATAATAAATAACCTAGGTAATAAATTTTACTTGAGAAAAGAACCGGTCAATAGCGTTTTATATTTTGGCCCATGCTGTTGATATATGTATTTAAAAATGTACAAAATATTAAAATCCGCGGAATATTTCGCGTTACTAATTATGCTTTTGGAAGCAAATCATTTTCACAGACGAAAAAGGTAGATTTATGACAAAATCCCCATAAATTTTGATTTGACATTAAAAATCCATGACTTTCTGTGGAGATGTTGCTAGCCTGCCGCACAAAAGTAGCTAGGTATGACATTTTACGTACAAGAAAATTCGCTAAAAGTGGTTAGTGTTAAATTATAATAATAATACACATAATATTATAAATCCTTTTTTATTGCAATATTTTAGGTACAAACCTACCTAAACTCGTAAATGAAAAAAGAAATCTAAGCAACACCAGGAAAATAAAGTGTATCTAAATGAACAAATAGACAAACTATTGTGGCAGATATTTTCTAATTTCCGCTCAACATTTAAGATATTCCCTTAATTTGTTTTGTTATTTTCAAAATGTATTGGATGTTTTTTCAAAATGTATTGTTGCAATAAATCGGTTTTTTTTGGCTGGATCCTGCTTCGCGAGCTAATAACATTGCTTTATCGTCTATAATGTTGCTTTGTCTTACCACATTTATAAGGTGGCAGCCATTGTTGTGTTCATTTATTTTACTAGTTATTGAGTGTTAAATATAAGAATAAGAACTTGACTGTTAAATAAAAGTTTGACTAACGTTTGAGCGCGCTGCGCCATCTATCAGTAGGCAAAATATCACTAATAAACAACATTAGTGATATTTTCCGAGCTCTAGGTAGCGCATCATGCTCAGCGCTTTTTATATCATTTTTAGATTTTTTTTTTTTTATTTTACAAAAAAATGTTTTTTATTGTCTCATATTTTTTTAAATCAAAAGTTGCTTATTTGCTCGTACGTATTCACCCCCTTTAAGGATGCTGGTTAATTAAACTTGCCCTTATATCTTGTAAGTTTCTAAATTAAAATACATCAAAGTTTTTGAAATACCGTAAAAAAATCTTATACTATTTTTGCTAGTTAATCGAACGCCTACATCAGTAATTACGTAAAAATAAACGATAATTCGAGCGATAGAAGAGGAATAAACACGATGTTTTGTGGGAGGAGTGATGTATGGCAGCTGGAGCAGCTGCGGCCAAGGGGGATCGCGAAAAAGGCCTAGAGCAGTTGACGATTACAAAAAAAGAGGCACCACTGGGATGCGCGATGCGTTGCGACCCGGAATCTGTTCGATTTCACGAATGGTGGTGAGACCGGTATGCGTTCTACTATCTTATCTGTTCGAAATTGGTGCGTGAACTGTTAGTTTTATTACTTCGACTGTATATTTATTAAAAATGTAATTAAGTGCATGCCTTCTCACTGGGCGTCTTGCAAAAATCATGTACTGAACAAAATAATATCAATTAAAATATCTTGCTATCGTTTTCTAGGTATTTGATTTTATAAAAAAATATCCAGTAATTTATTGAACACAACGTTCTCCTCTTATATTATACTATACTTAAATATAGCTACTAACTTTAGTAATTGTAAAAGCATCCTTTGTCTATTGTTTTGTTAATTATGGTTACATTTGCGCACATTTTGTGCACATGGATACAAAGTTATGAAATATATGATATAACGCTTGTAGTACGGTAATGCTTATAATTTTAGAGATTTAAAATATGACTTGTAAAACTGATATTTTTTTTATACAAGTAAAATTGCTTAATTTTTCTATTTTTGATGTCACTAGTTGGTTTCTGTTTATAATGTCACATGTATATCCATTATCAAGACATATTTCTACTCACAAAATTAGGTGCTTACATATTTATTATTATATTTAAGTTAAAACTTTGGAATATATTGATTCATTATTCATTTTAGTGCTTCGCCAGCGTCAAGCGTGGAATTCGGTTATAACGATATTTTTATTTAGCACTTAAATGTCACTTGGGTCTTTCCCTGAAATCATCATTAAAATTTTCCCTGGTAGTTTGAGATTCTGTTATTAGTACAATATTTGATTGGGATTGACCTAATTTTTAACCCTTATTTTTTAAAATTCATACAGGAAACATCATTTGATCTCATGAACACATGTAACTTCAATTTTGGTATTTTATATAACATAGCAGCGCTGAAAGCAAATTAAATATCAAAATGAAATTGGTTTCATTGCCCATAAAGTTACATCCGCAGAAATCTAAATATCTCTGTTTTGATTCCGATAAAGTTAAAGTAATTTTGGTCGGCCTCTAATTTCGCAGCTGTCAAAATGTTTCAAAGTGCGACGCATCGCCGCCGTTTGTTTTTGTTGTTTATTTTTAGCTTACCGTTATTTTGAGCTTTTATCCTCTCATATTCAACAGTTATAGTCCTTTTGCGTGGTTTTTATCTGTTAAAATATTTAAAACTTGTGTTGGTTGTGTTAGCAGACAAGTTACGCCGCATAGATAGATTAATGCTTCGCAACCGATGTTTCAAACGCTTTCAGTGTTTTAATAGTGACCAAACTCGACGCTTGAGCTCGGAACAGCTTTCCAAATTATATATGTGCCAAATAAATATCGAAAAACGGTTAATTTCAGAAAAGAAGTTGCGGTTTCACTGCATCCCATTTTTGGCTGTAGTCAAAATTTCAGTAGGATTATCTGCAATCGTCTATGCTGGTAAGTCAACTCGAGTACCTATTAAACATAATTTGAAATGCTTTAATGAACGGCCAGCAGTGCTTACAGTAACATATCGTGGATGAGGTGGCATGCACGATTTGTCTGATTGTCGCTCAATTACTTTTTATTTCCAAATTATCTGTATTTAAACAACTTTCGACATCGGGAGTTTAATGTTACACATTTGAAGAACCCAGTATACCATCTAATGTTATGAAAGCTCAGCATCTTACGACCTATTTTTCACTAAGCGGCTAGTCCTATTTATTCAGATAAGAAATAAGTGCGATTCCTATTTATTAAAATAATTCATATATACCATACCCATTGACGTGGTCGCGACTCATATATAAATACACCTGTGACTAGCCGCTTAGCGAAAAATAAGTCTGAACTGCTGACTTAATACTTTTATAACTTCCTTCCGTCCTTCAGAATTAATAATATACTTATTTTTACAGATTTCATCATTACACCTATCTACACTCTTAATTGTACGTCTATATCTGTCATCGATTCATCATAGTACCAGAATTACATGGAGTTCAGTGGTATGGAATGGATTGGAATTAGGACATGGAATGTTCATAAACATTATAACGCCACTAATTTATTTTATATGGTGATAATCAACGTGGTTTCTTATTTTTTAAGGCAGCTGTTTTTTCGGATATATGCAATATCATGACTTTGTTAACAATAATTTGATTTGTTATGTAATAAGTTAGAGGAGACTTTTTATAAACTTCAACAAACGTTTGCATATGCAACAGCAACAATAAAAAGAGGGGTGTTACATGCTCAAAACTGTAAGTATTAAAATTATCATCAAAAAAATCTTAGAATATAGTGAATTTTTAATAATTACTAATTTTTAATTTTAGGTCAGTGTGCTGGTAGAAGATTAGACAGTGACGAATCCATTGTTCCTTTTTTTTTTGAACATCTCACCAACATGATGTGGAAATTTTTAAGAAAAAAGTTTAACAGAAGGTCTGGACGACGTGGTGGCTTCGTCAACGCATTATGCCTCGGAAGGTGGCTATTGAACATTTGTGAAGGCTCAAATATTTCAAATTAAATAATTAAAAAAAATACATTGGTTTTCGTAACGTTAATTGGGTATGGAGAGAAGCCTGCGTACGCACTGCCTTACGTACTGGTAAATTTTAAAAAAAAACGAGATGTCAAACAAGAAGCTGTCATCTATCATTTATAATGTTGCCATATTAAAAAAAGTATAAGGACCTCGGCCGATGTACTAAGGATTATCGTCTGACTAGTCCCTAATAAGTCTGTGGCCGCGGCTAACGCGTCCAATAATATGTTTGCCCCTTCACCCCTAGCTTCAACCACTGAAAAACCAAAGATAATATAATAATGCTGTAAACCATAAATATTTACAATTTAATAAAAATATCTCATGCATTTTTTTTATTCAACATTTAATCTAATACATAAATAAACAATTGATATTAGTTGCTATTCGCAAATTAGCCGAAAAAGGCATAGTCAACAGACATGATGGACGATTTACAATTATTATAATGGTGGGTGTCCTGTTAAATAAATATTCCTCATATTGGTTATGCTGCAAAATGCTAATTTTTAGCTGCTTCTAATTAGTTTAGCGTCGGCTGTGATTGGCTCAAACCTTTAGCCAATAGATGCCTCGCGTCTTGTTGTTGAGGCAGGCGCCAGTTCATTCCGGTACAAAACAGCATGCTTTGCCTACCCTTTTTGACACTTGACAGGTGGTCAGTGTTGCCAACCAGTATTTCAGAAAATCAGAAAATTTCTTTTTCTTTGAGTCTTTTTTAAAACAATACTCTGCATAGAAAGTGGAGTCTTTTCTTGTTGGCGACTTTTAAAAATTGCCTTGATTCAAAGTAATGGTCGTATATGAGGTAATTCAACTCAAAGTGAATTAATATCGGGTACATTATTATTACTGTTTTATGTGTAATTACTCAGATTATGATAAATACACCATTTTCATTTCTATTTTTACGCAGTAACAATAATGCCTACCTTACCGTCGACGAACGATCACTCCTCATCCATATATCACAAAAATCGAGCTTTTCCTTTTGCAACAAAGGAATCAAATTTTCGAATGTTTGAATTATTTCGTTATGTCATCCTTCATTTATGAAACGGCCTTTGCCGAAGTGATCAATGTGTTTTATTTTAGTTTTTTCGCTTTAATTCGTCTCAATTGGAGGCACTTTGTGTTGCAAAAGGTAAAGCTCGATTTTAAAGATATTTGGATGAGGAGTGATCGTTTGTCGACAGTAAAGGGACCCATAAACTTACATTCACAGTCGATAGTCGTGGCCAAGTTTGGGAATTAATATCTCCAATGTAAGAAAAAGCGACCGAACCCACTTGTTATATGTGATGTATAGCGTCATCAGCTATGTATAGTAAAATTTTGAACTACCTAAAGTGGGATTCTTGATGCCTGCCAGACCGAAGTTTGAGCGGCCGCCTCGCCCATTAAATATAATCATCGGCGGAGAGCGGGCCCGAGTTTTGAAATTAATATACATAGTAAAATGTTGAACCTCCTAAATTATGATTTTCGATCATTGCCAGACCAAAATTTGAGTATCCGATTCGGTCTATTGCCTACTCTGCTAAATATGACAGACATAATTTGTATTTCCCGCGAAAGCTTTAATATTATTTTCATTTGTAGCACAATTCACGCGCTGTCATTGGTGGACTGATATTGGCTTGCTATATGTACGTATGTTTTATATACCGTTTTCTGGCGCCAGCTTCAGAGACCTCTGTTTTGTAGATTAGCTGGCATTTCAAATAATAGATAGATGCCACGATACTATTATTGACAAGAACTTTTACTGTGTTATATTTTCCGTAATGCGGTTGAGTGCGAGTGACGTCGTTCTAAATCCTAAATGAAACGTAGTGAGATGTTCAGTGTCTTGAAAGATACGGCCGGAACTAAATATGGCACACTTGATTTTGAAGAAGAAACCAGCCCGAATATCGATGAGGTGAGGTTGTTACATTCAGATGCGACCCCATTAGGGGTAATTTTGTAGAGGAAATCACATCATCACTTATTCTTGCTTATCAGTCTATAGATTCTACGGTTGTGTGAAGATAGGGTTACAATATGGCCTGTTCTCTGCGGGGCAGTCCTACAATTCAGCCTTGTATCCCGCACTTAAGGGGCAAACCTATTATCGGGGACGTCCATTAGTCGCGGCTTATGGACGTGACTGAAAGGTTATCTGTGTAATGAATTTCTATTAAGCCGTGCACACTATCGGACGTCAATCGCGGACGTGACCTTAAAGCTTCGGACGTCCGATAGAGATCTGGCAAGCCGCGTTCCAAACGACTGTGCATACTGTTCAGTCGCGTCCATAAGCCGCATCTTACGGACGCGTCAGATAATATGTTTGCCCCTTTAGTCCCATTTTTCTCGCACTGAGAGTTGCCGCCCATTTCGGTTTGCGGTTGGGATTTCGTAAAAAGGCCAGTTAGCGAGTTGTGAATTGACCCAATGTATTATTAGAATGAATCAGCGATTTCAGATCATCAGCAAATAGGAGACACGATTCCTTCTTTAGCCAGCGTTCAGACACGGCGATAATCGCACAGATCTTATTTACATGAGCATTAAATAATTATTTAGATGTAATTGTGCGGTTCGCCAAACCCTGCGAGAAACTAGAATCGTGCGGCGCCCACGCGATTCTACCTGCAAAGTGGGATCTTCAGTGTTAGGATTTTTTCAATAAAATTGCTAAGAACCGAGCTTGGCAGGAGTTGGTGGAGATATTTGGAAATAATAATATTAATAAAACGCGTAGAATATACCTAAATATTAAACTAAAAACAGAAGATGATATTGATACTGGTGTCGAGGAATTTAATAACATCATACATTTGGCAGCCAGTGCATCCACTTCTAAAAGTAGAAATAAAAAGACCAGATAAAAGGAATACCCTAAAAACATAATCGAGAAGGTCAGGAAACGGCGTGAATTAAGAAGAATATGGCGCAGAAACAGATATCTTTTTTACAAAACCAAGTTTAACAGATCTACAAAAGAACTAAAAGACATGGTAAAGAAACATGAGAATCTATGCCTCCAAAGTCACTTGCCTCCAAGTTCACTATGGCGCGCAATCAATAACCTCATTGACCAAAAGGCCATATCCCACCACTGAGGCCACAAGATTGGCTAGATCTGACGTCGAAAAAGCAACAGCATTTGCTGAACACCATGAAAAGGTCTTTACACCTCTGTCCTGTTCCGATCCGGATAAAAACAACGAAATAACAATAATCAACTCTTTCCTAGAAAAATTATCTATAACCGCGATTTGCGCATCTCAAATTCTATGGCTTCGAAGGGTGAGTGAATGGTGGTAAGGTGAACGCTCACATGTGGCAAGACTGCTGTCCTAAGCCTACCACAGCCGGTCGTTAGTCCAGAATCCACTGCTCACCCCCCAGAAGTGTAAAAAAATAGTATCATGATGGGCCCGACTCCGGTCGGTAAATTCCATGGCAGCTCCGTTTGTATTTTTTTTATTTTTTATTATTTATACCTACAGTCACCTTATGAGCCATGTTTTCCTTTAAAGGAATTTAGCCTCAAAGAAACAGTACGAGAAATAAAATCTTTGCCACCCAAGAAAGCACACAACCTTCCAAACAAAGACATTATGTTCTTGGTGATCCTTTTCAACGCATGTCTGAGACTCTCCCATTATCCAAGTCAGTGGAAACTCGCTCAGTTAGTCATGATACCTAAACCTGGCAAACAGCCAGAAGAGGTCTCATCCTACAGACCAATTAGTCTACTCTCTTTGGTTGGAAAACTGTTCGAAAAAGTGATCTTGAACAGAATGCATTCACACCTGGATACCATTCTTCCGGGCACCAATTTGGATTCAGGCAAAACCATTGAGCAAGTCCATAGGTTGACAGGATACTATCAGCCATACGCTGGAAAATGAAAAATACTGTTCGGCGCCATTCGGCGGTCTTCCTAGATATAAGTCAGGCTTTCGACAGGGTCTGGCATTCTGGCATGACGGTCTCTTGTATAAGATCAAAAAATGTCTTCCTCACTCCCTCTATTCCATCCTGAATAGCTACTTAGACAAAATATGCTTTGAAGTTAAACTTAACTACATCACTTCAGATTTGTATGAAATTAAGTCAGGGGTGCCTCAGGGGAGCATCTTGGGGCCCGTGCTATATGTGGTCTTCACTGCCGACATTTATATTAATCCTCGAAATAAAGTAACTGCTATCAATGATAATCACCTGCGTTTTGGAAGGATTTAAGAGTAGTCTATGTGCTTTGGACCACTCGTATATAATCAATAGATCTTCATTTACAGAAGCAATATCTTCCGAACGAAAGTGAGAGTATATTTGGACGTCGTCGGCATAGAGGTTATATTCTGCTTTAACCCTTCAGGGGACAAGTTGATGTCCCAAAAAAATTTAGTAAAAATTAGTAAAAAAAATGAATTATGACAGTGTCTCACCAAAACATTAATTACTGCCAAACCACTGTACCCATAATTAAAATAAAACATAGTAACGTAATAAAAAATAATAAATTAAAACAAATTAAATAATAATTCAATTAAAACGGAGACGTCACGCTGAATCAAATTGTGGCCGATATCGGCCAATTGGGGCTCTAGGGGTTAATGGAGTTGGTAACTGAGTTAATGAATAAAGAAAAGAGGACTGGGGATAAAACACTACCTTTTGGGACACTAGCGACTTGTGGTAGAAAATTAGAGATCTGATCTTAATACCTCCCATCCGGTAGCCTCAAAGAGGGACTAACCTGACGCACTGATATTGATTATTCAGAAATTATCTAAACGAGTATATTGCAGGATCGGCAAAGTTACATGATTCTAACCGAGCAAGGGGAATGTCATAATTGACAGAATTAAACGCGCTGCTGAAGTCTAAAAGGACAAGAATAAGAAAATACTTCGAAAAAAAATATATTTTTGTTAAATAGGTGATGAAGATTGAAAGAAGAATTCGAAGATTGGTAAAATTAATGTAGATTTTATTTACAAAAGTTATGTTACAATTATGAAGAATCCTTAGTGTTTTGATTATTTTGATTCTTTAAATCATATAAATGCCTTAATTTTGATCACTCAAATTTGAAAGCTATCAGATTTTGCATTGGTTAAATTCAATAACTTTGATACTTCTGTCCTGCAAATGCATTTTGTTTTATATAACTAAGTATATTATTTATTAATTTACTATTCTTCTTTAGTAATAACTCTTGTCTCTAAACTTAGTTATTGTTAAAATGAGTGATCATAACTTGTTAAATATATAAATGCAGTAAATTATTTTACTTTTAATAAATTTTTATTTCTACAGCAATATTGTAATAAGCCATCTGTACAAAAAAATACATGAACATTGCTTCAGCTTTCGAAATTGGTTTTTTCTGTTGGTCTCTTAAAATTATTTCTTTATGAAGCTATCGCATAGCTTTTATCGCGAGCCTAGGCCAGCACGGCGACCGAATGAAGAAATTTCTCAACGAAAATTAATGATTTTAAACTGATAATTACGTCTAAACGAGTACTGCTTACGATTCGAAAAAAATATATGTTAAACAAGAACATTTTCCTAATATTGTTAGCTTTGAATATTTTAGATTTTGTTTATATTACATAGTGTAATTAATTTGTGAAATTAGGTCTAACCGAACACAAAAACGACTACTACGCAAATACTATCTGGCGTATTAATATGAAACCTGCATCATTTTAAAGATAATTTAATTATCTATCTTTTTATTTATGATTTTTTTCCAATTATCCAGTTTTTTTGCTTTATCGAATAAAAAATTCGTGCGCGGCGCTCTATCGGAAGACGTTTAAATTATTCCGAATCATTTGGTACCGCAGCCGCAAATGATTCGGAATAATTTCAGCGCAGTTATCTGATATCAGAAAAAATAAAATAAATAAATAATTATAATTGCATAAGTAGTTAAAAATGCTATGCAATAGCTTTACCGCGGCAGTCCCCGAGTGCCACACGTATTTTTTTTGTTTATTACTTACCGAGATATTTTATTACATATCTGTGCTTCTTAATGTTTTTAATATCATTTTAGTCAAAACCAGAAAATTGTATAGATTTAAATTTTAATGATTATACTTTTTTTATTGTATGTTTTAGGAGAGAAATGGGGCAGCTGACGATCCATGGGAAAAAACCTCAAACCACTCTAGAAGTGGGTTATCAACCTTGGCGGCAGCAGCATTTATCGCTGGTGAGATGGCTGGGAGTGGAGTGCTCGCTTTACCCAAAGCAATGGTTGACATCGGTAATTTTTGTACCTTGTAATATTCTTGAGTTTCTTTCTTGATTCTTGATTCGAAATTTATCCGATTTTTCTAACAGTGAATAGCTTATTGTATCTATTTATATCTCATTATATCATCTCTCTATCATCTCAGTATATAATCTCATTATATTTATTTATATAGCTCATAATACTTCTTGTCATTCGCATTGAATTATAAAAATCAGTAGGATCCTCATTAATTAATTTCTGGAAAAGATTATCACTCGCTCTATGCTGAAGTCTTCTGCTTATCTATTTTCTTTGAATTCATGCTCGATTTCAAATGTGATGTCTGCGACTATTTTTTTTAAATGTTTCGTAATTGTAACCGTTGTTCGTTCTCAATTATGCGACACGGTCAGACACTTTGGACTTGTAAGAAGCACTTAACACTGACAGAATGTTTTGTTTACACTTAACACATCACCATAAAATCATGTCAATTAATCAATTTCTCCTGTACTTGCTACTTAACAAAATGTAAATTAGCCCTTCGGCTACGTAACGACCAAATTTGGTTGCACATCAGAACACCGTTGACAACGTAACGACCAATATTGGTGGTTTGTTCGCGCACAGTAATATTATTTTCTAATTCCATACCAAATATCTTATCCTAAAAACCATACCAAATATCTTATTATTACCATAGATACATAGACGGCCGCTAGAATAATTTCGCGCGTCATTTCGCCGATATTTCAGGTAAAATTCGATTTGTTTTTATGAGCTAATATCAAAACATTTTTGTATGTAAATAAGCAAAAGATCTCGATGGTATAATAAATAAATAAATAGTAATAAATAAATACAAACGGAGCTGCCATGGAATTCACCGACCGGAGTCGGGCCCATCATAATACTATTTTTTTTTACACTTCTGGGGGGTGAGCAGTGGATTCCGGACTTACGAACCGGCTGTGGTAGGTTTAGGACAGCTGTCTTGCCACATGTGAGCGTTCACCTTACCACCCATTCACTCCCCCTTCGAAGCCATAGAATTTGAGATGCGCAAATCGCAGTTTTAGATATTTTTTCTAAGAAAGAGTTGATTATTTTTCTGGAAGGGCCAAGATCTTTAAAGAGGTGAAATAGTGATTTAGCTGGCAGGCCACGAGTGCCAACTTCCACCGCGTGAAGGTGAACAGTGAAGCCGTTCCGGGTTAGGGCATTTGCAAGATCATGGTATTTATTTAATTTGTACTCGTGGTCTTTTGGGATATTCGATTCCCATGGAACAGTTAATTCTACAATAAGAGCCACCTTCCGAGATAAAGAGTAAAGAGTTATATCTGGACGGAGGGCTGTGCATCCGAGACTTTCAGGGAATTTATACTGCTTAGAGACCGAATCAACCTCCAGAATCCAATCTGTAGCTTTCTCGATTATTGAGAAAGGTTTTGTAGTTAAATGTTTTTTGCCTTTAGAGCCATCCCGCACAAACTATATTGGGGGTTTGGAGGATACTGTCAAACCCTTGTTGGCACGAGCCACTGAGAGACTAATTACCTCGCGAATAACAGAGAGAACTTCGTCATGGCGGTAAGTGTACCGACCTTGATCTAAGGCCACCTTGCAGCCAGCTAGAATGTGTCTAGCTGTGCAAGGGGTATTGCTACAGAGGGGACATGAACTATCCTCGGCAAAGCTCCAACGAGCGAGGTTACTGGGGTCTGGAAGTGTATGCTGAAAGACATTCAAATAAAATTTCAGCATCTCTGGCGTCCAGTCATAGAGCATTACCTTCCAGTGCATTGGAGGCGGAATGCAAAAGTCCCCAATTGTTGTCCAATCATTCTGGCATTGAAGGCCAATAGCATGAGCCATACTGTTGCTGTCGTAATCTCCCCGCAAAAGAGACTTCTTCAAGTCCACGTCGCTCGTGGTTGTACTGCCATACCCCAGACCAGTGCCATTCTGGCTGATTCCAGTAAGGAACTTTTTGTGGAAGTCTACGCGGGCTTGTAGATCATTTGAATCACTACGGCCACTTATTACGTGCTTCGATATTGCCGGATCTTTGGAATTGCACGAATCGAATTTTTGGTTATTCTGGAGTTGGCGTAGAGCAGAGAGGGCAGTTTTAGCGCTAGCCCAAAACTTTGTTTGGACCTGAAGAGAGTCGAGGGGTCAGCTGGTTTGGCTAAGGACAGCTAGGATTTTAAACTAGCTGTCACCAGCGCATCTAGACGGGACAGTTGGGTTTTGGTAAAATCGTAAATAAGAAAGGGCCATGACAAATGTGACGTTAGATAATTGTCATAGATCCAGGCCTTATGAGGGCCAGAAATTAGCAAGGCATCTATTTTTGCCAGGCAACTTTTGAAATGCTCTATAACATGATCGCCCGAGACGTCTTTTCCCTGATGGGTGATTTTTCTGCCGAGGAATTTGAAATGATTGTTTGGGTCTATAAGGGAGATATTAGAGCCCTTATAGATCAATTTGGGGTCAAAGGATGTAAATTTTGTGTCTATGCGGGCGAGTCCAAGGCAAAAACATTTGGAGGGCTTCACTTTTATACAGCCTGACCAGTCGCAGAAAAGCTCCACTTTCTGTAATAGCAGGGAAAGCTGCTTGGGGCTTCTGGTGATGAAAGTTAGGTCGTCGGCAAAAGCGAGGCACGACGAGGTGTATTGGCCGTCTGTTTTAAAACGGTAGCCCTACTTCCTGTCAAACTGGGTCAGGCTTTCCAGCAGCATATTAAAAACTATATTAAAAATCGTCAGGGAGAGGCAACAGCCCTGAAATAGTCCAATTGAATATGGTATAGAGCCGTTAGTCCATTCTTGCGTTTTAACATGGAACGTCAGACAGTTGTAGTAGGAGGCTACAATGTCACGCACGACTGGTGGGAAGTTGTACCAACAGAGTGCAAAGTGGAGGAGACTGTGTCGGACTGACCCAAAGGCATTCTCTAGGTCGAGCCAGCATACATTGATTTGGCGTTCGTGCTGTCTCGGGCAGCAGCCAGGAGAGAATTGTGCTCGAGGCAGCCCGAGACGCCACGCATGAAGCCTTTTTGAACTGATACTCCAAGGTACTCATTCCGGTGCATGAATTCGCTCATCCTCGTGTGGACTATGCTAAAAAAGATTTTGGCCACAGTGTCTGTCTGAGCAATGGGCCGAGCGTCCTTTGGTCCGGTGCAAACTGGGACCTTCGGAATTAAGATGACTGTCGCTCGGCCAAAATTCTGTGGGACTACACCGCTATTCCATATATTTCGGAAGATGGATCCTAAATATTGCAGAAGGCAGGGGCATTTTTTGTATACTAAATAGGGAATACCATAGGGACCCGGAGTAGAGCCCGACGGCTTCCTCTTTACTTGATTAAGAATCTCATCTAGAGATGGAGGTTGAGAAGCAAAAGCTACCGTAGGCAGGTGCGGAGGTGTAATTCCCGGCGGAGGGCTGTAATTATGGAGCCGCATTGGGTCCTCATACGTGGTCGAAAAGTATTCCGTGGCCATTTCTTCCTGGATTTGGATTTTTCCCTTGGCGGCAGACAAAACCTTTTTGCTGTAGTTAAAACGGTTTTTGACGAACCGGGCTTCCTCTTTGGATTTGAGAAATGCTGCCTTGCGCTTGTCGTTTTGCGTTGCTACGCTCTGTATGAGTTTTAGTATAGAGCGGTACGCGCGCGAGAAGTTGTGGCAGAGGGCTTTATCCCCGGCTTTCTTGGCTTCACGTAACTGGCGACGAAGTAGCCGCTTTTGCCTACGGAGCTTTGCCTTAAATGCGTTTTCTCTGTGAACCGGGTCGACCTGGGTAGATTTTGGGTAAACACCAGAGAAGTATTCATGGACCGCCACCTGGAAGGACGACAGCTGGACGCTGGCAGGGGCATTACGGTTCACAGAGTGGTCAAGAATAGAAGTTAAATTATTATTATGAAATTCCCAGTCCTCTTTCGCAAGTGAAGGGAATTTTAGAGGTGGGAAGGATACGATTTGCGCGGGTAGAGGAGACCGGTCGGTGACAAACTGCGGGCAGATGTGGAGTCAAGAGACATGTGAGGTTCAACTCTGTCCGTGACTCCTTGCGACGGTTTAAGACAGTGACGAACAGCGTCGCTGTCATCGTGCCCAGCAATGTGTTTGTTTAACCATGCTAATCGTTTATATTGTTTCCCGAGATATGTTTATATTGTTTCTATTGTTTTCCTCGGATGATGATGATAAACGAAAGGGTGGCCAGTCGTCCGACCACCAGCTCATGTAGCTCACACCATAAATGGTCAGTACTCCTAACCTAAAGATCCTGCAACCGGCTACATGAGAGTTCACTTGCAGAGCCCACTGAGACGGAAGCCGCACCCATTGGCCATTGGCCATAGCTACCTCATATTCACCCATTACTATTTCTCTCCTGATAGCCAGCGATTGACACACACTGAGACTTCTTCCGCTCCACAGCACACCTTTTACTATCTCAAGTGTGTGAGGGTGTTTGTCGAGCCAGCAGTCCCACTGTTTTCTACAAGTTGTTCCTGGAAAGTTCTAAGCAGTATCTGTCAGTCTTAAGCAGTCTGAGAGTGGGTTCCCTAATAGGATGCTCACTCGCCTTAGATTTGTTCCCCACCGCCTTTCTTTAACCCAATCTCTGGCTCTGTCTTGCATTGCGGTCCTCGTATATCCCTCTGCCAATGATATCAGTTCCGGCCAGATTGCGAGTACCCCTCAGACTCTCATTACCCCTGACTCCACTATGTCCTTCAGCCACATAAGGCTTATACTGTTATCCGGTACAATCTTTTTGAGGGTCTTACCTTTAGTTTGAATATTTGCCTGTAACTCGGGTCTTTAATGCTTCTCTCTCTAATTTCACTTGCAGCCATAATTATAACCGAGGCTTCCACTTGGAAAATCATGGCGGGAGGACTCAACATGATTTACTCAATTCTTCTCTTTTACTCAACTTACTGAAGTCTCAGATCTTGCAAGTATACACCCACTCCAGTCCCTTTATCTACTTTTGAACAATCCGTATATATGGCTAGCCTATCTGAGCCCATATCAATTTCATCCCCTCTTTCAAGGTTTATATGATAAACCTCTTAAAAACTGAGAGCATTGTGTCAGTAGCCATTTTCTGTATTTTGTCATTTTTCCTTTTGTGTTCCAACGCTTTATCTGTTACAGCTAAATAGCTCTCGTTTCAGCATACTGTTTTATAACGTGGTCTAGGGGAGGTAGACCCAGTATTACTACAAGTGCCTTAGTGGGTGCCGTTCTCATAGCTCCTGTGGCACAGACACACGGCAATCCCTGTACCGTCGTTAACTTCTTTGCAGCTTCTTTGGCCTCCGTAGGACCGTCGCATATATAAGTATTTATATTATAATGATCGTATATGGCCACATGGAATTTTTGGGGGAAAGGCCCCATGTTTTCCTCAAAAATTTTCTGCATCGCCAGAAGGCTATGGTTTCGTTTTTACATTTAATCTGAGCATGTTCCCACCAGTTGAGTTTGCTGTCCAAGATAATCGCTAGATATTATACTGACTTAGATAGTTTTAGTATAGTACCAAAAAATTTTGATAATCTCAGGTTTTCCAATGTCCAGTTCTTTGCGAAGAGTACTAACTGTGTTTTAGTGGGGCTTACACAAAGCATTTCTTCTTCAAATCATTTTAAAAACACTTAGGGGGGTCAACTACAATAGGCGAACCTGTCACCTCAGGAAGTTTTAATGATATTGATCGTTCTATATCCTGTGGGGTAAGCGTAGAAGACTTAGAGGCTAATACAAACCTTCAGTCCAGTTAAGCCAACATGCCCGTTAAAGGCCAACGCCTTAAGGCGAGGCACCGGGAAAGGATATCCAGCAGGCAGCGTCGCCCCCTGACTACCAGTTTTGAAAGGATATCTTCGTCTGGATTTTAAGAACAGTTTTCATTGTGTTACATAGAACATTTATGTTGTCTCTTTTATTAGTCTTTAGCATATACTATTGTGTTATGACTGTTTAAAATGAGAGTATCTATCAGCATATCCCAAATAAGGGGGACAATATTTCTCCTTCCAAACACCCCTTCTTCGAGACAGATCTGACTTGGGTGTCATTAGATATTACGCAGACTGCTCTGAAAGCTAAGCTGTTACCAGGCCCGCCGCTTGGGTTTTTGGCACCCCGGGCACAGTGCAGTTATGAGTAATAGCTCTACTTGATATGGCCAATTCGCCTTTCCCTGTGCATCAGTTACCGATTGTTTAGCAATCCTTAGGGGCGGCTGAGACGACTCCTCGGAATGGCACACCAATGTCGGTGCAGTGGAGTATTGGAGCCAAAGGAAGTAGCCGCTTCTCGGAATGGAATGGCTAGTCGTCTAATATCCAGTGGGTTAAAATTCAGAGTAGAACTAAATAAACCATTACTATAGTATGGTTCAATACCCAACGGCAGGCAGGCAATTAGTAGCGCCCCCCGAAATGAGGCGCCCGGGGTGTGCGCCCTACTTGTCCCACCGTAGCGATGGCATTATATAAACTACAATTAATTCTTATCACCAGGCCTTTAAAATAGGTTTATGGCACGGTGCCAGACAGTCTATTCTTATGTTGATAAAAGTGAACCTTTCGAGACATTTGACCCACTTAGTCTAATACAATTTGCTGTTTGTGAGTTATAATCAAATCATTAACACTTTATAATTTTAATTTGAAATTTGAACAAACTGAAAACCTTGGAGTGATCTTGTAACCTTACTTTGATTTTGCTTAATTAATGTTACTCAAGACCTTAGTTAGAGTAATAATGGGTCATGTGGTGACTTCTAAATGCCGCTTGATATTGCAATTCCTGTTTAAAATAATGTTATTAAAACATTTATTGTTGTGTAATATTCAGCGCCAACATATACAAGGTTAGTTTTTATTGGTGAGCCCCAGACGAGTGGATGATTCAACACATAAAGCTAAACCAAAAGAAACATTTTGGCATGTCATTTTAAAAAAATATATGTTTTTTTTTATATTAAGTAGTTTTTGTTTATATGACCATATTCTACAAACAAAACTAAATCTTAAATTAGGTGCAAGTTCTTTGATTTAGGCCTTTCTTATACTGAAAAACAAAATACTGAATATCCGAAAGTTGAACATGAAAGGTGTCACAAATAGGATAGAAACGAATTTACCGCGTGAAATTTGTAGCACCCGACGTTTCGGTGACGTTGCAGCCGCCATTGTCCAGGGTAGACTGAAAGAGCTGTCAATCCGTTGTTTTGCGGGTAGGCCGCATTCTGCATACTTGATCTAATACAAACGAAACTCAGAAACCGAGCAGATCAAGAGCATTCTTACCATACGTTAAGGGCGTGACAGATCGAATAAGTAAAATTCTAAACAGATTCGATATAAAAACGATCTTCAAGCCGACCCAAAATATAGGTAGATTTTTGAGGCCTGTAAAGGATGTCATACCACTGCAAACCCCTGGTGTGTATAAAGTCGAATGCAGTTGCAGTCTAGTCTACGTTGGACAAACGAAACGACCCATAGCCACACGACTGATTGAACACATCAAAGCTGTTAAAAACGTTTAGCGAGAAAAATCGGCGGTCTGCGAACATATATTGGATAGCGGAAGTAACCACTGGATGCAGTTTCAAAATCCCATTGTGCTATCCAAGGAACAATTCTACTTTCCTCTCATGATCCGGGAAGCCATTGAAATAAGAAGAACCCCGAACTTCAATAGAGACGACGGTTACAAACTCTCTTCTACGTGGAACCCTCTTCTTAAAATGTTCCCGCCGCCGAACGCCGAATGCAAGGACGTAAAACAGGATACAGTGAGTGTTGTGTGCAAGACGGATTTTCGAAATTTGCGCTCCGAGTCCGGCCCCCCCACCACCGCTATAACCTAAGCAGTGGCGGAAGCGGTATGCGGCCTACCGGCAAAACAACGGATCGACAACTCTTTCAGTCTACCCTGGACATTGGCGGCTGCAACGTCACCGAAACGTCGGGTGCTACAAATTTCACGCAGTAAATTCGTTTCTATCCTATTTATAATGTCAAACAACCTAGATAGTCTTCGATTTTATAAAAGATGTCTTTCAGAAAACTCCTAAATGAAAAACTTTTGGAACATTTTGAACTTAGTTTATGTAGAAACTTATGCAGAAACAAATCTTTATATCAGTAAACACAAAATGTGTTTTTTTTTAAATTAATTTGATTAGTTTCATGTACAGAATCAACCACTAGGCAGATGAAAAATACCTTGGATTGTGTTTCGGATTGGACCTGATTGTGTTTCTTTGTGATCTGAAATTAAAAATTAGTTCATGCCAACGAGACAGAGCACAAGGTTAGAGCGGAATATGAAATAACAATAGATTTTGCCGCACCAAAAAAAACTATCAAACTTATAACCATCCGAATAAGTTTAAACATATTTTGTGCGGTCTTATGTAGATTCGTTCGCTTTATTTTCGGTGGTTAGTTTTAATGCGGAAAGTGACAACTGTTCATTTTACATTTCACTCTAACGATTGCCCTGTCTCGTTCACATGAAATAATTTCCGATTTTGATCATAAAGAAGCGCAATCGAGCCCATTGTCCAATGTTTTAAGTTATTTTTCGTGATGATCAATTGCGAAAATACCATAGAAAAATTAACCAAGTCATGTCTCTTTCAGTATTCTTGTATCGGTTTCGATACAAATCACTTTATTAGGAGCTAGCGTGGTGTATCTTCTGCTTGCTGCTCAAATTATTGGAGAATTGCTGGAAGACCTAGTGCCTTCAGTTGGATTTTGTACTTGGTATTTACTAATAACGGTCATACTAACACCCGCTACATGGCTTGGTTCTCCGAAGGATTTTTCGTAAGTCATTTTTAATTTCATTGATAATTTTGTCTTTTTGTCTGTAAAATTATGTCTGTCATTGTGGAAGCGAATGGTTTTGTGCAGCTTGGGCCATAGATCCATTTTGTTCTCGGATCGGCTCAACTCACGATTCAGCTCCTATTTAGAAGACTCTCGCGTTTCAGGCCTCACGGCTGGTGGACCGGTTTCTCCTGATGGGATTGCATCCCGGCGCTACTGGATGGTTTGCGCACTGTTCGGCGACGCCAATCGGTTGTGCACTCTAATTTCTGAAGGAATCTGGAGACTATACTGTCTCCTAAGCAGCGGGGGTGGATGTTGACCTCTCGACTACAACGGGCGAAACCGTCACCCTAGGCTGGTATAACGATAAGAGATCGTTCTTCAGCCGTGGGATGAGCGTAGAAGACTTAGAGACAAGACAATCTACTGTCTAGCTCCGCCAACAAGCCCGTTAGATGCCAACTCGCCCCCTAACTACCAGTTTTTTGGAAGGATATCTCCGTCTGGAATTAACCTTCAGGATACCTCCGTCCTCCCGACTGGTTACAGATCCGAAGTCGCTTACACGGCCTCTACCTATTGTAATTACAGCGGTTAATCAGTTTGAATTTATCGCGGACCACGGCACTTATACCAATTATATATATATATATATATATATATATATATATATATATATATATATATATATATATATATATATATATATATATATATATATATATATATATATATATATATATATATATATATATATATATATATATATATATATATATATATATATATATATATATATATATATATATATATATATATATATATATATATATATATATATATATATATATATATATATATATATATATATATATATATATATATATATATATATATTCTTTTTAGAATTGATCAATAAGATGATTATAAAGTAAATAATTATAAAAGCCACTTACATCGTGACGAAGGATTCCCTTGATCGGATTCGGGAATGCTTTAGGTGTTAACGAGAATGATGAATGCCTCTCACTTGCGGAAAGAGGAGTAGGTTTAAGTTGGGCCCATTTTTCAACTAGTAAACGCTCACCCTTCATCCAATTATCTCAAAAATTAAGCTACAATCCTTCTTTATACGTAAACTCACTCAATTTCCTATTATTTCAGAGGAAATAACAAGACAAGACGAGCTACTTGACAGATGGAAGAATTTAAAATTTCGAATTTCGTTTTTTTATTTTCTAAAGGTGCGATATAAAGAAGCTGCGATCAATATTCAGCTGAAAACTTAAAACTAAAAGCGTGACATGCCCTCATATCAATGAAAGGAAGCAGTCAGCTCTTTCCTATTAGTTGGAAAGATTACCTTTAACCTAAATGGATTATTTACAATGAACGAAACATAAAATATGTAAAAATTCAATATTTTGAAATATTTGATAGTTTTGTGTATATATTCTTTTTAGAATTGATCAATAAGATAATAAAGTAAATAATTATAAATCACGATGTAAGTGGCTTTTATAATTATTTACTTTATAATCATCTTATTGATCAATTCTAAAAAGAATATATACACAAATCTATCAAATATTTCAAAATATTGAATTTTTACATATTTTATGTTTCGTTCATTGTAAATAATCCATTTAGGTTAAAGGTAATCTTTCCAACTAATAGGAAAGAGCTGACTGCTTCCTTTCATTGATATGAGGGCATGTCACGCTTTTAGTTTTAAGTTTTCAGCTGAATATTGATCGCAGCTTCTTTATATCGCACCTTTAGAAAATAAAAAAACGAAATTCGAAATTTTAAATTCTTCCATCTGTCAAGTAGCTCGTCTTGTCTTGTTATTTCCTCTGAAATAATAGGAAATTGAGTGAGTTTACGTATAAAGAAGGATTGTAGCTTAATTTTTGAGATAATTGGATGAAGGGTGAGCGTTTACTAGTTGAAAAATGGGCCCAACTTAAACCTACTCCCGCAAGTGAGAGGCATTCATCATTCTCGTTAACACCTAAAGCATTCCCGAATCCGATCAAGGGAATCCTTCGTCACGATGTAAGTGGCTTTTATAATTATTTACTTTATAATCATCTTATTGATCAATTCTAAAAAGAATATATACACAAAACTATCAAATATTTCAAAATATTGAATTTTTACATATTTTATGTTTCGTTCATTGTAAATAATCCATTTAGGTTAAAGGTAATCTTTCCAACTAATAGGAAAGAGCTGACTGCTTCCTTTCATTGATATGAGGGCATGTCACGCTTTTAGTTTTAAGTTTTCAGCTGAATATTGATCGCAGCTTCTTTATATCGCACCTTTAGAAAATAAAAAAACGAAATTCGAAATTTTAAATTCTTCCATCTGTCAAGTAGCTCGTCTTGTCTTGTTATTTCCTCTGAAATAATAGGAAATTGAGTGAGTTTACGTATAAAGAAGGATTGTAGCTTAATTTTTGAGATAATTGGATGAAGGGTGAGCGTTTACTAGTTGAAAAATGGGCCCAACTTAAACCTACTCCTCTTTCCGCAAGTGAGAGGCATTCATCATTCTCGTTAACACCTAAAGCATTCCCGAATCCGATCAAGGGAATCCTTCGTCACGATGTAAGTGGCTTTTATAATTATTTACTTTATAATCATCTTATTGATCAATTCTAAAAAGAATATATACACAAAACTATCAAATATTTCTATATATATATATATATATATATATATATATATATATATATATATATATATATATATATATATATATATATATATATATATATATATATATATATATATATATATATATATATATATATATATATATATATATATATATATATATAATTGATCAATAAGATGATTATAAAGTAAATAATTATAAAAGCCACTTACATTGTGACGAAGGAAATAGCTGCGATCAATATTCAGCTGAAAACTTAAAACTAAAAGCGTGACATGCCCTCATATCAATGAAAGGAAGCAGTCAGCTCTTTCCTATTAGTTGGAAAGATTACCTTTAACCTAAATGGATTATTTACAATGAACGAAACATAAAATATGTAAAAATTCAATATTTTGAATTTATCAAATATTTCTATATATATATATATATATATATATATATATTTTCAATAATATATTATTGAAAATAATTTAAAAAAAATTACACACTTAAAATATCAATATATATATATATATATATATATATATATATATATATATATATATATATATATATATATATATATATATATATATATATATATATATATATATATATATATATATATATACATATATATATATATATATATATATATATATATATATATATATATATATATATATATATATATATATATATATATATATATATATATATATATATATATATATATATATATATATATATATATATATATATATATATATATATATATAGACCCGGGCATCCTTTGCCCGGGTCTTCAACCGGCATCGGGTAGTCTTTTGGTCATTTCAAGAGCTGCCGTAAGGTGAATAACCACCCCCGCTCTATAGGAGACAGTACTGTTTCCAGAGTCCCCCGGCCGTCGATCAGAATGCACAATCGATTGGCTAACGCCGCACGGTGCGCAAACCGTCCAGGAGCGCCCGTAGGTAGACTCCTAGGGGAAACTGGCCTGCAGGCCGGAGTCCTACCCTGGCTCGCACTTCTACGAGGAGGCCGCCGGATGGGTGTTGACCCGTAAGTTTAATCGACCCTGAACACATAAGTTTTAGTGGCCAACGTGCAACAGGGCCCATTAACTGCCGACCACTAACACCAGGTAGACGCTGCGAAAGCAACTCTGAACCTGCAACCAGACTGGAGGATGAAGAAATCCGGCCAATTCAGGTAGTGAGGGTGTGAGACGGTCCGCTGGGTTTACTTCCCAGTGCCTCGCGATAAGGTGTTGGTTTCTCACGGGTATGTCCGGGTAGTTAGACGGTGGAAGCCTTATGTCCCTAAGCCTCTGCATTCCCCTTACGTTTGAAAGAATGTTTATATATCGTTACGCCTTCCTAGGGTGACGGGTTGGCACGTAATAGCTGACAAATCCAAACTGTCTGATGATTGAGGGCCGAACGGTCCCATGCAGCTTGGGACTGATAGCAAGTTTGTGTTTTCTTTTGTCGGCTCAACACATGGTTTAGTTTCCATTCGGTAGCCTCTTCGAAGAGGGACTTACCCTGGAAGGGTCACAGCGAACACTGCCTGCGGTTGTGTCGTGCTAACAGTTCGGATCTGTTCCAGATCTGGATCCAGGGGAACACTTTAGACGGTCCTTAAGCAGTTAAGTGGTGGCTGGTGTGCTTGCTCAGACTCAACATGCTAATTAGCGGGGGAGTCTGAAAAAGTACATTTCCTAAGAAATGAGGCTAGTTAATGACCTACTGTCATGTATCCTTAGAACGGATTGTCGGCCACTCGATCCCAAGTGATACCTACGGGCAATGGGTGTCTTGGCCCAAAATAAATTCAAATACAAATTGCTACTACAGTAGGTAGAGGCCGCATAAGCGACTTTGAATCTATCTGAAGGATCAGGCTGAAGGATAACATGAACAGCCAATATAACAACCTGAAATAGCAGGTTTGCCCATAGTAACTGACAATCTCCTACTGTCTGTCTATTCAGGGACTTAAGATTCCATGCAGCTTGGCCCACAAAGCTAGCTTATTTTGTAGTTGGTCAAACCCCTGGTTCAGCTCCCATCCGGAAGCCTCCTTGAACAGGTGTTTGTAGATTCGGGTCGCTGGGGGAGTAAGTATAGGTTACATAGTAAAGTAAAAGAAAAAAATAAACCAATGTCTTCAGTAAGGTATGACAATGGGCCCGATTGTGTTTCTTCGCGAACTAATATAGGAACTTAGTTCAACCGAACGAGACAGAGCAATACGTTAAAACGGAATATGAAATGAACTGTCGTCGATATTCCCGCACCGAAACTACCTGTCGAACTTATAGACGCCCGAATAGGTTTGAAATAATTTCATGTGGTGTTAGATTTTACTGATTTATCTTCAATGGGTAGTTTTAATCCGTAAAAGTGACAACCGTTCATTTCACATTCCGCTCTGACGTACTGCTCGTTCACACGAACTAATTTCCGATTTTAGTTCAAGAGAAACGCAATCGAGCCCAATATGACCTACTTGATTCTAAAAGCCACTATTTAACTGCCTTGAATGTTGCTTGCTTCATATATTGAACACAGCCTTTATTGAGCGGTGCACTTGTCCTAGTTCAGCGTAATGAACCATTTCTGTGACCATTCAGAAATTCTAAAGAGGTCATTATTATTATTATTATTATTATTTATTAGTCCTTAGATAAGCTAGCAGCTTAAAGCTGATGCGCACACATCGAAGTTTGAAGTGGTGGTGCACTTTGAATTTTTGTTTTGTTTTTTGTGAAGATGTCGAGTCTGTTTTTAAAACTGTTCACGGAAACTGTCGACTACACGGTTGGATATAAAGTGTTTCCGTGGGTTTGATTTGCTTGAGGTTCTGTTTAGTTTTAAGGAGTGTCCACGCAAATGATCGTTTGTGTTCATTGAATACATCAATTTGTGATCTGCTACGTCATATTGTCCTGTTAGGATTTTATAGGTCTCTATCAGATCACCTCTGAGTCTTCGTTCCTCCAGTGTTGTAAGGCCCAGGGCCTCTAAGCAGTTTTCGTATGATAATTTTCTTATAGAGTCCAATTGACTAGAGGATTTGCTTAACCCGTTGAGTATGAGTCAACCAAATCTGGTCGCGAGACAATTATCCGTTGAGTACGAGTCGACCAAATCTGGTCGCGCGTTTTTTTCACTTCTTTGACGTTCTCATATTTATTCATAATTATCTAATTGTTTTACAAAATGATATTTCAATATTCTATATTCGAAATTTCAATGCAATCATTGTGCAGTTGTTCTTTTTATGATTGGTGTAGTAGTTTCGTAGTTATAGTACTTTAAGGTCGATGTCGCCGAAAATCCTGTAAAAGAGACAGATGCATCCATGAAAATACCCATTTACTCCAAGGGTTAAAATCTTATTATTGAAATTTATTCTGTCAATAAAATTTTCTTTCAGAATTGTGGGAATCGGTGCAATTGTTACCACTGTCGTCGCCTGCCTTCTCTTCGTCTTACAAATGTGGTCTGACAGTGAAACTCGCACCGTCAGCCATCATAAGAAACATGGAATGGGGAAATTTTTCATCGCCTATGGTACAGTCTTATTTGCATTTGGTGGCGCTTCCACGTTTCCTACAATCCACAATGATATATGAAAGACAAGCGAAAGTTCCGGTTGAGCATTACCATCGCTTTCACCGGTATGTATGACTTTCCTATCAATTTTTATAATTGTTTTTTTCGAAATTCAATTAGGCTATAATTTAAAACACTATTTACATTATGGTTTAATCAAATAAATCTAACCGTTTATCTAAACCAGTGATTCTCGAAGTATTCTATATGGACCCCAGGAGTTGATTTCAATTTGCAGAGGATACATAAAAATTGCAGGAACACTAGATGTAAAGAAAGAAAGAAAGAAATATAACTTTATTGTATACAACACAACACAATCAACTACTCCAGTAGATAGGCATTCCTACACTTGATGCGTCACAAAATGAAATGCTAAAATTTCCATTTTTAAAGACATAACTATCATGATATCAAAAACACTAACAATGATAAAGAAAAACCTAAATTAAATTTTAAATTAGAACTAATAAAACAGCTTATTTCAGAGATGTAATAAGCTGTTTAGGCAGATTATGATAAGCATTTAGGCGTTCCTTAAATGTCTTTGTTCCGTAAACACCTTAAATAGATTGCATAGTTTTTTAAACTTGATAAATTGCAATATACAAATACGCGTGTTACAACAGGTGTGGAAGGAAATCAACACTTGACTAAAATTGCATTACTGGTCGATTGAGGAGGCTGACGCACATGACTAACGAGGAAAGGTGGGAGCAGTTATGCGAATACATAGCGATAAGTTGTGAGCGGGACGCAGCCTTGCCTCAATGGGTATATGTGCGAGCGAGTAGGATAGTCACATGGACGAGCAAGCGAGATAGTGCTATGTTTGGCTTTTTCGGATATAAGTACGAATTTACATTGAGTCAGTTACAGGCGTCAGTGCTGGCGCCAGGAACTGACTCACAATATTTACCTACAGTCACTCAGACGAGGTTATTTCTTCATGGTGTATGCACGTTACTAGAGTCAGTGCGGAAAATTAATTATCGAAAATGGCAGAATTTGATACGAGTGAATTATTTATTAAGATTTTTTTTCCATCTTCTATTAGAAGAGTTGACGGTAATGTTAGAAGAAGAGTATCAACAAGAAATGTCATTTCCACTATTTAAAATTTGTCAACACAACGCCACCTTACAACGCAGTGCCGGCGAATGACGAACTACTGACTTCGACATTTAGACAAGGTCTGTACAAGGTCGGGACATCGTGTCTTCAATGTTATCCGAAATCAGAACCAAGTTGGGGACCAAGGATCGGAGGTTCTGACCCGGGGGTACACCTCGGGCAGAACTGGCGAATAACCGAGGGAGTCTGGAAACGTACGCTTCCTAAGAAGGGGGGTAGTTGTTGACGTCACCAATTCGTAGAAGCGATAAGTTCGCTACCCGATTCCATACGAGCTTGATGGGCAAAGGGTGCCTCGGCGGATACGCAACAAATTCGACCAGCGAATTACCGCTAACGTCAGTAAGAGGCCCTGAGCGACCTCGAATCTGTGACCAGACTGGAGGATTAAAAAAGTCGTCCAAATATGGTAGTAAGGTCAAGTCCCGCTAGGTGGCACTTCACAGTGTACCACCGTAAGGTGTTGGACTCTTACGTGTTTAAGTCTTGGAAGATAATATGGTAAAAGTCGTTATAGCTCCCTGGAGTCGGGTTCGCGCTTAGCAACTGACACTTCCCTAATGTTCTAATGCAGCTTGGGCGTAATAGCCAGTGTGTGTCTTTTTGGTCGGCCCAAATCTTTGCTCAGCTCCCATGCGGTAGCCTCTTCGTAGAGGGACTTCCCTGCGGTTATATCGTGCAATCGTAGACAGTTGATGTGGAGTGCAGATTCGGGGCACCACCTCAGGCGGCCCCAGGCGGTTGTGCACTGGCCGGTTTGCTAGCCACGCTAGGCAATTGCCGAGATTCGTCCATAGGTATGAATAGAGCCAGAAAACGGTAAGGATCCTGTTATAACAAACGCAAATAGAGTTGCTAAATCTTCAGTTCAGTTTTTTTGCGCATTTTTGATAACATTTTCATTATATTATTATAATTATAAAATTACTATGAACACTACTTATCGAAATGTTCACCTCTTCGGCAATAAAACGAAGCATGATGATATGCCAAAACAATTTTTACACTCTTTCTATGGCTTCGAAGGGGGAGTGAATGGGTGGTAAGGTGAACGCTCACATGTGGCAAGACAGCTGTCCTAAACCTACCACAGCCGGTTCGTAAGTCCGGAATCCACTGCTCACCCCCCAGAAGTGTAAAAAAAAAATAGTATTATGATGGGCCCGACTCCGGTCGGTGAATTCCATGGCAGCTCCGTTTGTATTTATTTATTATTATTTGCAATTTCTTCAGTGACTTCCGACGTAGGGCGACCAGAGCAAGGGATATTGTTACTTAAAGTTATTCCACGCACACCAACTTGCAACCGTAGAATATGGGGGAGCATGAAACCCTAATGTATTTAGTAAGTTTTGAAATACACGTTCCGTACAAAACACATCAAGAAAAAGTATCCGCGCGAAGTTTCTACTTTTTTAATTTTCGCCAACACGGTTGGACCAGATGAAAAACAAATGACTCTTATATAAAAATCTGCTATCAAATAGGACTCTGACCGTCTATCAAGGCGACGCCTCCCTCACGGGAATCCCAGCAAAGGGCTGTCCACAAGGTTGAGTCGTCTCCCCGCTCTTGTCGAGTATCGTTGTAGTCGAACTGCTAACAAATCGACAAAACCAAGACTTCTCTGTCTACGGCTACGCTGACGACGAGGCTATAGTGGTAAGAGGAAATTTCCAAAACTTCAAATTTTCAGGGTCACAGTTTTCACAAGAAAATACAATCCCGAACCCGTTGAGTGTCATAAGATCTTGGATAAGGAGACATAATACGCAATAGTAGTCAATACTTTGGAGTCTATCCAACCCGAAAGCTTGATAGGAAACACCACCTTGAGCGCGAAAAACAAGCTTATATGCCTCCTTGTTGACGTGCAAAAGAGCCAGAGAAAAACCTGGGGGTTAAAACCTAGGGTTAAAACCTAAGAAATTGACATTTTTACTATCCCGGCCTGCCAACCAACGAGGAGGGAAAGTATTGTGAACGCGCAATTTTTTGATGTTCCCAAATGGGAATATTGGTCCGACGATGAAACAATAATATATGTTTATGTTGTTTCAGGCGCATTTTCGCATTATGTCTATGCGGCGTGGTTTGACGTTGCAAGAAATAGAAACATGTTTGGAAGAAGTCCTGGAACAATAAGATCTGCCAGACGAAGAGCCGATTGACATCGTTCAGCTGCCACCAAACCCCGACGAATTGACGGATTGTGAGGATATTGATTACGACATTTTGGAGGGCCACGAATTACCCAGAGATGTTCCAGGTGAAGTAGAACTTCAGTACACGCGACTAACACAGAAGAATCCGACTGTACTTCAGCTCCACCTCGATCCAAGCGTTCGCGTTTGGAAGCCGTTTCTCAGGGTACATTTTGCTTCCGCACGCCTCGATGGCAGAAGATGAAGGCAAGTTATGCTATAACATTCTCAGATGGTAATTGGTGTGATGTATATAAAAATCACCTCAAGCACCAATTTTAGAATTAAGAACCGCACGAGATATTTGAATATTTTTTCGATAACGTTATTTTGGACCACATTGTCACAGAAAGTATTTGCTATGTAAAACAAAAAAATTGCCATGGCTATTCACTTTCTCCGAACTGTTTCAAAAAATTATTGGCAACCTATTACTTACATGTTACCATACATTGCCACAAGAGAAGATGTACTGGTGCGAAGATGATGACATAGTTCTGCATATCATAAGGAAATGTATGTCTCGGTCAGTCTCAGAGTGATACAGTAGAGCGTCGATTATCCGAACTAATTGGGGGACAAGGTTGTTCGGAAAACCGATTTATTTGGATAATCGAACTGTATAAAAAACTGTAATGAAACCATATATGGACATAATAATATGTATTATCTATGTAATCTGTTTTAACTTTCTTTTATTTATTACAATAGTGAGTAGTAATCCAGTGAGCAAAATAGATATGCGTGTATGTAATACATACGTACATGAATAGGAACGAATTAACGCTTAAAAAGTCCTTAATTTTAGTCTGTCGAAGCAAGCCTACCCGCTTATGAGCAGCTAATTCCCGCACATTTTTCAGTACAGATATCTGATACTGGTCGCTTTAAATGAGCTTCAAACCATCGCAAGACAGTATCTAGACATGTAAATGCTTCAGAAGGTGTAGGTATTTTTTCATCTTCATTTTCTGATTCACTAGTCGATGAGGTGCTGGCGGCGTCAGCATTATCAGTCACGAGGTCTACAATATCGCTGTCCTGCATGATTTGACACCCTGGATCTGCATCATCAACCCTCATCCATTCTTGAACGTCTTCTTCATCACATTCATGGCAATCGAGTTCTGCTTTTAACCTAGAGTCTGCGGCCGCAGCAGTTCGGTTAAGCGGTCGTTCGGTTGACCGACGTTCGGATAATCGACGCTCTACTGTACTTGCATTTCAACAACAATGACGTAATAAAGAATAACGCCGACAGCAAAGCATTCAAGGTATCACCACTGATAAATAAACTGAATGAGAGTTTCTTAAAAGTAAATATATTTTCAAAGTATTTATGTATAGATGAACAAATGGTACGCTACTATGGAGGCCATTTTTTGAAACAGTTCTTTCGGGGAAAGCCCACACGAATTGCTGTGAAACAATGAATAACCTAGAAAGCAATGTGTTGCCTGCGACAAGGAAATGCATGTGATTTGTTTCACGGAATACCATAGCTCTCGTTTGTAATGCAGTGTTATAAAAGTACCAATGTTCCCAATTGGGAACAAATAAAAACATGTTCATAATTCATTGTTTTATTTAATATTATTTTTCTCATAATATGTAAGTTATAAGGTCACCACACGCCGAGGCGACCATTCTTATTAGTCAAAGTCTTTTACGACTGTTGAAATTATATCTAGAGACAGTGTGCGAGTACGGCATTTCTGGAGGAAGAAACCATCCTAAACGGGCAAGTCACTTTACTGTAATCTCTCATAATTAGATTTTCTCATGTGCTTTTCTCATTTCTATAGATTTTTTTGCATTTAATTTCATAACCCAACATGCCACATCCGTAGGACATACCGTTCTACGGATGTAGACACATAATTAAAATAATTGCCGAGTCATAATTTCTTTGTGAGAGGGTATTTAATACAGCTAACCGCCATTCAGGTGGGTACGTTCGATATAAGAACAATTCGCGGTATCATCTAGAAATGGTGCATTCCAGCGATTTTTCTTTAATATTTTTTAATAATTCTTTAATACGTAATGAAATCAAACCCCCCTCGCTACAGAACCGCGACATAACGTCTAATTTTTACAATATAAACGACGAATTAAGTCGGTTTCTTTGAAGGGTACCCGCTCGCTCCTTATGACATTGCTATCCGAACATTAGCCTCAGCTTATAAACCGGCGAATTATCGCCAAAACAATCAAACTTAATCCCACAGTCGAGTTGACGTAAACCGACTATAATACATAGGGCATCAATAGCCGATAGTTCAGCATCTCAGAAATTCAGAACAGAAGGTATCGGTCTGCGAGAGCGGAGCGAACAGATCCGGTTAAGGAAAATAAACGAAGGCGCGAAATAATAGAGACGGGTCGTCAGGTTCAGCGATTATTATTATTAGTCCTTAGATACGATGCGCGCTCATCGAAGTTTGGAGTGGTGGTGCACTTTGAATTTGATTACTATCAGATTTCTGGGTAGCTATCAGGAACCTTGGGAATACTTCAGGGTTTTCAAGGAAATGCATATGCTTATCGGTTGATCTATTTAGCAATGAATTCTTATCCTTCCCGTAAGATCGAAGGCCAATAGACTCGTACGACTGTATGTTATTTTATAAATTATCCGAACAGGGAAAATACAATATATTATAAAATCGGGAAATCGTTACGCTAAGGTATTATCGAAATAAAAATCCATAAATAAATTAATATCTTTTCTTGGTTACTACGCGAAAGAAGTTGGCATTGCACTGCAGGGTACTTATTTTAAATTGGGAAATATTTAGATCAATTAAAAGCCATTTAGGCACCGACATAATCAGTAAATTCTTTTCTTTATTTCTCATAATTTTTAAATTATTTATTTTTATATTAAAATAAGAATAATGATGGCGCACGTAAATTAGCAAATCATAGATAAAGAAATATGTATAAAGGCCATTATAGTATTCAAACAATTTTCATCAAATCTTTCTCGGCCACAAAGGCGCGATTGTTATTTCAAGAAAATAAAATAATAAAATACGCCAGCGCCCTCTGCCGGCCAGATTCGGCGCTACGCGACAAGTTCGTCGCTTTGCACACCGACGCCGACAGGTGGCACCACGATGCTCATTTCATAATTATATATTAAAATAAGAATAATGATGGCGCACGTAAATTAGCAAATCATAGATAAAGAAATATGTATAAAGGCCATTATAGTATTCAAACAATTTTCATCAAATCTTTCTCGGCCACAAAGGCGCGATTGTTATTTCAAGAAAATAAAATAATAAAATACGCCAGCGCCCTCTGCCGGCCAGATTCGGCGCTACGCGACAAGTTCGTCGCTTTGCACACCGACGCCGACAGGTGGCACCACGATGCTCATTTCATAATTATATATTAAAATAAGAATAATGATGGCGCACGTAAATTAGCAAATCATAGATAAAGAAATATGTATAAAGGCCATTATAGTATTCAAACAATTTTCATCAAATCTTTCTCGGCCACAAAGGCGCGATTGTTATTTCAAGAAAATAAAATAATAAAATACGCCAGCGCCCTCTGCCGGCCAGATTCGGCGCTACGCGACAAGTTCGTCGCTTCGCACACTGACGCCGACAGGTGGCACCACGATGCTCATTTCATAATTAAAGAGATCCATAAATAACGATAAATAGATGCTACTATGGCATACTTCATAAAATCCGAAGATTGTCATAATAATAGTATTAATCGTCAGAATATTAGATATTTTATACTTCTAAATAATATAGAATAGAAGTCCGTCCATTTGATTCGCAAATGTTCTCCACGTCCGACGCACTTATCAAATAGGCGAGTAACTAACGCCCCAAAAAGGAACGACTGACGAGTTAGCCGAGGTACTCGCGATACGTACAGTGGTGAATAATTTTTGCATCACTAGATTTTTCTAACATTTTGCACTTTAGAACGAATTTGAGTGGAAATGATTCATTAAAGACATTTTATTGTTCGTTACAATAAACACACCCATGTACCTGGCAATCATTTAAAGGTATGATTTATATGGGAACACTCAATAATACCTGTCAAAGTCACTTTAAGACTATAACCTCAAAACAGCACGTGTTTTTAACACGCGGAATTAGTGGAACAAAATGGGAAAAGGAGTGGAATTAACGTCTGAAAACAAAAGTGTTTTTATTGCAACTGTGAAGTTAGTGTCAGTTCTCTATTAGATTTTAAGATCTCTATTAAAATTTAACTGTGGAGTTAGTGCCAGTTCTCCAGTTGTTCGTCAAAAAGTCCAGGAATATCTGTGAGTTGTTTATTCGTTTTTTTACACATTTTTGAGTAGTGCGAAATTTCGTGCGGTCACTCATGTAATTTTGGGTGATTTCGCAGGGCATTTATTTATCTTGGGCTGGAGAACAGCTCTATGACCCTTGAGCTCTGCCTTCGACCTTCGACCCTTGAGCCATTTGACTCCCAGCCCCGGCTTTTTCACAGTAGGCTTTGGCCCGACGGAACTGAATTTCCACGACGAAGTCCGGTATTACGCCGTCGGAAGTAGAACCCGTATTTGGTATATATTTTTTTTCGTATTGCTGCCAACCATTCCGGAAGTTGCCGGTTTTTGTAATTTGCAATTTAATTGTATTTTTTATTGTATAATTTTGTTGAAACGGTTATGTAAACTTTAGGTCTTTTAGTATGGGTACTAGGCCTCACATAAATAATACGTTTTTTTTAATATAAACCAGATGGAACCACTGATTGATTTTAATTTAACTTTTTCAGGACCCGTGTATTTGATTGTCTTTTTGCTCAAGCTAGCTTATAGTCTTTCCGGCGCCCAATTCTAGATTTATATTGTTTTTTTTATATCGTAACCCATGCAGTTATCCTGCAAGAAGGCTACAAAGTATAAAATATCTAATATTCTGACGATTAATACTATTAAGTATTATGACAATCTTCGTATTTTATGAAGGATGCCTTAGTGCATAGCCTCCTGTATCTAGAGATAGAGAAGGCAATGCATTGTGTCATCTATTAATCGTCATCTATGGGATCACGTTAATTTTGAAATGAGCATCGTGGTGCCACCTGTCGGCGTCGGCGTGCGGAGCGACGAACTTGTCGCGTAGCGCCGAATCTGGCCGGCAGAGAGCGCTGGCGTATTTTATTATTTTATATTCTTGAAATAACAATCGCCCATTTGTGGCCGAGAAAGATTTGATGAAAATTGTTTGAATACTATAATGGCCTTTATACATTTTTCTTTATCTATGATTTGCTAATTTACGTACACCATCATTATTCTCATTTTAATATAAAAGTAAGTAAATAATTTAAAAATTATGAGAAATAAACAAAATAATATACTGATTTTGTCGGTGCCTAAATGGCTTTTAATTGATCTAAATATTTCCCAATTTAAAATAAGTACCCCGCAGATTTCTTTTAATGCATAAGGCGAATATCACACACACAAAGGCACACAGTAGCATCTCTTAGAATAAAATTTAAAATCGAAGCAAGTGACAACAAAAGTCCTAAGGGCTACCACAAATCGTCATTCGATAGTGATCGTACTACGATGAGTAGTACGATAACTATCGTAATAGGATGTGTACTACAATCGTAACAGGATGTGTGGTGACACGTCGAACGAAATTCGCATATAGCCGCCATTTCGCCGACGCAGATATTCAAACGTTCGAGAAATTTGCAAACCTTCACCCGCGCGTAGCGCTAACTAAAGGCATTTGCTGTAACGCATCCCCCTGCTCACCTACCTCGAACGCACCCTATCCCCGCATCGCCTTTCCGTTTTGAGAGTGCGCTTACTCTTCTAACTTAGTATATTCTGGTATGGGAGCCTTAGTCCCCCCGACATCCTGTTGTGTTTGGTAGCCTGTCTTCGTTTAGCTTCAATTCTGTTTTGTGTTTATTTTGTTATTATTTTTAGAACTATTTGTTATCTCCTTTTGTTGTTATCTTCTTCTGTCTTTATACTGAATAAATGGGTTCTCGGGGTGGTACGGGGGGGGGGGGGGCTACCTTTCTTTACCCCCCGCGCCCTCACTTGCCGCCTTGAAACCACTAAACTATCGATATCGATGGATTTTCCATATTGATATGGTCGGATACAGAGTAAGACACACACTTACACACATAACATAACAAGACACACACTTACACACTTGTTACATGCACACACATATAAACACTTCATATTAGGGTTGGTTGTAAGAGATTGTCGTATGATAATAAACCCGCCCATTGTGAAATTTCACAATAAAGAGTATAGAAACAAACAACAAACGAAACAAATTACTTTCTTGTATGTATTTATAATAATATATTAGGATGTTCACAGGGTAGTCCAAAACAACTAAATGAACTTAGCACGTAAACCATAAGAGATTCATTGCCAGTCCTGTAATCACACCCTCAATAAAAGGAGTTACTCTCTGGAAGGGTTTCAAATGTTACGCCAAAAGTTAATCTCATAACGTTCCAAATGATCTTCCGCTTTAATTGCTCTAGGTCCAATCTAAACTGAAAGCTTAATAGGAAACACCATCTTGAGCGCGAAAAAACAAGCTTATATGCCTCCTTGTGGACGTGCAAAAGAGCCATAAGAAAAAACTGGGGGTTCAAACCTAGGGTCCCCTATGACTCTATAGGGCAGTACTGCTACCTAGACTAACATATGCTGCAAAAGTCTGGTGGTCCAGGGTGAAAAAGTTCGAGACGAAAAACATGCTGAAAAGCTTTCAAGGTAACTACTCGAGGGCTGCAACTGGTGTCATGAAGACCAGATTAGAAGTGGCACTCTGCTGCCCGCCTCTGGAGAAGCTTATAATCCACTCCGGCAGACTTACAGCGTGCAGACTGATGTGTTTGGCGAGTGGCGGCGAGGAGGGCCCAATCATCCTGAGTTAAACCTCCTCCACAAAAACCTATTCACCCTGGCCCAGGGTCGACTACTAAAAAGAAGTTTTTAGAGAAATCCTATAAAATCCTAACCCCACCAGGGAAGACTGGAAAGCTACAATGCGGACGCCTGGTTCACCGACGGATCAGGAACAAATAGACGTTTTGGGGCGGGCGTGTACGGACTCAAAACCAAC
Source organism: Micropterix aruncella (assembly GCA_944548615.1). NCBI lineage: Eukaryota > Metazoa > Arthropoda > Insecta > Lepidoptera > Micropterigidae > Micropterix > Micropterix aruncella. The sequence continues at coordinate 10,298,033 of OX155980.1, forward strand.
CACAGAATCAGCATCCCCCTTGGACAATGTGCCACGGTTTTCCAAGCCGAGGTGTTTGTTATAGACGATTAAGACCATTTTGAGATTGAAGTCTGTCTGTGTGTTTGTGTGTGAAAATTCTCCACGATAGCGATTAAACGCTCAATCCGATTAAGCTGAAATTTGTCGCTAAGGCATCATTTGATCATGGAAAGACTTCAAAAGGTTGTGGTTCAAATTGGTAACTTTTTTCAATAACTTATAATTGTATTTTCTTCGAAATATTGGACTTGCAGACTTAAAATTCGGTACATAGGTGCCTTGTTGGGCCGAAACGTCATTGTGAAATTTTGGAATATCTCATATACAAGCTGCACTAATAACATTTAAATTTCGCCATATATTTCAATCAAATATTAACACAGCCGCCCGAGGCTAGCCATGGAACAAACCGCGCGGACTGCGGTTTCGAAATGGAACCCAATCGGGTTCGATCACTGGCCTCCAGAACGCGCTTATCGATTTTATTTATGAAATTAATATTCAGATGAAATCAGTCCTTGGCTAACTCATCAGTCCTCGGGAAAGCCTTGGGGTGACACAACCTAATTTTACTCACCCGGCAATAGAGAAAAAGATGTAAGCGCTAAGAAACATTTAGATGAAGACGGAAATATCCATTTTGACACCCACCTGAGACGATTAGGACTATTTCCAGACTGGAGTCTGTCTATGAGTCTGTGTGTCTGCCTGCGTGTGTGTATTCTTCCACGATAGCGCCTTAACGCTTCATCCGATTGAGCTGAAATTTGGCATGCAGGCATCATTCGCTCATGGCAAAAGTTGAAAAGATTGTAGTTGAAATCCGTCGACCAGAGGCGCGCTGGTCATACTTCAATCTCGAAATATTGCAATTAAAGACTTGAAATTTTGTACACAGATGCCTTGTTGGACCGAAATTACGTTTTGAACGAAATTCAATTTATTGGAATATCTCCTATACAAGCTACACATTTTTTTTAATACCGCCGTATACTACAACTGCCACCCATTGGGAAAAGCATGTCAAATAAAATACCTAGGAATCACTATTGACAATAACCTAAAATGGTATGACCACGTTGACATCACAGCGTCAAGAATGAGAATACTAATGTATGTCCTTAAAAATATTCGAAACGTCTTTAAAATCAATGTCTTGAGGACGATATACTACGCGTTAGCTCAATCTCTGCTAATATACGGACAACTAGGCTGGGGTGGTATGGCCAAAACAAATCTGGATCCTCTGATAAAGGCCCAAAAGGCCTTGATTAGGGTTATAGCCAGGAAGCCATACCGCTACTCCAGCGACCAGCTCTACGGGGATTTTATGGTGTTGGATGCAATACGTACGGTAGGTTTTGATATGCTACAGGAAAAAAACTCCAACGGGACAACGGCAAGCCGACCAGTAACGCCCACAGACACGACACAAGATATAAAGAGATATGTACAACAAAAATAAGAACCACCTTTGGACAAAGACACTATATTTACCTAGCGAAAAACTCCATAACTTATTTACCACGCAATTGGGCCAAGCTACAATCATTCAAAATGACGCTCAATACAAAAGACTGGTAACATTTCTCATGGGATACTATTGACTTAGGGACTACTTGGTTTTTCGTTCGTTGTTCTTTAACTGTATATGATACTGTTCTTTAACTGTATATGATAACTGTATATGATGGTTTATATGATGGAGTAATTGTTTCTTAATTTTCTTAACTTTTCAAATTTTTCAAATTTGTATTTTTTGTACTGCACATTATTACTTAAAATCTATTAACACCCATTCCTTCCTTTTCCTTACCTTTTCCCCTCCCAACCCCCACAGAATGCACTGTGCGTATTGGAGACATATCTAACTAAAACTATTGTTGAAAGCATGTCATCGGCCAGAAATATTGTATTTAATGTAATTGTAATATTTTTTTGTAGCGCTGTATGTTTTCCCTGTTAAATAAATAAATAAATAAATAAATAAACATTATGGATCTTACACTCGATGAGGGAGCTTTGTGAGTTTTATTAAATAGGAGCACAGATGATTTATATTACTTATTATTGTTATTATTATCTCATTAGCCTCATAACTGCATTCATATATCTCCCATATATATTACATCATTTAATTTTAAAAATATTTTGTTTTGTGTAACATATATATTATAATAGTTAAACAATATACACTTGTAGGATTTCCCAAGTTTACAGAAATTACCTATACACCCGACAGATGAACGCAGTACTAAATATCACCTCAATACAGGCTCTGCCTAGTGAGGTGATAAAATCCCGCCGAAGCCGCACCTTTAGTAAATTTCCCGGGTCTACATATTGTATGTACGACTAAATCATTTAAAATATACTACAGAAAATTTTATCATGTAATACTAGGAATAAATAAAGTTAACAAAAATAAAAAAAAAAAAGGAAATGCTACATATTTTTTTGGACAAATACCATAATAATACCACGGAAATACTACAAAATAATAAACTATGCTACTTTTGCTATCATAGTCATTTGACATAATCACTATCGGGTGATAGCGGGGATTTGGCGAGGTGGAGGGAGGCATGGGGAGGTATTTGGTGATGGGAGGAGGGGGGGAGGGTTCTGCTTGCCGGGAAAGACTTGGGCTCAACCGATTTCTAAAAATCTTCCGTAAATTCAATATCATTAGTCAAATTCTCATTCCTAGGGCGCCGTGTACCTGAATTATGTTTCTAATCCTTTCTAAGTAGAAAGGATTAGACTCCTAGATTTCTAATCCTTTCTATGTAAAAGTCTACATCTATATTTTAATGTAATGAAATGATTTATTACTTCCAGGCTGATAGTCAACATCGCCGACCTCCAAATCGATGCTACCGCCGTCATACCGTAGAACCCGAAGGTCTGGGAGGATATGAAGAAACCACATACCATGGCCAACACCTACTATCGCACACCGATGACCTCAACCGATTCCTAGACAGCTTAAACTTCTACAAAAAAAATATCGCTGATGAAATAAGAGAAAAGAATAGGATTATATTGGACGGTCTCAGAAATAGACATAACAGGTTAAGGAGAGACATCCCCTACCCCAAGAGGAAAATTTACCAAAACTCCAAATGCTAATATAATATGATTTACAAAGTTTCGATTTGTGGCATTGCTAATTTCCATGTCAAATTATCCTGAAGTAACTTAGCATTTTAATATCTTCTTTACTATATCACGTCAAATATTTTTCTTATTGATATTGTATTTTTGTGTATTTAATAGGTACGATTATTATACATTATGTTGTTAGACTCTTTAGAAACCTTTGTTAACGAGTTTTAGCATTATTTAATCTTAAGCGGCCATCTACTTAAACATTATATCCATTCCGTAATCACTGGTTTTGTTCTTTAAATTTTATAATCTCATTATATAATATTATATACTTATCTACAGTATGTACCAATGACTAAACAACTATGTATAGGGTTTTAAAGACAATAAACTTCAATTGATTTGACTTGGATAAGAGTTTGATTTTGCAAATAAATACATTACATATGTATCTATAATGATGTGATTTCGTTTGAGTTTTGGAGGAATGTAAGTGAAAACTGTCCCGAAAAAGATTTAGATTTAAAGTATGAAATAGAGGAAATCTCAGTTATGTAAATGTCTTCGTTACGAAGGTGTATGAGATCCAGAGGTGTAACTAAGCCGGTGGAGCCGGTGCGGCGAAACGGCAGACCCACGGCAGATTGGGGCCCAAAATGGAACTTCTGACTACGATCGACGTTCCTTTCAACTCTGCTAGGAAACTAAGGAAGCCAAAAAATATGAAACTGACATTATTCGACATGATTTATGTGTCCGACTACAACTGCACGTATACCTATATGCTGTCATGCCAGAAGCGAGATCCCAATGTCGCGATGTAATGAAATAACATTAACAATGACGGTAACTACCGTCACGCTAACACCGCTACGCGTCATATTAATTCATACGTATGGAGCACAGTCCGCCATATATACGTAATCCTTGTTGAAACATGCGTATTTCCGTGTATTTGTTATATTTTCTCAGTGCCTTGTAGATCTTTATAAACACCTCTATCGACAGATGTTGGAAAGCCTTCTTTATAAGATAGAGAGAAGAGTTGCCTCTTTTTAAAGACAGCAAGAATATTTTTTCCCATTTAAGATCGCCGCTAATTGTTATTCCAAGATCTTAAATTTAACGTACAATGATTTGCACCGTATCTGTAACTCTCATGTTTTAATGCGGATCTAATGCATTCGATGCGTTTTCGGTCACGCAGGCTGATTCCGTGCATGATTCGATCAATTGCTCTTCGCGCAACTTTAATCTTCTTGGCGGATTGTCGAGTGAGAATCAGGCTCCGGTCCGTAAGTAGACAGGTAAGACATTAATATTGTTCGAACATTTTCTTCAGCTTTATTGGAAGTTCGGCGTGCATTTTGTTTTGATTGCTCTGCTGTTTGGTTCGCGCTACCCAGTACGATGTTATAGCCTAGATTAGTGACGTAGGACTTAAAACCTAGAGACGTAGGCCATAGGACCTAGTGACTCAGGACTTCGTCAGGTAAGTAATGGTGCTGATCTATTAAAGGTTAGTCATGATCTTAGTTTTTGAGTACTCCAATCATGGACATCGTGTCTTCAATGCTATCCGAGATCAGAACCAAGTTGGGGACCAAGGATTGGAGGTTCTGACCCGGGGGAATACCTCGGGCAGAACTGGCGAATAACCGGGGGAGTCTGGAAACGTACGCTTCCTAAGCGGGGTAGTTGTTGACGTCACTAATTCGTAGAAGCGATAAGTTGGCTACCCGATTCCATATGAGCTTGACGGGCAAAGGGCGCCTCAGATACGCAACAAATTCGAACAGCGAATTACCGCTAACGTAGTAAGAGGCCATGAAGCGACCTCGAATCTGTGACCAGACTGGAGGATAAAGAAAGTCGTCCAAATATGGTAGTAAGGTCGAGTCCCGCTAGTTGGCACTTCACAGTGTACCACCGTCAGGCGTTGGACTCTTACGTACTGTTGGAGTAGTTTGACTGAGGAGTGTGTTTAAGTCTTGGGAGATAATATGGTAAAAGTCGTTATAGCTCCCTGGATTCGGGTTCGCGCTTAGCAGCTGACACTTCCTAATGTTCTAATGCAGCTTGGGCCTAATAGCCAGTGTGTGTCTTTTAAGTCGGCCCAACTCTTGGCTCAGCTCCCATGCGGTAGCATCTTCGTAGAGGGGACTTCCCTGCGGTTATATCGTGCAATCTTAGACAGTTGATGTGGAGTGCAGATCCGGCGGACCACCTCAGGCGGCCCCAGGCGGTTGTGCACTGGCCGGTTTTGCTAGCCACGCTACGCAATCGCCGAGATTCGTCCATAGGTATGAATAGAGCCAGAAAACGGTAAGGATCCTGTTATAACAAACGCAAATAGTGTTGCTAAATCTTCAGTTCAGTTTTTTTGCCCACTTTTAAGCAGTCTAGCTACCCAGCGTGGTGATGCCTGTTTCATCTCTAAGCTTCCATATAAATGACTATGAACACTACTTATCGAAATTTTCACCTCTTCGGCAACAAAAGGAAACATGATGATACGCCAAAACAATTTTTACGCTCATTTTACAATTTCTTCAGTGACTGCCGACGTAGGGCGACCAGAACTAGGGATATCGTTACTTAAAGTTATTCCACGCACTTGCAACCAACCACACCAACTTGCAACCGTAGAATATTGGGGAGCATGAAAACCTAATGTATTGAGTAAGTCTTGAAATACACGTTCTGTACAAAACAAATCAAGGAAAGGTATTACCGCGCGTAGTTCCTATTTTTTCATTTTCGCCATCACGGTTGGACAAGATGGAAATCAAATGACTCTTATATAAAAATCTGCTATCAAATTGGAATCTGGCCGTCTATCAAGGCGCCGCCTCTCCACGGGAATCCCAGCCAAGGGCTGTCCACAAGGTTGAGTCATCTCCCCGCTGTTGTGGAGTATCATTGTAGTCGAACTGCTAACAGATCGACAAAACCAAGACTTCTCTGTCTACGGCTACGCTTACGACGTGGCCATAGTAGTAAGAGGAAATTTCCAATCAATAATTAAGGGGCCTATAAAAATAGCATTTAAGACCACCCAAGACTGGTGCCGGCTCAAGGGTCTATCTGCTAATCCCAGCAAAACCAAGGTCACAATTTTCACAAGAAAATACAAGCCCGAACTCGTTGAGCGTCGTAAGATCTGGAATAAGGAGACGGAATACGCAATACTGCCGTCGTAAATGAAAACACAGTAACTTCATTTACTGTGTTTATACAAGTTTGGTTCTTTAAAATCACGAGTTGAAGTACTATAAGGCATTTATTTCGGTTTGTCTGTCGATGGATAGTTACCAAGATACCGTAGATAAAAACTTATTAAAAAAAAAACAGAATATTTTTAATAAAAAACACAGTAGGTATGTATAATGTTTTAAGTTAAAATACAGTAACCTATTATTTACTGTGATATTTTTTAATTTTTAATTTTAATTCTATTTTTTTTATTAGCTAAATATATACAGCATATTCATTTTATGACAGAACATTTTATAAATTAACATTAATATAGCCATTAATACATTTCAAATTGGCAAATAATATTAAGCACCTATTTTATTTTAATTAAAATCATCATCCTATAAACGGATTTCTTTACAAACCTTATCAAATATAACAATATTATACTGTTTTCTACAATGTTTCTTTATATTTTTTTTATATTATACAATTTTATAAAGGTTACTATATATACATATATATATATATATATATATATATATATATATATATATATATATATATATATATATATATATATATATATATATATATATATATATATATATATATATATATATATATATATATATATATATATATATATATATATATATATATATATATATATATATATATATATATATATATATATATATATATATATATATATATAATTAAAGATATTATATTAGATATTATACAATTTTATATAGGTTTACCCTATTTTGATAACATTATACAATCTTTATTATAAACTCCTCTGCCAGAAATTAAGATTGAAGTTTCTTCTTTCATTTCATTGAGCATATGGAGGTTTTTTATTTTTATTTCGATTTAATGGCTCGTTGATAACAAACTCAGCCAATTGTATCATATTTTAAATGTTGGTAGCATTCGAAATTTGAATTATTTCGTAATGTCACTTTCATTTAGAAAACGGCTTTGCCGAAGTGATCAATAGTTTATTTTTTATTTTTTCGCTCAATTCGTCTCAATTGAAGGCATTTTGTGTTGCATAAGGATAAGCCCTATTTATGAGATATATGGATGAATAGTGATCGTTAGTCGACTGCAAAAGGACCTTTAAACTTACATTGCACCGTCGAAAGTCGTGCACATCCGTAAGTATATCTCATTCACACATAAGCATTTCCCAATACAAGCTGGGATTTCCTTCGCTACTTTTTAAGTAGCTTTTACTAATTTTATTTTAAATAAAAACATCATCCTATAAACGGATTTCTTTACAAACCTATCATATATATATATATATATATATATATATATATATATATATATATATATATATATATATATATATATATATATATATATATATATATATATATATATATATATATATATATATATATATATATATATATATATATATATATATATATATATATATATATATATATATATATATATATATATATATATATATATATATAGCATACATACACACATAAATATATTGAATATAATAAAGTAATAAGTAGTGCGTATTTTATAAATATTTAAATTAGTTCTCGTTCCTGAGCTTTTCTTCGACTGCGTGAAGAAAAGGCTTCTTGTTCAGAGAAAAAAGTTTCAAGGTCATTAAACCTGTAATTAAAAGAGCTGAGTAACCGTATCATAGTAGAGTTGCTGAAGTGGCTTGTATTGCATCTGGGCACATGAAACAAACGAGAAACTCGGGTACTTCTGGGGGGCACTCTCAAGGAAATTCGCTCAGTTAAAGCTGGACAGTCTATTAAACCATGAAGAATGTCATATAGGAAAGACATGTCGGCTATAGTCCATCTATTATAGAGCAGTGCAATGTTAAAGTAATCCGCTCGTTCCTCATATGTCTCGAAGTTCGTTTGCTCGTGCCAATTTAGGTATCGCAAGAAACGCAAGGTATCTCAGATTACGCAAGTCGAAAATAGCAAGAGCGCGCCACAGAATATCCGCAAAGGTGTTCCTCAAGGATCGATACTTGGACCATTTCTCTTCCTCGTCTATATTAATGACATCCCAGAGTGCCTGAAATCCGTGGATGATGAAATCATTTTATTCGCCGATGATACTTCACTTCTTTTTAGCGATAAAAATAAAGACACTTTGACCCAAAGAATAAAAGAAACAATAGACAGGCTTAGTATATGGTTCCAAGTTAATAAATTGTCACTTAACGTAAATAAATCAAAATCAATATGCTTCTCTTTGCGGCCGTCTGATTATAACGAAATAGACGTATACTTTGGGTCTGACCAACTAGAAAATGTCTCCTCCACGAAATTTCTCGGATTAGAAATCGATCAAAAATTACAATGGTCTGATCACTTAAATGATCTCAGTAAAAAATTATGCAGTGCCATATTCGCCATTAGAAAGATAAGAAGTTTATGCGGTTTTGAAGCAGCTAAATCCGTTTATTTTGCATATTTCCACTCCCTAATAACGTATGGCCTACTGTTTTGGGGAATGGCACCAAACTCAAAAAGAATTTTTCTCCTCCAGAAAAGAGCGGTACGCAGTTTATATGGAGTCTCACCAAGAAGTTCTTGTAAGCCGCTATTTGTAAAATCAGGAATAATGACTCTATTTTCTTCTTACATCTACCAAAATATTATGTACGCTCGTAGACACCTAACAGAAGCTCCGGTGAATAGTGATTTTCATCATCACGATACGAGGAATAAATCCAATTCTCCACATAAACCGACAGCGACTTAGCAAAGTGCGAAACAGTTTTATTCACCAAAATTTGTCCTTCTATAATAAGATTCCAGAGCAAATGAAAAGCCTTGGAGAGGACCAATTTAAAAAGATAATTATACATAATTTGGTAAGAAACCCAATTTATGGTATAAGGGAGTTTGAAAATTCTGAGTTTATTTTCCATGTTGATGATTAATGAAATGCGTAAAGTTTTAAACGTAATGGTATTATGATAGCTGACATTCTAATTTTCATATAATTAAATTCATTTTTTTTAAAAAATACGAAGGCATATTGCTGGATTGGCAATAAAATATATATTTTTTTATTATTCTACATAGAATTTGCATTTCTATTTTAATATATTATTCTCCCTGACTCATTACATTAGCATATTTTGATTATTTGTATGTAGGTAATATTGAATATAATATTACAGCCATGACAACTATCACGATAGTTATGTTTATAATAATGAAATTTTTAGCATTTAATTTTGTGACGCATCCAAGTGTAGGAATGCCTATCTACTGGAGTAGTTGATTGTATTGTATTGTATTGTAAACGCTTTTGGACGCCCTCAACCTTGTTGGCAGATGCAGCATACATCGGTGACCATATAGTGCATCCGAAGTCTAAGACACTTCTGACATATGCGTAATGCAGTATTTTAAGGCGAGGGTGTCACTGAACGATCTGCATACTTCAAACAAAAATCCTAACATTTTCTTGGCCTTAAGAACTATGTGATCTATGTGGTCGTTGTAGCTTCTTATCTAAATAAAGTCCGAGGTCGCGTATTAAAGATGTTTTTGGAATGTTTTCGCCATCGATAAGATAGTTATATTCAATTGGCCGAGTATTTCTGGTAAAACTGATGGTATTGCACTTTAAGGGATTGAGGCAGAGCTTGTTTTTGTGGCAGTATACCAAGAGTCGGTCTAGATCGCGTTGAATGTTTATGCAATCTTTCGTACCTTTAATGGTGGAATAAAATTTTAAATCATCGGCATAAACGATAAATTTAGATATGTGAAAGCAAGAGGCGATGTCATTAATATAATTATTAAACAATAATAGCCCGAGATGCGAACCTTGCGGTACATAATACTTATAAGCATTTAAAACATATTTTTGTTTGGTTACAACACGGCTTCTTCAGATACTGTGGTTTTAGGTAAAATTTTCTTAAAATTAATATATTAATACACGAAATAGTCACAGTATCTCAATTACTGTGTTTAAATTAGTTTTATAAACAGCATCTTTACTTCCTAGGATTTGATCTAAGTAATAAAAATTACTTTTATTAAGCTTAAATCCAGTATGTGTAAAGTTACTGTGCTGCGATTTCCCTAGTACTATTATTTTTACATGGTTAGAATACAGTAATGGGTAAAATTTACCTGTAATACAGTAACCACTCAGTTACGGTGTCATAGCCTAAAAATATAAAATTTATCAAATTATTTTCCTAATTTAAAACACAATATCTATTTTAATTAATTAAACAATTACAATTTATTATATATTTTTATGCAGAATTGAAGTTCTAAGTATTTTTTAACTTTAAAGATTAAAAGAAATAATCTATATTGATTACTTTGTTTATGAAAACAAATATTTAACAACTGAACTTTGACCGCGTTTTTCTCAAAACGTCTTTTTTCAAGTTACTGTGTTTGCATTTACGACTGCATAATAGTAGTCAAATACTTTGGAGTCTATCTAAACCGAAAGCTTAATCACCTTGAGCGCGAAAAAACAAGCTTATATGCCTCCTTGTGGACGTGCAAAAGAGCCATAAGAAAAATCTGGGTGTTCAAACCTAGAGTCCCCTCTATAAAGCAGTACTGCTGCCTAGACTAACCTATGCTGCAAAAGTCTTAGTCTGGTGGTTCAGGTTGAAAAAGCTCGAGACGAAAAACATGCTGAAAAGCATTCAAGGTAAACTACCTGAGTCTGCAACTGGCGTCATGAAGACCAAATTAGAGGTGGTAGGTACTCTGCTGCCCGCCTCTGGAGAAGCTCATAATCCACTTCGCCAGACTTACAGTGTACAGACTGAAGTGTTCGGGCGAGTGGCAGAGTGGACGGCCCCATTATGAATGTTATCTTGAGTAGTTTTTAAACGTGACTGAATGCAGAATTACGTTATCGAGCCAGCAAAATGCTTTCTATCTCGAATTCTACTATCTATGCAATGCGTGCCTGTATGTATAATCAAGCACGTGCGACAAACAATTTTCAGTCAAAAAATGCTTACTCATAAGGTAGACAGATAATTGGGTGTATAAAAGACATGGTACGCGAGGCTATTGTTACAGAACTGTATTGGGTTTTTCAAGGTGGTCACGGCTGCGAAAATCAACCGACTTCAACATAATGAAGAAGTTTGTGTTTGCCTTGGTTGTGATGCTCTATGTGATCGCCATAGCAGAACAGATAAGAAACTGTCATTTTTACTATCCCGACCTACCAACCAACGAGGAGGGAAAGTATTGTGAACGCCCAATTTTTTTCCTGGTATAAAGACGGAAATATCCATGTTGAGCCCCCCTCAGACGATTAGGACCATCTTTAGATTGAAGTCTGTCTGTGTGTGAGAATTTCTCCACGATAGAGATTAAACGCTGAATCCGATTAAGCTGGAATTTGTCGGTACTGCTGCCTAGACTAACCTATGCTGCAAAAGTCTGGTGGTCCAGGGTGAAAAAGCTCGAGACGGAAACATGCTGAAAAGCCTTCAAGGTAACCCGAGGGCTGCAACTGGCGTCATGAAGACCAGATTAGAGGTGGCACTCTGCTGCCCGCCTCTGAAGAAGCTTATAATCCACTCCGCCAGACTTAAAGTCTAAGAATGAAGTGTTTGGGCGAGTGGCAGCGAGGAGGGCCCAATCATCCTGAGTAAAACCTCCTCCACAAAACCCCATTCACCCCGTTCCAGGATCGACTACTAGGAAAAAAAATTGGTAGAGAAATCCTATAAAATCCTAACCCCCACCAAGGAAGACTGGAAAGCTACTATGCGGACGCCTGGTTCACCCACGGATCACGAACAAATGGACGTTTTGGGGCAGGCGTGTACGCACTAAAAACCAACCACAGAATCGGCATCTCCCTTGGACAATATGCTACGGTTTTCCAAGCCGAGGTGTTTGTCATAGACGATTAAGACTATTTTTAGATTGAAGTCTGTATGTGTGTCTGTGTCTGGGAGTTAATGGGCACTTGCTGAGTTGGCCACGAAGACCCATTCTGTTCAGGGTTGGTCACACTCACGGGTCAACACCTATCCGACGGCCTCCACGCATGGATTGCGAGCTTGGGTAGGACTCTGGCCTTATGGTTAGTTCCCCTGGGAATCAACCTTCTGGCGCTCCTGGACGGTCTGCGCACCGTGCGTGCGGCATAGGCCAATCGATTTCGCACTCTGACTAACAGTCGGGGGAGTCTGGAATCAGTACTGTTTCCTATAGAGCGGGGCGGCTGCGGACCTTACGGCGACTGTTCTTGTAACGACCGCCGGGCAAATGACGCTGTGGTCAGCGATAGATTCGGTATACACCGTTTCACCGCTTCGTAAGGGAGAGGAACACGCAAGTGACCTTAAACTCGTAACCAATCGAGAGACTGGAGTAATCTGGTCACAATTGGGAGTAAGGGCGTGAGTGTAAGCCCGCTGGGTAACACTCCTGGCTATCTCGCGGTTAAGGCGATGGCATCTTACGGGTTTGTGGCGGTAGACTGTTTTGTCCAAGTCTTCTACGCTCACTCCAAGGAGATAGAACGACTAATCGTTAAAACTTCCTGAGGTGACGAGCTCGCCGACTCGCTGTAGTCGGCAACCCTAGTAGTGTGTCTGTGTGTGAGAATTTCTCCTCGATAGCGATTCCACGCTCAATCCGATTAAGCTGAAGTTTTCGCTAAGGCATCATTTGATCATGGAAAGACTTCAAAAGGTTGTGGTTCAAATTGTCACTTGTTTATATATGTTATAATTGTATTTTATTACAAATATTGGACTCGCAGACTTAAAATTCGGTACATAGGTGCCTTGTTGGGCCGAAACGTCATTGTGAAATTTTGGAATATCTCATATACAAGCTGCACTAATAACATTTAAATTTTGCCATATATTTGAATCAAATATTAAAACTGAGCCGCCCGAGGCTAGCCATGGAACAAACCGCGCTGCCTGAGGTGTCGAAATGGAACCCAACCGGGTTCGCTCACTGGCCTCCAGAGCGCGCTTATCGATTTTTTTATGAAATTAATATTCAGATGAAATCAGTCCTTGGCTACTTGTCGGGAAAGCCTTGGGGTGACAAGACCGATTTTTACTCACCCGGCACTAGGGAATAAGATGTAAGCGCTAAGAAACATTTAGATGAAGACGGAAATATCCATTTTGACACCCACCTGAGACGATTAGGACTATTTCCAGACTGGAGTCTGTCTATGAGTCTGTGTGTCTGTCTGCGTGTGTGTATTCTTCCACGATAGCGCCTTACCGCTTCATCCGATTGAGCTGAAATTTGTCATGCAGGCATCATTCGCTCATGGCAAAAGTTGAAAAGATTGTAGTTGAAATCCGTCGACCAGAGGCGCGCTAGTCATACTTCAATCTCGAAATATTGCAATTAGAGACTTGAAATTTGGTACACAGATGCCTTGTTGGACCGAAATTACGTTGTGAACGAAATTCAATTTGTTGGAATATCTCGTATACAAGCTACGCATTTTATTTAATTACCGCCGTATATAAGAAAATACTACATACTTGTATGGACAAAGTAAATGGAGGTATTATCGTGATATAGGAAATATCGTGATAGTTTTTAGAAACGTTGTAATGGTATTACCTATCGCGCCACGCCAGTGAAACGTTGCATACAGGTTGCCAAGTGAGTAATAAAGATAGCACTATACAAACATTTGCGCTCGAACGGCCGTGAAGTTAGCTAGGAAACTTTTAGTCGGCGATCTGTCAAAATCTCATTGTTTTGGTAAAGTGAGCTTGTTGCCGTCGATCTCATCAAATTTTTAATAAAAACAACAAGGTAAGCACTCGTTTTTCTTACGTTATTCATAGATGAGACTCTCCTCAATAGATAGGCGATGTTGTTCATGTTGTGCTGTGGGTATTAATCTAATAAAAGCTTATTTTCTACAGAGCGTTTGTTAGGTTATTTTCGCAAAATATGCGACGAAGTCGGGGGTGCCAAATTTGGTCATTTTTAATAAAATATGTATGTATTTTATCAGTTAACTAATTGCAGCAGGTTATGGCATATATCTTTGAGATTATATGACCATACTTTATATTTTAATATATTAAAAAAAATATATATCACGATAATACCTGTCACTATTTTGTTTTTGTTTCAGATGGCACGAGCACCTAAAAAACGAAGACAGTATGCGCTTTCAGACATCCAAAATGCTGTCAAAATGGTTCTCGAGGACCATGCTACAATATATGCGGCCTCGAAGGCAACTGGAGTACCCTGGAGCACTATAAAGGACTACGTAACCAGAGAAGACAAAACTGTTGCCAAAATTGGTCGCCCCTTCGCTCTACGTTCGCCGGTCGAAATAAAGTTATTCAATTACATTTTGGAGATGCAGGACTAGGCTTTGGATTGACCGTTCGCCAAGTTAGAGATGTCGCATTTCAACTAGCAAAGTCTTGTAACAGACTAAACTACCTGAACTATGACTGTGAACGATCTAATCGAGAAATCGCGAGTAAGTGGTGGTGGCAATCATTCAAAGAAAGATACGGCCTATCCTTAAGGGTAGCAGAGAATTTGTCAGCATATAGGGCATCCATGGCCAATGTAACGATCATCCAAGACTTCTACACCAAACTTGAAAACAAACTTGATGTATTGGGTCTGAAAGATAGTCCTAATCGTATCTGGAACTGTGACGAGACTGGTCTCAACTATGTTACCAACAGAGGAAAAGTTGTTACCTCTATAGGCAAAAAATATGTATACAATCGCACATACGCCGAGAGGGGTGAAAATACTACATTATTAGGATGCGTGTGTGCAGATGGAACATGGATTCCACCACTTATAATATTTAAAGGTGTGAGATGGAGTGATAACCTGAAACGCGACGCTTTGCCAAATGCGATGGTAAAACTATCACCCAAAGGATGGATCAAGGCAGATCTGTTTATGGAATGGTTTCAGTTCTTTATCAAGGCTATTCCAGATGGTCGCCCTGTAATGTTGCTTATGGATTCACACGCGTCACATATTACCCCGGAAGTAATTGATCTGGCGAAACAAAATGAAGTTTATCTTTTCACTTTCCCGGCTCACAATACTCACATATTGCAACCGTTAGATGTGGGAGTTTATAGATCACTTAAAAGTCATTGGAACGAGTGTGTGAAGGAGTACATGATCCGTCATCCAACCCAGAAACCGGACAGAACTCAGTTCAATAGCATTCTTAACCCTGCTTATTTCAAGGCCTTTACATCCAATAACATTACCAACGCTTTCAAAAAATGTGGGATCTATCCATTTAACAAAGACGCTGTTCCCCTCGACGCTCTGAAACCATCTCGATTAACGGAAAGAGCCTTAGCACCAGAAGCATCAATACAGGAAACGAACGAGAACGTTGAGACTGGAGACCAACCCGCTGTGTTATCCGCCATTGACAACATACTGGTATCCCCAACCCCTTCGTCTAAAAAGAAAATTACAAATAGGAAAAAAATTGATTCTTCCGCAAAATGCTTGAACGACCAAGTAATTTCTGAACCTAAACCATCCACATCAGCGTCAGTATCTTCAGCAACTGCGTCTTCGACATCAGCGTCTTCGGCGTCAGCACCAATGTCTTCAGAGTCAGCATCACACCCATCATCTACGAGGCAAGTGAGCAAGAAGTCGAAGTACTCCGATGATGATTGGACGTGTACCAAGTGTCTGGTAAAATATTCCTACGACGTCAGAGAAAAAAATGGCCAGGATTGGGTACAGTGTTCATACTGTACCCGGCCATATCACAACACATGTCTGAACATTGCACCTGGTGAAGATGATCTGTATGTAATGTGTGATATATGTTCATAACTGTATAGGATAAAATATAGGATTAGAAATAAGTGTTCTATATTTAAAAAAAAACCAAAATAATAATATGTATTATTAATAAAACATATTTGGACTTATTTGTATTATATTATTTTTGAGTTTGCTTTGATTTCGATTTTAAAAAGTTATCACGTTATTAACTACCTATTGTCACGAAATTAACTTCCATATCATGATATTACATTACTTATTGTTAAGAGATTATTTCTAAAAATAAAAGTAACTGAGTGCATTTCATTACGTAAGTACACCATAATTTTAATGTTCATTTATGAGCGCACAAATGAGGAAAATATGATATCTGATAGTGAAACAGATCGAGCTCCAGAACTGATTTTGTAACTCATATCACGAATATACCTCCATTTACCCTACCATTATAATACCACGGAAATACTACAAAATAATAAACTATGCTACTTTTGCTATCATAGTCATTTGACATAATCACTATTGGGTGGTAGGGGGATTTGGCGATATGAAGGGAGGGAAGAGGAGGTATTTGGCGATGGGGGAGGGGGGTGTTCTGCTTGCCGGTAAAGTCTTGCGCTCAACCGATTTTTGTAACTATGCCGTAAATTCAATGTCATTAGTCAAATTCTCATTCATAGGGTGCTATGTACCTGAATTGGGTTTCTAATCGTTTCTAAGTAGAAAGGATTAGACTCCTAGATTTCTAATCCTTTCTATGTAGAAGTCTACATCTATATTTTAGTGTAATGAAATGATTTAATTCTTCCAGGCGGATAGTCAACATCGCCGACCTCCAAATCGATGCTGCCGCCGTCATACCGTAGAACCCGAAGGTCTGGGAGGATATGAAGAAACCACATACCATGGCCAACACCTACTATCGCACACCGATGACCTCAATCGATTCCTAGACAGCTTAAACTTGTACAAAAAAGACATCGCTGATGAAATAAGAGAAAAGAATAGGATTATCATGGAGGGTCTCAGAAATAGACATAACAGGTTAAGGAGAGACATCCCCTTCCCCAAGAGAAAAATTTACCAAAACTCCAAAGAAAGTCTAATAAGTATAATATAATTTACAAAGTTTCGATCTGTGGCATTATTAATTTCCATGTCAAATTATTCTAAATTAAGTTAGCATATTTTAATATCTTCTTTACTATATCACGTCAAATAATTATCTTATTGATGTTGTATTTTTATGTATTTAATAGGTACGATTATTATACATTACGTGGTTAGACTCTTCAGAAACCTTTGTTAACGAGTTTTAGTATTATTTAATCTTAAGCGGTTATCTACTAAAACATTATATCGATTCTGTAATCACTCGTTTTGTTCTTTAAATTTTATAATCTCATTATATATTCAGAGAGTATACACATCATTTTGATGCTATAGAATAGTTAATATGGAATTTTGACACGAAATAACTACTGACTAGTGCCCTTTACAATATTTTACAGTATTACAATTAAGTTTAAAAAATTAAAGGGTTAACATTCGTCTTCGCTGTCACTATCGTCTTCTTGAAGGTTGATAATAAGAGGTCGGATATCCATTATATTATGTGTAATAAACAATATCGACAATAACGATAATATTTTAACGATATTTCTTTATGCGACATGACATGACATGACCTTTACTACAGATCTGAGTCAGAGATCGTAACGTTATGAAAGTGCGAAAGGGATGTCATGATTCTAATGGTTTTTGGCCCAGTCATCAGTTTGTATGGCGGAGACTATAGCGACCTGCGATTTATTATACCTTTACTCTTAGCTGCAATATAAATTTATAAAGTTGCTAGATAAATAGTAATTACATTATATATACAATAGTCAACGTAAGTAAGTACCTACGGGGAGGGGCCTTTTGTTCAATTTTGCATCGGGGGCCATTTCTCTAGTTACGCCACTGGTTACCGTATAGCTAGGGTAAAAATACACCAAAAAAAAAAAATAGAGAAACTCTTGTTTTTGACTGCATGCAGGAGCTCAACAAATTGGGAAAATCCAACAAAATCACCCTAATATGGATACCGGGTCACCAAGGCATACCCGGAAACGAAGAGGCCGACAGACTGGCAAAACTGGGCACACTGGATTGCCCAGTGGAGCCAGCTTTAGGGGTCCCCTTCGCTACAGGTAAGAAAATCATCAGGGACTGCTTGGAGCAGGAACATCGGGCTTCCTGGAAACAGAGTCAGGGATGTCGCCAGGCAAAAGCCACGATGGAGCAACCACTACAGAAGAAAACCAAGGCCCTACTTGACATGAGCAAGAAGAACCTTAGAACCACTATCGGTCTCCTCACCGGACACACGACCCTTAGAGCTCATCTATTCAACCTTGGCTTGACTGAGAGCAAGGATTGCCGAATATGTGGCGAGGAACCTGAAGACAGCATACACATTGTTGGCCGCTGTCCAGGGCTCGCCGCCAAAAGACACAGTTTACTGGGACGAGCCTTTCTCGAACCCAGCGATCTGCCCAACTTGAAGGTCAGTGACCTACTTGGACTGCATGGTAAGAAGTACCGGGCTACTAGCTGACCATTGACCTAACCACACAGTGGGTAGTTACAAAAGACCTTACAGATCTAGGTGACATCAAGGGCTGGAAACAAGCCCCCCACTCCATCTACTACTACTACTACTACTACTACTACTTGTTTTTGAGCCAAATTTTAAATTGCAGTTTGCTCCGGATATCCACGTTTAGAGATCCCGAGAAACCAAGAAAGTTATTTGTTTAAAATATCTCTGGGTGCAAGTGTACTATGTATGTGTGTGGGTATGTGTGCGCGTGTACGCGCTCGAGCGAGCGCATGTGTGTGTATGTGTCTGCTGTCTGGCTGTTCTGTTGTGTGTGTAGGTACCTGTACCTACATACACACTGTATCTTAGAAACTATAAAACCAATTACTGCCAAATTAGGTACAAAAATAGGTCAACTGATTTGTTTAAAAATGGTAGTCTTTTCAAAATTTAATAAAGTCGTAAATTCGTTTATATTGTGAAATGATAGACTAACGTGGTTATTTGACATTATAAATAAGATGAAATCCAATTTACCGCGTGAAGTTTGTAACACCCGACGTTTCGACGATATTGCAACCGCCGTTGTTTAGGTGTCTAGTAAATTCGTTTTTATCTTATCGTTCATTCTGGTTATAGAAAAAGAATTAAATGTGATTTGGTAATCCGAGGATGTTGCTTCGTGCTTAGGTACGTTACTTTTCGACATCTTCAGCGGGTTTATTTAAATTAATAATGGTATAATCCGAAATTTGAATGCTTCATACATTATTGTGTTATTATTAATATGTACTAGCATGGAGAATAAAACGACAGAATACTGTTAATAATGCCTCTGCATTGTTTGTTTGTTTGTTTATACTCTTTATTGTGAAAATGTCACAATGGGCGGGTTTATTGTCATATGACAATCTCTTACAACCAACCCTACTATAACGTGTTATATGTATGTGTGCGTGTAAGATGTCTGTAAGTGTGTGTCTTGTTATTGCATTCGATCGACAGAATTGAAAATGCAATTCCGTTAATTTGATCCCAACGGAAAATGATGACCCAGCCGGGAATCGAACCCGAGACCTTACAATGTGAGATCAGGCGACCTAACCACTATGCCACCGGGCCGTGTATGTCGCTTATATCTATAACCTCTGTATATAACCGTATATCAACCAGTATTTTTTATAGGAAACATATTACTGATAAAATAATAGTGGAAGGGTCGCCGCACAATTTTGATGCCCCCCTGACTTCCGCGCTCGTGGCGGCTGCCGCCCCCCCCCCCCCCCCCCCACCCCCCAGTTTGGTATGCTGTTTGGCCCGCGTGCCCCCTCGTCTGTCACGCTCGGAGCGATCGCGGTGTAGGCCGTGTAGGGCGCCGTCGGCCATTCCAACAGCGGATTCGTCGATAACGGCCTTGAAAAGCCGCGCAGCCGACGCCGCTCATTTCACTTCGCGCTCGTTTCTCCCTCTGTTAAAAGAACGACGACACGATTGGCCCCCCATTTTGTCCAATGGCGATCCGAGCCGGCTTCCTCCCCACCGCCTACAAACAGCCGTGCCCCCACGACAGGCAGCACCAGTCACTAATAATATCGTATATGTACGATAGTTTATATTCAAAATACGATAAATAGTGGAAAATAAAGCCAATAATACAATTAGCACTATGTGCCAGTGTTGGGAAAAATTTAGTCGACTAACAATTGACGTTTGAATACGTTAATCGCGATTGACGACTAACGATTGATTCTTTCAATCGTCAATCAGCTACTAACGATTGATTAGTTTCAATCGTTAGTCACGATTGACGATTAAACGTTTGCGATTGATATTCTCAAAGTAGTTCTCAAAGGGGATGATAACGCCCCCTTGTGGGCGCTGGTGGCATAGAGGGGGGCGGTAAGGGACCCAGAAAAATGGGGGGTGTTGAAGTGGTTTAGGGGGGATATGGCTGAATTGTAATTTCATCTACTTAAAATTCACTGAAATTAAAACCTAGGTAGGTACCTACTAAACAACATCGATTATTTAGTTCATATTTCTGCACTGTTTGATTGTATACAAATTTAAAATATTTAATATAGTTCAACCTCATTACATCAAAGAATGATATCGCGTACTTGACGGACCTGTGTAAATTGTTTAATGATATAAATCTCCAATTTCGAGGTTATGACTGAACTTAATTAAAATAAAAAAATGTCATTGCTGCTTTCGTAGCCAAACTGCTCTTACACAAGAAGAATATCGGTAAACGTGAGTTCTACAATTTTCACAATTTGTCAGTATCCTGCAACAATGACGACTTGTTTGCCTACTGCCAACATTTGAAAAAACAGCTGGACGGTGATTTCAATTTCCATAGGACGATTCCAGGACATTTTTAAATTGGAAATACCAGACTGGGTGTTGGATACTTTTTCTAACGTCAACACAGCAATATCATCCCATCTGGAGAAAGAACTTATAAAACTGACAACTTACGAGGAAATAAAAATCGAATTCAAAAATGGCTACCAAGAATTTTGGCTACAAAAGCAAATATCGCAATTATACCCTGGATTGTGGTCGATCGTTCAACGATTTTTGATAGCATTCCCATCGTCATATTGTGTGAAAGTGGATTTAGTGTTGTGGCATGGCTGCTTACTAAAAAGAGAAATCGTTTGCATGTTACCGATCGCGGCGACTTGCGGCTGTTTTTGAGTAAATTCGGACGTAATATCAACAAACTTGTTAAAAATCATCAGATTTATCCTTCACATTAGATTAGTTTTAAAATTAAAATTGATTATGTTTGTTTTAGTTTTAATAAAAGATACTTTTAATATTATAAAGTTGCGTTTTAATTGCTCCCACTGGTTAAAAAGCCTCGTTTAGAATTAAAGTAATGAATGCCATTGTGGTTTTCAAGATATTGTAAAGTAAAAAAAAATGGGGGCGCTGAAAAATAATTGATTTTCAAAGTGGGCGGTAGACGAAATAAGATTGAGAACCACTGTTCTACGCAGACTAAACCCTTCTCAGGCACCAGAACCGCACTGACGCTGTACAACAGCAATGTCCGCAGCATTATTAAATTCGCGTCTCTCATCTGGTCTCCACAATTTAGCGTGCACAAAGCTCAACTGGAGAGGATTCAAAGGCGGTTCGTCCGATACATAGCCCGATGCGAACATCTCGCATTTGACTCTTTCCGTGATAGGCTGTAGCACTTGAACTGCTGCGTATATGGCTGCGCTACATGACATCGTCAGTGGGACGCTGGATAGCCGATACCTAGTTTCAAGCATCACTCTGAAGGCGACGCAACTTAAGACCCGATCTTTACAGTTACTCGAGCCCCCGAGACGACATTCCAATTACACACGCACTTCAATGCTCTATAGATTACCACGTACCTACATATAATAAGAAATTCACTGATCTTGACAGTGAATTTCTCGACAGTGAGTGATCTTGACAGTGAATAGCACAAACAAAATTAGTTTTAAATCGGCAGTGCGATCCGTCCTTAAAGCAGCTGTGACAAGTGCAACTAATTAATAAATTACGATATTTGAATATAAACTCCACACCTTTCGCGTTCTATTAACCACTATATCTACATATTATAGAAGATAAAATATTACTATTAACGTCATATTTAATAATAGTTTTATATATTAATAAATAACCTATGTAAGTATATATTTATAACATACCTAACAAAATATTTGTCAAATTATTTGCACGGCGTAAGTAATAATTGGCATAATAACATTTTTTTAAAGGAATTACGTATCTAGTTATAAGATCATGATGTTACCTTACCAAAATAAATAAATAAATATTCAATCGATTGACCCAACACTGCTATGCGCGAAGATTCAATAATGACCAAACAAATTCGTAGACACGCTACTTCATGCTTGATAATGTAAGAACTATAATGGTTTAATACCATTGCCGGAATGTCAAGCGTCATTGCCGAATTTGCGTTTCTGGCAGTGGTATTGATACTTGTCATGGTATGCGCACATGTCATAGTACACTTTATTTATTTATTTTTATTTGTTCCATGGGAAACTTTCGCGCTTCAATAATTATTATTACAACTTACAAGTAACCTTGATGCAATGTTTTACCGGTAGATCATTTGTTTCCTTTAGTAGTATTTGCATTATTATTATTGTCATATATTTTATATTTTTATATTATTTATTTATTTGTTCTATAAACTTTAAATTACAACATTTGATAATTATTTTTATTTCCATGATCATGCTATATCGATATATTTGAATATAATTATAAGTTTACTTTGAATTCACTTATCTGTTTTATATTTTAACATATTTTGTATGTTTCATTTTAATGTGCATATGAATAAATCATTTCCATACATAGGTAGAGTCTTCCTTAGAACGGGCTATGGCCTAGTTAGGCAGATTCTGCAACGAGTAAAATGTAAATTTATATTTTTGAATCAATCAATTATTTGTATTTCAATTTGAATCTTATGGTAATTCCTTAAGACTGCGCCGACCATAATCCACGAGCGGTAAATAGGTATTTAACGCAGCACGCCGGTTGGAGCCAATTGTCGCGACGATATGGCGCGCCGAATATCGTCGCCTAAACAAAAGTACAGTGTAAGTCAAAGTTAAATATTTTACAGAAGAAGCAGAAAACTGATTCATTGTTAACTATTTCGTCTTATATTATAGTTATATTTAACTATATCACAGTAATTGAGATATACGATGTTATAATTATTTGAATAAAGCTCTCTGATTGTGCATTTTCAACGCGGTTATGAGCTCAGAGGCCGTCCACATATTACGTATTCACGTTTTTGTTATATTTTCTACCCCCCTCCCCTCCCCTCCCACATGTTAACAAACGTAATAAGCGGCCTCCCCCCCTAAGATTACGTAATCAACCTAATTTGCGGAAAATGTGAAAACTCGTGAACCCGTTTGCAAGGTGTTATGTGGTAAGTGGAGAAATTAATCATCATCATCATCATCATCATCATTTATTCATTCCATAAAAGCATTTCACAATACTGAGGAACATGTCAAATTTTACAATCATAATTTACCGGATGATAAAACCGCTTTGATTAATTAAAAGGAAAAAAAATAATTGTAATCAGAGGTGATTACTTAAAAATAGTCAAATTTACAAAATAATCAATAATCAAACAAATAATAATCAATACCATAAAAAGAAGAATTCTGAAACATGCGTAATTAAAAACAATGTCAATAAAATCTAAAACTTAGTTCATAATATGGTTATTTATAATCAAGCAATTGTGGACGCAATATCATAAAAGTCGTCCAGTTTGTAAAGGGCATGTTTGACTAACTGATTTTTCAAGCAGATTTTATATGTTGCCATCTCAAGTCTTTTCGTTGATGATGGCAAAGCATTGAACAATTTAATACTAATATATACAAATGTTTTTTTATATTTAGTCAAGCGTACTTTAGGCAATAACACATTGTTCTTATGTCGCGTATTATGGCTATGCCGAGTGGAGTGAAGCTCGCAATTTAAAACATTCTCTTTGGCGTATAAAAGGCACTGATATATGTACATAGACGACATGGTAAGGATACCAGCTTTAATAAAAAAAGGGGCGCAATGTGTTTCTCTGCTTAGACCAAAAATTGTCCTAACGGCTTGCTTTTGTAGCACAAAAACGCGATGGGTATCGGTTGCATTACCCCATAGTAGTATCGCATAAGACATCTTTGAATGGAAGCAGGAGTGATACACACTGTTCGCTGCACGTTCGCCAGCCAGAAATTTCACCTTTCTTATAGCATAGACTGCCGATGACATAGAATGCTTTTAAAAATGTACTTTACTCATTTAAAGTAATTACAAAATCTCAAAGTCTTCTCCACCCCTCGTTGGCCGGCCGTTGAGCTTCCGGTTTCGAGAGGAGTGAAAACGCTTTGACGTATGTACGGAAAAACTCTATGTGTAAATCCGCCATAGTTTATGCGCCAGACAACCAATATAATTTTATTGATGTTTTTAAATTTAACTTTAAATTTTAAATTGTACTCAAGTATTAGATAAGACTTGCCCTCTCGTCTCAAAATAATTTACCGATGTTAGTACCACCTCAACACAGGTTCATACCTAGTGAGGTGGTAAACCGTTATGTCAAAAGATGAATTTCCTTTCTAAGCTAGGTATAATATATACACTTATTATAAAATGTTTTTTTGTTAGAATAAGGATTTTCTTTGTAATTTGTAACTTGAATTATGGAAATAAATAAATAAAAATAAAATAAAATAAATAAATTTGACAAGTCAAATAAAATTTTGAAAGAAACCCTTTCTTGACCTCTTTAGTAACTTTCAAATAACTCAAATTACTATTAAATACTGAGCTGTGATTAGAAATTTCTTGCAACTGTTGATAAGTGTACGTAAAATCTACTATTCTATTTCCACTTATCACGTGTTCCTCTTGATTTTCAATTTCTTTCTCTACGATTAATTCAGAAGCTGAGTCCAAATCTTTTAGTGAGTTCTGAAATGAAATAAATACAACATGAGTGGTTTTAAATAATCGAACTACGTAATAAAATAACTCACAACATAATCCATCGAAGGTTCATTATTAAGATTTGCAGCTGGAATTGACCTAAAATTAAACAAACACGTCATTTGATTAAAAAAATGTGTCGGTAAATACTATCTTTTTTAATTATTATTATGTTTGTATTATTTTGAATGCAAGTTTTACCGATACCAGCAACGAAATGATGTCGTGTTATACAGGCTGTTTTATTTTGTTATATATCGTGTTATACAAAATATTTTAGGAAATAAAAAATACAATTTACAATGGATTTTTAAAAATATTTTTCCTGTATACTAGAGACCTGATTCTGATCACCCCTAAAATATTGCTGGTATATTTTTGAACATCATGTAGGTACAGGTAACTGGGTAACATAGCGACATTATCGCAATTCTATAAATAAGCATATAAGTAGGTAGATAATGAATTGGTACGTACTTTTTAGGAAGAACTGTTTTTCTCTATTTTCAATTTTTTCATGACCTAAGTTAGCAGACCCTACACACTTCGCATACAAAGTTTTTATATCCGAAGCACCATTTAAATAGAAATAATAAAATAATTTCTAAACTTCTGCTCTCCATACATACTTACGGTACGAGTATAAGAAACTCCATACACACGAGTATAAAAGCAAAAATGTCAAACTTGTTTTAATTTTAATTTCGAAAAAAAAATTGTCTATGGTTCTCATCTAAAGACGGATGGCAGTTTGAGTTTAAATCCAGTCAGGTAATAAATTAATATAGTAAACAAAATATCAAATACCAAAAAATCATTATACCAATATTTTTTTATCATATCTCAGCAAGAGAGGGCTCAAATTCCAATGGACGCCGTAACATTTACGCCCGAAATGCGTACATGTGTTTTCATACATTTTATAATTCATATTTCATGTTTCTATTTTATTATAAAAAAACACAGCAACAATCACAAATAATACTTACACTAAAACTTATACTATAAAGATTTGCGAAATTTACAAATATTGTGCTCAAAATTGACAATACCTTTATATTAAATACTAAATATGAACTATAACATGTTTTGTACACACTAAATGAGAAAAATGTGTATTGAATGTACTGAATCTACCAAAACCTTGATAGTTTAGAATATGAAACTAACCTTCTTGTCTTCTTTGTTTTTCCTTTTCGTGTTTTCACGAAATATGTTTCCTTGCGCTTCCCCATTAACTAAAATACATGTAGAGTATTATAATAAGTTATAACAAAGATGCCATAAACATCCAATAATAAAACCCTAATATTACCAAACACTATAAAAAAATACTTACTGCTTTTTCGTGTCTAAGCGTGACAACGAGTGACGACGCCGAACAACAGCCGTGCAGCTGTCTAGAAGAATAAAATATTACGTCAGCGCGAGCGACGGGAGCTAACCAAAACGACGTGCTCCTACCTCCAATAGCAGCAGGGAAGTAAATCTATTTCATAGCGCGTCTGTGTATTTATTTACGCGGCTAGCTCATACAAAAAATGTGTGGAGAATCTGAGACCTGATTTTCTAGGATTTATTGTATACAATGTTATTATAATAATTGAAATCTTAATATTTTATAGTGAAGATATATCATTTAACTTTCTATTATAATAATTTGTAATTCAAATTATTAATTATTTTACCAGTGAGGATTAAAACCCCGCACCCATTTTTGTATATATTCTCGTGTGTTTTTATAAAAAACTACGCAAACTATTGCCAAATTTATTATCTCCCCTTATAAATTATTTATTGATAAAAACGAGTGTTTTTTTCACTGCTTTTTATAGCGTAGTTTTAGGGGAATAACTAAAACGCTACACCGTAATTTGATGAATTTCGTGCTGCGCCCTCTTAAACGTTGTTATGAAAATTTAACTGAATTAATTTAAATTACTATCGAATAACATTATTTATTAGTCGTAAGTTCGATCATGGCAATTAAGAATAATATGGGATATGATAGGATAGGGATGGGATATAGGTATTATATTGTATATTATTATTTGATATAATTTACTCTGTTGTTTTCATTATTCGCTAAGTGAGCTATGAACAACCTCGCTGAGTTTAGGGTGACTCATACGCAGTGGTATACGCGCATGTCTATAGCAGTCTGACTACCGAAACGCCAAAAGCCGTCACTTGTATTGTTAAAATATAGCCATGTCCTTATCGAATCTATGACGTATCATTGTGACCATCATTAGTGTACAGCTTTCACTATGCGTTGCATTTCAACGTATCGGAAGCACAAACGATACAACAGTCTTGTCCGGACGACTCAGACTCATTTCACTATTCATAGGTATCATTAATACTGGCGATCCCATATTACAATTCAATGGGATGCAGTGTAAGGGTGTAATCGTTTAAACATTAAGTGTAATGGCGTTAAGGCTAATCTACAATTTAACAACGCGTGGCTATTTTACGTGAGCATGGCTTAGTATACAGATTTATTAGTGCAATACAAATAATCTTAGAATTTCCGTTCATCATTATGACGTGTTAAATTACTTTTCTCACTGTGAGTTTACCTTCATTGAACAATTATTATTTCATATGTCATGTTTTGTGCATGAAAAACACCAACGTAACCCAGCGGATAAAAATATTTCGTTCCATGAAATGTCATTTCTCGTAGCAATAAATTTGCGGCAAATTCTACATATTTTTCGCGCTCGTCCATTTTGGGGACAAATTAGTATTTAAATAGGTAAATATAATTACAAGGTATTTAAATAAGTAAATAAATAATTAATCAAGTGGACATTTAAAAAAATTTGTTATGTCTAGATTTATAAAAAAACATTTTCTACGACAACCAACACTTTTATTTATTAAAATTTACAAGGTGCACTATGTGATGAACGAGAAATTGAAATGTTATTCATTCCTTCTATTGCTTAACTCGAAATTATTATTTATCTGAGGTATATAATTCCTAAATGAAATTGTGTTTTTACAAATTTAAAACAATTGCAATATGTATTTGTAAAGGCAACGGGCAAAAAATGTGAACATGTATCTAATTGCAGATCGTTTCGTAGAAAATCGAAGCCACCAAAATGCATCGAAATTTTAAAATAGAGACAATATTTAAAGAAACGGTTCCAATTTTTGCCACTGCAGGCGCTGGTAATATGTAATAATTTATATAATAACTTCATGCACGGTGTCACTCCTGGAATGAAACAGTTTCGGATGGTTGTTCAATCGACGGGGTGAATTGTCGTAATACGGGATGACGTTATTCCGTGTCACTTCATTCAATACCGGATGACCCCATATAGAGGACAGGCTTGTTTGATGTTTTTTTCTATATATTGGAAACAAAAATAGTGATTGTAATGATCCCTTGTGAGGGGGGGGGGGGGGAGGGGGCTAACAGGTGTGTAGCTCATAGGCCGGTGCCTACTTGGCCTATTAGATAATCCGGCACGGCCTTGAGATTCGAAGTCGGACATACAATGCAAAAATATTAGAGGTATGACGTCATTTCGTCATACATTTTCTCTGTCGTGCCTGTTAGCGTTTAGCCCTTGTCTCTTTTTTTCGGTACCATACTTGTCCGTACGATATTTAGTACCCTCCTTATGCTCCAATTTTTTATCGTTTATAGATGTGGCAACTAAGAATGCGCGAGAGAGACAGTCGCTGCGTCGCCGCTGCTGGCAGAGACGCGCTCGGTTGTGGCCCGCCTCGTCGGCTCTGTGGCCATTTTTGACACTTCCAAAAATCGCGAGTGCCCCGTTTTCGGCCACGATCGTTCCAAATTCACGAGGTATTTTCACCCGCGATGCCTCTAAAACTCTGTGAATGGTATTTGTTCTTGAAAAGACTTTGTTGAGCCGCTTTCTCCGTACGCTCCGGTATGTATATCTATCTATATTGTGTACGTTCGGTAGGTTCCGCCGCGCTCACTAGAGGGCCGCTACAATATTCCACCAGCTGACAACTGTAGACTCGGCGCGTCGCGTATTCGCGGTATCTGTTACTTGAAAGTGTATTATTATTGGAAACCCGAAACATAATATTTTATATACAACATTCTGCCCTAGGTGTATCGGCACTGAACTATTGGTATTTATTAGGTATTGCGACCAGTTCTAGGAATAACTGCCGTATAGGAACCTCTCTCCAAAAAAAAAAGGAAAAAAGTTAGACTAATAGATTATTTTATTTTAATGCTAAATCTAGAAGAAAATTGTGTCGGTCGCTATAAATAAGCGAGATATAGGCATTCAAAGTTTAAATTTTATATGTAAACAAATAGGTCATTATAGGCCAAAATAAAATTCTACGCTATATAATATTCACCACGCTGATTCCGAATCTTCCATAATCTTTATTCCATCTCAATAAATAAGCGAGATATAGGCGTTCAAAATTTTCATCCCAATGTCAAGAAAGTTGCGGCCATTTTGTTTGTACATACCGTGTTGGAGACATTCGAGTATATCGTAATATCGATAACAGTTAGCGATATTACAGAAATTATAACAATTTGCAGAGTTTTTAGATTAATCGAAATATTTTGAAAAAAACAATTGGAAAAATACATATTTTCGCGAAACTTAAAAAAAGGGCACTATTTTCGTTGTTTTTTTAATGACTTTGCATATTGATGACATAAGATATCCTGAAATGTCGTTTGTTTCAGGTTACCTTTAGTCATCAATACACCAAGTCATTTCGTAAAAACTTGTCCAATTGTCCAATTGTTTTAGATGATCGCTAACACATGGCACTAACACATGGTGTTAAATTGATATTGAAGAAATTTAGTTTGTTTCAGGTTACCTTTTGTCATCATAACCAAAGTCATTTTGTGAAAACCTCGAAAAAAATCCGATTTTTCGATGTTAATATAGGCAATTTTTTTTTTGTATTTCGCGCGAAATTCGAAAAAAAAAATTTTGCTTGCGGTGATATTAAAAATATTTAGGAATTTTCTATTGTTTTAGGATACCTTTTGTTATCAAAACGCAAAGTCATTGAAAAAAACCTCAAAAATAGTCTTATTTTTTTAAAATATCGCACTTGTTTTTTCACGACCATGCCATCATCAATTATTTCAATGCATTGGTTTTACTGTTATGTTGATTAGTAATAATTGAATAAACAAAAATAAATAAATAAATAAATCATTTTTGTGATATCCGAATGCTTATCGATATTAGAGAACTCGCGATATATCGACTATTTTCTGACACTACTTCTGAAGCAATATGGCCATTGTGATGACGTTTAGTATGCAAACTTTAAATGCCTATATCTCGCTTGTTTATTGAGAGCGACAAAAGATTATTGCAGATTTTGCGTGGCGAATATAGTCCGGTGACGTTTAAAAATCAACAATCCAGGAGAGGTTCCTATACTGCAGTTATACCCAGTTCTACACTTTTCATTAATCACCCGACTATATTCACGACGCTGATTCCGAAACTGCAATTATTTTTGTAGGACTCAATAAATAAGATAGATATAGGCATTTAAAGAAGGGTCGAACGTCTACATTTCGGTAGGTTAGTTTTTTTTAAACAATTTATAAACACCTATTTGTCAGTAGGTTAAGTTAGTTTAAAAAAAACCCATCAAAAAACTAATTGAAAATGAAATTAAAAAAATATATAAAAAAATCCGACCAGATTTTCTTTCAGATTTAGCATTGAAATGATTGAATTTAGTAGTGTATGTCTTTTTTTTTTAAATAGGCGAGGTAATACCTAATATATTCTAAAAATCGTTTATATTATTATGATATTGTTGTTTATGTTATTATAATATTATTGTTTTATTTTAAGATAGGATACCATATTTGTATGTTTAGTGCGCAATCTATTAGGCTACTAAACACGAGAAGTTTAATCAATGGTTGGAAGTATAAGTGCCATCTACACGTTGAAATTTATAGTATAATCCTAGTTTCCGAAACATTGCGAGACAATGAGCAATCTAATACCCTATTTAATCCATGATCATGCGCATTTTGGTACATAGCCAATAACGAAGCACGATAGCGAATAGTTACAACGAGGAAGTTATTTTAAGTAAACGTTATTTTTAAAAACGAAAGTAAACGCGGAACGCTGATCGCGACGTTGTTATACCTTGGATTGGTTTTAAATTATTTAAGTTGGGTCCTTACCGCCCTACCGTTGGGTTATTATTCAAAAACTAGGTAAAACATCGCTGGTTTTTATCTTTACATTTATTAATAACAATACTTGTTTACAATATACCAGACATATTTTTACACAAGAGACCCATTTATTGCCCTTTTTGTATTTAGAATCGTAGGAACAATTTGACGTATCACAAATTGACGTATTGTTTTTGTAC
This sequence comes from Micropterix aruncella, assembly GCA_944548615.1. Classification (NCBI taxonomy): domain Eukaryota; kingdom Metazoa; phylum Arthropoda; class Insecta; order Lepidoptera; family Micropterigidae; genus Micropterix; species Micropterix aruncella. Next base: position 10,329,707 of record OX155980.1, read on the forward strand.
TCGAGCATACTCGAATGTACGTGATACGAGTTGTTGCGTTCGGGCGATAATATAGCGGCCGTATCACGCACTTCTGTATAGGTAGAACGGTTAAAATATCATTAACTTGCTATGTTAATTTTTAAGGATGTGTAGTCTTTCGGAAGATAAAAAATAATTTTCCGAAAAAGAAAACCGTTTCAAATTCTATTTGAAACTAAAATTCCAGTTGGAAAATCTGAGATAGTTCTTTAAATTTCGAGGTTTTATCTTTTGTACAACATATTGTCTTACTTTACGAATGCAAACTTTTAATTTGATATATACCGAAGGGCAATAGAGCTATTTCTACAAAGCCTGTTAAGCGCTGATCCGGCAGATTTCGTCGTGTCTACTTTTTCATAGATTATCTCAATCAATTATCTCTGCCAGTTTGGAAGCTATCCACAAGTTATTTGTTATAGTTATAGAATGTGCTTGCCCACGCATAGTCCAAGACTCAAAAGTAAAAATATATAGTTATTAAGAGCGACCAAAAGGGGTCGGTTTGTATTTAAACCAATCTAGTCGAAAGGGCAATCATTTGAAAGGGCTCATATTCATGATTTCAAAATATTGTTACTTTTCTTTTTTGTACCACGTTAAAGAGAAATCATCAAAAATCCCCTAACGCCGGACGGCACCTAGCGTCGGACACTAATAGTATCTCGACAAGTCGCGGCGCGATCGATACAAAGACGGGTAAAAAGGGTGCGGGGAAGCCTACGAGTTTCCTTCTCCTACGTCTTTGTATAGATCGCGCCGCGACTTGTCGAGATACTATTAGTATCCGTCGCTAAGTGCCGTCCGGCTTTAGGGGATGTCCTCCTACTACAGAATGTGTCTTTTCTCGAAAAAAAATTCTCGAAAAAATATATTTTCATAGATATGTTAATATTACAGGAAAAATAAAACATTTTGTGACTTGTAGTTTTTGAGAAAATAACAAATACTATACATATACAACAAGAAACATTGATTTGACGTCAATGTAAAGTATTTTTGTGAAAAATACGTCATAATGAGATTATTTCGTATATAAAGGATCTCAACACGCGGAGATCCTCTGCAAACTAGAATTCTGAATTTGGCTGGAAAAAAAGACTTTCCCTACTTATTTTACTATGTTTGATGTAAGGCGTCATTTGGTAGAATTAAGGGGCCTTATCTTGGCAAACTCTCCCTGCAAACGGAAACACGTATTTGCGACGTTGCTATTTAAAATGTTTATATTTATTTCAAGGATATCTAGGTTGTTTTACGTTCTAATTAAAACCAACATTCTTATTGAATAAACAAAATTCTAAGTTCTTAAGTATTTTTAGATATTTTGAATCAACTCCCAAGAAGTCTTGATATCCTACAAAAATATTTATGTAAAAAAATCCACATAAAACATATCAATGACGTAACAAACACCTGACAGTCATTATACTAAACGTAAATCAAGGAATCCTTCCTAAAATGCACCAAAACGTGCAGATAATTTAATGGTCTTTTAGTGAGTTTTGACGTGAATGCTCCTAGAAGTTCACGCCAGATACTAGGGGTGACTTGCACCAGAGCAGCAGTGCATGTGTTAAGCGCGTATAACTAAACTTAGTTACATTTTTAAGTTTTGTTGGCTTCCACGAACCTTTTCTTCGCCTCATCACAAAAGGTAGTTTGATATTGCTCTCGGTCAATGAGAGTGCGGCTCAAGCGGCCACTTGTTTACCTGGACTAGGCTATTTTAACAGATGTTTCGGCCGCAAAACGCGGTTATCTTTCCTATACCACGTTGGTGCAAGTCGCCCTAGGTTCTTGATGTAACGTTTTCGTGACGATACAAAACCATCCAATAACTGATAAACTAAAATTCCAACGGGCATGGTTTTTAAATCATTTTAATCGGCGCATAGTTTCAGTTTCTTTTAAACCTTGAGCCCCCGCCGTGAAAAAGTAGTGCCGGGTGAACTGAGATCACAGCGACGATTTTCGTGTCAGCGAGAATTTATAAATAAATCAGTACACTCGACAGTCAAATTTTAATAGACGCAAATTATCTCGTTCGAATAAAAACATTTCATCAATGTATATTTTCTATGTACATATTAATTGTAATGTTTCTTCCCATGAATTTTACGTTCCCGGTAGAGGGAAAGTATCGTGAACGCATTTCTGTGTGTATGTTTGTTGGTATTCCTCCACGATAGCGCCCAAACGTTTCATCCGATTAAGCTGAAATTTGGCATGCAATTTTCATTATAATGGCAAGGGTTAAATAGGAGTAGATAATAAGTTCCAATATAATGGCAAGGGTTGAATTGAAATCAATCCACCAAGGGGCGCGCTAATTATACTCCAATCTCGAAATTTTGGACTTAGAGGCTTAAAATTCGGTACACAGATGCTTCGTTGGGCCGAATCACATTGTGAAATTTTGGTTGGAATATCTCTTATACAAGCGACACAAATATTTTTTTCCGCCGTATTTAAGAAATACTGCATTCCATTAGAAAACAGCCATTTTAATACCACGAAAATAGTACAAAAATATTACAAATATACTACATTTGGGATCATAATCACTTGACACAATTACTATCGGTATCGGAGGGAGGGGGAGGGGGGTTGTCTGCTTGCCCGCAAAGTCTTGGGGTACACAACTGATTTTATATAATTATATTACGTGTCAACGGATTGGTCTAACATAATGTTGATTTGTTTATGTCATGAAATGAACAAATACATGAATTTTAGAAAATGAAAACAGACGTCTAGCGAAATAAATTAAATAAAAATGAGTGTTTGGGTTAAGTAATTAATTAGATAAATAAATAAATTCAAAAAGTAAATATATAAAATAGTATGTCGGCTAAGACTCGAGCAAAAGACAAACATAAAATATGAAACGAGTAGCGTTGGAAAGAGTGGCTCAGCAGCTATCCAAGAGTATACCATTGTCAGTGGCTGGGAGGGTTTGCAGTTCGGTCAACGACGTCGCAATCACACCATCCGCGAACATAGCACACATAGCGTCTCGCTTGGAATTACACCGATTTCTTTTATTTCTATTAGATTTGAACTGTATACGTGGCAATCCCTCGACTGTGCATTCCGACACAGTTACATCCGTATTAAAATGTATATTCATACAATAGCCGACACGGATTTATTTACAAACAATACATACCGAGTACTCGCTGTCACAGATACATATCATGTTCGGCTGACACTTACCATCTCTACGCACTGTGCTACAGCCCAGCGAGCGGCGCGGCCGGCACTTTCAATGCTATTGCATCAACAAGGCGCTTTGGTAATACCACAGTATTTATAACAATACAGTAGGTCAGCTCGGGTCCGTGACTAATACGTGCTGCGCGGTGTGGGTGTGAAGCGAGGGAGAAAAAGCGTATCCCTTTTGCTATACAAACTTTAGTATGCAAATGGCTACGCTTGTAAGGGCTATGTAGCGTACTGTAATTTCGGTTTTTTAATATTATCCAAGTAATTTGATTTCATAATTTACTAAGAATATTGGCGTTAAGCGTATGTATGTACTATCTATTTGGTATGCAGGTGCTTTTTACACGACTGCCCAACAAAATAGGAGTGTAATGTGTTCAGGGTGCATCTATGTACCTACCTACGTTTTCCGTTTCTTTATTCCACCATAACTTCTAAGCGCTTGAACCGATTTAGGTGTGGAGTATTGTTAGAATTGTTATGTCATATACCTTAACTGTCGAAAGATCAAGTAAGTAGTTGTCTAAATGTCTAAATGTCAATAAATTTACATAGATATATCGTGTTTAGTGTCAAATGAAAGGTCTGATTGAGTACATTCCGGAAATATACATGCATGATGCATCTATTCTATATGGATAAATACATAAACCACAAAATAAAATAAAAAACATAGTAAAAATAATTATAAATACAATAGTTTACATTCTGCAACGATAGTCGCGTTTTTTAAGTATATATTTTTTGTTTAAATTATTGTTTCTGGACTTTTTCGAATTATTGCCGTATAGGAATCTTTCTCAGAAATCGAAAAAATAAAGAAATTCTAGTTACTAGATTCGATCATTGTAAATGTTAAATGTGAAAGAAAAAGCTTCGGACGCAAAAAAAATCAAGACCAAATTTACATACAAAAAAAAGGGGTTTTTAAACTCAGTTTTTAAGGTTGTTTTTATAAAAAACTAATCTAACCTACCGCCAAATAGGTGTTTATGTATTACTTAAAATTTAAAAACCTAACATACCGAAATGTATAGGTTTAGCGCTTTTTTGAATGTCTATATCTCGCTTATTTATTGAGACCGAATAAATATTATTGCAGATTCGGAATCCGCGTAGTAAAGATAGTCTGATGACGTTGAAAAATCAACAATCTAGAAGAGGTTCCTATACTGCAATAATAACCTATTTTTCACTATTTATGTAGTTACTGTTTAACTATCATTTTAATTTCAATTTTATTATTGCTATTTTAATAATATTTTAATGGTTATTTTTCAATTCATTATTGTTTTAGTTTTCCTGCAGAGGGAAAGTATTATGAACACGCAATTTTTTTTTCGATATGAGCACGGTAGGTACCTATACATATTTTGACATATTCATATAGTGGCTCGATCGCGTTTCTTCGTGAACTAAAATCGGAAATTAGTTTGCGTGAGCGAGACAGGGCAATACGCTAGAGCGGAATGTGGAATGAGCGGTTGTCACTTTTTCGCATTAAAACTACCTACCTAAACTAAAGCATCTGAATCTAAGACCGCACGAAATGTGTTCAAATTTATTCGGACGAGTAGTTTTATCGATCGATTGTTCGTTTCACATTCCACTCTAACGTATTGCTCTATCTCGTTCGCTTGAAATGATTACAGTTTTAGTTCACAAAGAAACCCAATCGGACCCAGTCACTCATTACATATAGTACAATATACATAGGTATATCGTAGAATTAACCGTTCCATGGGAATCAAACATCCCAAAAGACCTTGAGTACAAATTAAATAAATACCATGATCTCGCAAATGCCGTCACCCGGAACGGCTTCACTGTTCACCTTCACGCGGTGGAAGTAGGCGCTCGTGGCCTGCCAGCTAAATCTTTGTTTCACCTTTTTAAAGGTCTTGGTCTCTCCAGGAAAATAATCAACTCCTTTCTAGAAAAATTATCTAAAACCGCGATTTCTGCATCTCAAATTCTATGGCTTCGAAGGGGGAGTGAATGGGTGGTAAGGTGGACGCTCACATGTGGCAAGACAGCTGTCCTAAACCTACCACAGCCGGTCGTTAGTCCGGAATCCATCGTTCACCTCCCAAAAGTGTAATAATTATATATAATGGGCCTGATTTTTGGTCGGTGAATTCCATGGTAGCTCCGTTTGTATTTTATTTTTCTATGAGATTATCTATGAGATTAGTCTCTCAGATACCTACTAATGAAATTAATTCAAAGGGCATACCTATGTTTTTGAGCGATTTGCGTAATGGCTATTATTTTGCTACCGCATGGATTTTGCTACAGTATTTTGCTGCTGGATTTTTGTCTATGCCATTGTAATTCTACATTATACTGTGCAGTACATTATACTGCACAGTATACTGTGCAGTATTGAGAATTATAAATTAAATTAAATTGCTACAGTATAGTCGCGGGTCAAAGCTTAGCGTAAATGAGACTACACTTAGTCTTGAGCGTTGTTCTTTTGCAATATTCGACAAAGGCTCCTTTCCATATTCGACAATCCTCATGATCCTCTGCCACCCGAAAAAAATATTCTCGCAATCCATATGTCGTCACCTAGTAGTTCGGAGTACACGTGAGAATTTCTTATTATATCAAAATTTTGATTTTTGTGAGATTTTTCATTGTTTTTTTATTCTCTTCTGTTTTGTAATTAATCGGTCGTAATCGATAAATAATCGGAGCAGCAATCGACAATTTCGATTAATCGGAAAACACAAAAAAATCTACTACTAATTTACATAAATAAAACGGCATGTTGGACCTACTTATTTCTATCCGTGACAACCTAACCTAACTTACCCCGGACGAATTATGAATGCGGCTAGACAGTGGCGATTGTATAGAGCTCACAAAGGAGTAGAAAAACTGTAATATTATTAAATTGTGGTATTATTGCTTGCTTGCTGTGTATTCTCCGGGCGGCTGGAGAATCGACCGAGACAGCGACGACTGCGACAGTGATTTTGACGAAATATATACTATAGCGTGGCCCAAAATAACGTCGACAAACCTTCTTGTAAATATTTTTTAAAATTTGGATATAAATGACATTGTTATATAGTAACTACAATATAAATGTAGGTATACTCTTTCTGAGCAAGAAAGTTGATTAGTCCTCAAAATATCTATCTCAAAGTATTTCAAAATTGCGAAAAATTACACGATTACAAAACACGATTATTTTATTAAATTACCGAATGAGTGTTGACTTTAACTACCTAATTTACTGCGCACTACCTAACTTCTGCGCCCCGTAATGCAGGCCCTTTTCTATAAAATTGACCGCGTACTGTAGTCCACTGGATTCAGGTCAGGCGAGTATAGGGTGGCCATTATTGAGACCTGATGAACGTATCGATGGGGTAATAAACCGAGCTGTCAACAAGGATGCGGCTAACTTCGATATTGCTTATCGATGAATTACGTTTGCTCGATGAAACAGTATTATACATCTGCATTTATTATAGTACCGATTGCTATATTTATTAATATTTTCGGCTTAAGTATTATTTTAGATTTAGAGTAATTAAATAATGACCTAATTATGCGATATGTGTTATTAGATGAGTACTTAATAGATAACTGATTATCATAGCATGGCATACCATAGGTCATTATTAATTTCTGTCTGTATACAGTCATTAGTAAAATGTTGTCGTGGCATTTTGTAATAACGAGTCTCACATAATATGTATATTATAAAATACTGCGCGGATAAAACATCATTACTTGCCTATCAATTGAGCAATAGAGACTATATTTTCTAAGTTGGAGCTATTAACGTTGAAGGGTGATATTAACATGCAGACTCGGTGCCTTATACATAACATTTTGTCATTTTTCGACGAACTGAAAAGTGACCCAACAAATGTTTCGCTGCTCAATCTCAGTAATATAATAATCTGATAGGATAATCTGCGAAGGTTACGACACGCATCCCTACAAGCAGGTAGTAAAAGGGGCAGGGCCGGCCTAATGATTTATTGCCTCACCGGAACGTTCCTCTGGCCCGTATAGTCTTCGCACCACTGTTAAACACTTAGTCCTGTGAGCTGGAGCAGAGTCTTCTTGATGTCCATAACTAGTTGCTGAAACGCTCCTCGCTTCAAGGAATAACCAAAGCTTTCAGAAAGTCTCGTCGGTACATTTCTTGGTTTATTTTGACATTTCTTGGTTTTCAATGATAATAAGGGGAGTTTTGCCGGTCACGCGAGTGCCACTATAGACCATAACAGATTTATCGTTTTGACTATGAGAAACAACCCCAGCAGATTCTGAACGATTAACATCCCTTATGGGATTGATCAATCGAGAAAAAAATCATCTGTAAATATGTACGACATTTTTCCAATTTTCAGAAGTGGCACGTCGTTTAAAAAAAACGATATCTTTTAAGGCGTTGGCCTCTTACGGGCATGTGGCGGAGCTTGACGGTGGACTGTTTTGTCCTAAGTCTTCTGCGCTCACCTCATGTGAGACAGAACGATCATATTTCGTTAAAACTTCCTGATGTGACGGGTTCGCCCGTTGTAGTTAACAGCTGTAGTTGTCCTAAGAGGGTGGCGAACGGTTTCGTGCAGCTTGGGCCACAAGATCTAATTCGTTCTCGGATCGGCTCAACTCACGATTCAGCTCTTCGGAAGCCTCCTCGAGTAGAAGGCTACCCGGGTAAGACTCCCGTGTCTCAGGCCTCAAAGCTGGTGGACCGGTATCTCCCGGCGGGATTGCATCCCGGCGCCACTATAGGACGGTTTGCGCACCGTGCGGCGAAGTCTATCGGTTGTGCATTCTGACTAATTGCTGAAGAAATCTGGAGACTATGGAAATACACTGTCTCCTATAAAGCAGCGGGGGTGGATGATGACCTATTGTCAAGCCACTCTTGAAATGACCTAAGGCCACTCGATCCCGTGGGGCACTACAGGAAAAGAACGCCCAGATCCACGATAAATTCTAATTGAATTACCGCTGTAATACAACAGGTAGAGGTCGCGTAAACGACTTCGGACCCGTAACCAGTCGGGAGGACGGAGGTATCCTGAAAGTTAATTCCAGACGGAGATATCCTACCGAAATTGCTTGTTAGGGGGCGAGGCTACCAGCTTGTTAACTCGCCGTGAAACCTAACGGGCTGCTGGCGAGCTAAACTGTAGATTGTCTTTGTCTCTAAGTCTTCTACACTGAGAGAAATATCCTGACTTACCTTCTGATTTTGTCCTTCCAAAAGCGTTTCCTTTCAAAAAGAAGGACTTTTCCTTCCTTGTTTACCGTCCGAATCGGAAAATTGCAAAATTCCATCCAATATTTGGAAGGAACATTTTTTTTCCATCTAATACAGAATGAAATAAGGGAAGGAAATTATTTGGAAGGATTATACCAAGTAGGAATCACCTTCTAGTAAAATATTCCCGCCAAAATAGGACGGAACAATATTTTTCCTTCCACATTAATCCTTTTAAAACGGTAAGAAATTTTTAGTGGGATAAATAACACCACTTTTCCATCTAAAATGGAAGAATTCGCTGATTGTAACCTACCATATTAGAGGTATTTTATTTGGACGGAATATCGCGATGAAAATCCTTTCAAATTAGACGATAATATCCTTCCAAATTGATTGTAACTGTTTGGTAAGAAAATTTAAAACGGATTAACCTTCCGTTTGTGAAATTTCTATCCAATACAGAAGAATATGTATCTTCAAAATCAGCGGGAAATAATTGGTAGGTAAAATGTAACCGATTAACGTCCAAAAGTGTAAAAGTACACCCAATTCAGAAGTTACTTACCTTCTAAACTAGTAGATAATATCACCGGGAGAATATTCCTACTAAATAGTGGCGGAACAAAATTATACTCCTTCTAAGATAGTACCGTTTAATTTGTCCGGTTCTCGAAATGGTCGGAAATTTTAGAAGGGATAATCTGTATCCTTTTAAGCCAGTGGGAAATATCAGTGATAAAAAGCGTTCCCACCAAAAAGGTCGGAACACTATTTTTCCATCTACATTTTAACCTTTTAAAACAGTGACAATTTTTCAGCAAAAAAAATAACATCCCGATTCCATCTAAACTGGAGGATTTAGCTGATGGTAACCTTCCAAATTAGAGGTGGATGGAATACCGTGACGAGAATTCTTTCAAATTAGACCATAATATCCTTCCAAATTGATTGTTGCCGTTTGTTAGGAAAATTTAAAACGGATTAACCTTTCGTTTGTGAAATTTTCATCAAATATAGAAGAATATGTACCTTCAAAATCAGCGGGAAATAATTGATAGGTAAAATGTAACCGATTACCGTCCAAAAGTGATAAAAGTGCGCCCAATTCAGAAGTTACTTACCTTCTAAACCAGTACCTTCATCGGGAGAATATTCAAACTACATAGTGACGGAATAAAATTATACTCCTTCTAAGTTAGTGCTGTTTAATTTGTCCGGTTCTCGAAATGGTCGGAAATTTTAGAAGGAATAATCTGTATACTATTAAGCCATGCAGTTGGATATATCACTGATAAAAAACGTTCCCACTAAAAATGGTCGGAACAATAATTTTTCCATCTACATTTAACCTTTTAAAACAGTGAGAAATTTTCAGCAAAAAAAAATAACATTCCGATTCCATCTAAACTGGACGAATTAGCTGATGGTAACCTTCCAAATTAGAGGTGGACGGACTATCGTGACGAGAATCCTTTCAAATTAAACGATAATATCCTTCCAAATTGATTGTTGCCGTTTTTTAGGAAAATTTAAAACGGATTAACCGTCCGTTTGTGAAATTTTCATCCAATATAGAAGAATATGTACCTTTAAAATCAGCGGGAAATAATTAGTAGGCAAAATGTGACTGATTACCACCCAACGGTAATAAAACTTCACCCATTTCAGAAGGTACTTACTTACCTTCTAAACCAGTAGTGAATATAATCAGAAGAATACTCCTACTAAAGAGTGACGGAACAATTATACCCTTCTAAGTTATTATCGTTTAATTTAGCAGGTTCTTGATTTGGTCGGAAATTTTAGAAGGAATAATCTGTGTCCTATTAAGTCAGGGAGAAATATTCAGTAACAATAGATGATCCTACTAAAATAGAACTGAATAATATACTTTCTTTTGTATTTTATCCACTTAAAACAATAACAAATTTTCAGTGTGAAGAATAAAACCCTTTTCCCTCTAAAATGGAAGAATTGGCTGACGATAACCGTCCAAAATAAGATATTTTATTTGGAAAATCTTTTTAAATTAGATGATAATATCATTGCGAATTAAAATCTTATAAGTTAATTTTTAAAATCACGAACTTCTTCCTTATTAAGGACAAATTCTGCGCTTCTTGGTCCACGATGTTTTGGCCTCAGTCCACGTCTGATTCGTATTCTTGCAAAATATTTTGAATAGCTTTAACACTGCCCCTGTTCTTGCCCTTCTTTTTTGAAAAATCTGAAATAGCTATGTGCTTAAGAAAGATACCTTTAGTTACAGTATTTTTTCCGTTGGCTAACACTATCTGTTATTTCACTACGGTTCAAATATTGCCAAAAATATAATTGTCAAAGTTTACATATACATCACCTTAACGGTGTGTGTGCTACAATTGCGTTCTGAAGTATTCCCGAAATATTCTGAAGAATTTCTTCATGTCAGGGGTGTACGCGTGGTCTTCATGGGCTGCCTTGATTGGGTTATGTAAAACGCTTGATTGGGTTATGTAAAGTAGCCATAGCAAAACGTTCAAAAAAGTAATCTGTAAAGTAATGAAGATAATACTCAGGGAGATATAATACTCAGAGATCACTGTCAACCTTCCGAGTGCCGAGAACTAACTTAAATCCCTTTAGTGCAGGCTACCGGATAGGAGCTGACCCGTGAGTTGGGCCGACCTAAGATCACATAAGCAGGCCATCAAGCGCCAAGTTGTTCGGATCCACTAGAATCCAAAACCGGACAGACAGACAGACTTTCGCTAGTTGTAGGTACATACCTTTTGTAAGTACATAAACGCTCGAAAACATTACCCTATCTTTTTACTTTTCCTACCGATTCGTCAATCTGATGGAATTACCCGTTTTTCCTTCTAAATATACCTGGCTGGCAAAGAGAGGCCTAGAGATGTACCACCTATTTTTTACTTTTCCTACCGATTCCTCAATCCGAGGGATTTACCCGTTTATCCTACTAAATTTGACTGCGGGGCAGATACAGGCTTAGAGATGTACCATCTGACACATTAATATCGAACGATCCCAAAACATCGACTCGAAATGGGTTCTTACTGTTCAGTATACAGGATGTTAGAAACGACCAGGCATATTTTTAAGGGGTGATTCTGTACAACAAACTAAACAAGATTTTTTTTTCATTTTGACTTTTTTATAAAAAAACCATTTTTTTTGGGTTTAAAAAGATTCTTTTGTATAAGAAATTATTCTACGTGATAAAGGAAGTGGAGAATCATCTACAACTTTTTTTGATATAGGTGTTTGTTAATGGGAAAAACAAACCTGAATATACAAAAGTTAAATAAAAAAATATTTTCCTATGTAACCAAGGCTTGAATCAAAAAAAGTTGTAGATGTTTTTCAACTTTAATGTTCACTAGAAACCTATCTATCGGGCCTAGCTCAGTCTTTGATTTCTAGCGTTCTGGCAACACGTATCATGTGTTCTCCTGAAAAGTTATTTAGCAACGATTACCTAGACCGTTATGGCACCTGCACATAAAAAAATAGCCCTTGCCGCGTACTTTGACTTCTATCGTTCTGGTTACACGTTTCGCGTGTGCTCCGTCAAAGTAATTTTGCCACGAGTACCTAGACCGTTATGGCACCTGCACTATCCAAACATCAAAAATAGACCTTGTCGGGACTATTGTGGTCGCTACCATGAAAATTAAAAAAAGAAGAGGAAGATGCGAGTAAGGCACTACTTGATATTATGGGAAAAGTTGTATAATAAGTTGTCAAATATTAAGTCCACTGAAGCCATCAGATTTGTGAAACTACCGGCTACACAATTTGAAGAAATTTTAAGATTAGTAACTGCTTTTATTAAAAAAAAGACACTATTCTATCGCAAAGAAAGGATTGGTAGTTACTTTAAGATTTCAGTTCCTTGATATTATATTATATATAACATAGAGATTGTAAGATACGGCGTGTACCTACAATCTCTACATAAGGTTTAACAACAACTCTTGTCCTTATATTTTCAGGGGAGCTTCTGTCTATCAAACAAAATGTAAAAATCGTTTTTATATTGTAGATTTTTTATAAACAACTTTTTTGATTTAGACCTATGTTACTTAGAAAAAAAAACCTGAATATTCGAATGTTGAATATAAAAAAATATTTTACAAGGTAACCAAGACTTAAATCAAAAAAAGTTGTAAATGATTTTCCACTCAGTTTTTAATGTGAAATATTCTACTGTACAATAAAATTTCCTAATATACAAAAACATGTTTTTTTCAGAAAAAAAGCCAAAATTAAAAAAAAACCAATTTCCTTGTTTAATTTGATGTACAGAAGCACCCCTGAAAATAATAATGACAAGTTTTGTTAGGCCTAATATACATAGGTATTATTGTAAATAAACTGTGTAATGTTTTATGTGTTCAATAAATAAATATGAATTAAACTGAGTTTGTCTATTATGAAATCGTGCAGTATTTTATTTTTATTTATTTTTATTTATTTAGGTACATAGGATTAGGTATACAGTTCATTCATAGGTCATGTAATATTATAAAAATTATATAAATTATTTAATAATTAATATAGGGAGGTTTAACACATCTTACATGACCTTTACTGCCAATAGCACATCTAACTAGGCGATAATTTGGCCCGTCTCTAGATGTGCATATTTTTATGCAATTTTAAGAAATGACGTGTTTTTTTTAAAATAAATTATTTGGACCCACCACCTGTATATATACATAAATATACCAATTTTATAAAAAATATATAGCTATGTAATAAAGATATACATTTATAGTTGTAATTTAATAATATTTAATTAAGAAAAATAGATAAGTGATACTAAATAAATTGTCGTGCGTTGCAAAGAAGTTGATCAGATTTTACATATCCCTTGTTAAGTAGCCATCTATTAAGGTTTGCTTTAAATATTTTTATGTTAGGATAATTTTTCATGTCTTCACTAAGGGAATTATATAATTTTGGGGCTATGTAGAATATATGTCTCTGGGCAAATGTTGTCCTGACTGACGGAATTATATAATTGATACTCGCGGACATTCTTGTGTTCAGATTGTTTTGAGTTCGGGCGTGGTCATCTCTAGATTTGTAGAATGCAAGAAGCGCTTGCTTAATGAATAACTGTTTAGCTGATAGCACATGAGATTGGGAAAATAACAAGGCAGATGGATGACGCCGGTTTTTTCTGTGAATTACTCTCAATAATAATTTCTGCGCTTTTGTCAATCTATCCAGATTATCATTACTAGTAGCGCCCCATGCCGCGACTCCGTAGGACAAAATACTCTGACACAAGGCCATGTATACCATTCTTATGGTTGTTTTGGACAGAATGTTGCGCAGCCGAAGAAATACATAAACCAGCTTTCTAATTCTCGAACTCAAATTTGCAATCTGATTTTCCCAACATAGCTTCTCATCTACCGTTATGCCTAAGTAGGAGACTGTTGCAGATTTGCTTAATTTAGTACATACACATCTATTCTTATCCAAGCATTTGTCGGTATGAATGGCAAGTGTTTGGTTGAGAACCTGGTTGAGATTTTCCCGCAAGCTGAAAGTGATAAATTTTGATTTCGCAGCATTTAGCGTTAAAATATGGTTGTCGATCCAAGTTTTAGCCAGTTCCAAGTTACTTTGAGCTTTTAAGAATGTATCATTCCAATTATTAGTCGCAGTAAGAAGGACAGTGTCGTCCGCGAAGGATACAATTCTACCATTAACAGGTAATTCGCACAATTCGTTGATGTAGATTAAAAAGAGAATTGGACCCAAAACACTACCTTGAGGGACACCGAATGACACGTTAGTCTCTTCGCTTATTTGTCGACCAATTACTGTGCTCTGAGTCCTCCCGTCTAGGTAACTCCGAACCCATTTTAAGGCCACCCCATCGATTCCGTAGTCAGTTAGTTTTTTTTCGAGGATTACATGGGAAACTGTGTCAAAAGCCTTTGACAGGTCAAGGAAAGTGGCAATTACCTTTTTTCCTTTGTCTATGTTTTCCACTATATATTGTATGACAGCATTGATGGCCTCACTGGTTCCCCGACCCTGTCTAAAGCCATACTGATTATTAGATAGCAGCTTCTGTGTCTCTAGATATTGTGTTAATCTATGTTTGAATATTTTTTCATACACTTTAGAAACCACACTGAGGAGGGAGATAGGGCGATAATTTCCTATATCTTCTTTTTTACCACTTTTAAATATTGGTTTTATTATCGCTTTTTTCAGCCATGTTGGAAATATACCAGTCAAGAAACTGAGGTTTATTAGATGAGCAAGGGGCTCGGATAATGTTTCTGCAGATTGTTTGATTATCTTTGCCTGGATCCCATCTTTTCCTGGAGCACAGTCGTCTCTGATACTTTTTATAGTCTTTAAGACCTCTTCTTTATTCGTTTGCAATAATTCGAATTTTTTATTTAATTTCGGTTGCTTATGCATTGATAAGGCTAGCTCCCTCTCAGACATACCCTTTTTATGCAGTATAGAGTTAGCTAGGTCTTGTCCTATACCAGTGAAGTAGTCATTAATGTAATTCAATATATCGTTAGAGTGTAAGTGCATTTTTTTTAATTCCTTATGTATATACATCTCTTTTATATCTGAGCTATTATTTCTGTTGTTAACTAACCCTTTGATAATTTCCCAAGTTTTTTTTTTGTCCCCATTTACTCTATCTATTTTGTTTCTATAATACTTATCTCTAGTTTATCTATTTTTATCTATAGTTATCTCTAGTATAGTTATTTAAACTATATATTTACAATTTATTATTAACGTATAACGCGTAAAATTAAATTAACAGTAGGGAATTTCGCTCTTTATACATAAAAAATTCAAAACGAGCTTTATATGGCCACTTTATATTTTTAAAAAAATAAAATGTTGTTATATCCTAACAGACAAGCCACATATCCTGCAATAAAAAGGACTCAAGCCACTAAAATGTCTATTTATCTATTTTGGTGTAGATTAATCACTTTTACTTGAACTAGTGGAGAATTTTCCCTATCGTTTACTGAATCGTCAGAGCCAATATCTGAACCTGAACCATACCGTCTATTTCGTTATAAGTCACCTGTTTTCGCTTTAATGATATTCGATCACCTGTCGCCATGTTGACTGTTGTGGCTTATGATATTCTTGTTTTCTTTAAAATCCACTGGTTTGCAAGCCAGCAACAAGTTATTTATAGCTTGGTGAGGACATCTGTCTATTGGTTTGAAAACCTGTCATCTGATATTGGTTTGAAACCTTCTTTACAGATGCCATTTCACTAAAATCGTGAAAATTCAAAAATTGTGGCTTAGATCCGTTATTGCCCCGACCTCTTCAATTATTTGTGGTGACGATGAAACATGCAAGGTTTCCGAGGTGTGTTGCGACTATACAAATAAGCTGGACGCTGTACACTCACTAAATAAAATATCCGACCTATCATACCTATATAATAGACTTTAGTAAATACTGTCGATACTTTATATTGACATCATTTATAATCACAATTATATATATATTTTTAAATTAAAAGTCAAATTTGTATATCAAAACTATATAGTTTATTTTGTTTACAAAGCCGTCCTAATTAGGCCCCGCCTATACTACGGTATTTAGTGTAGATTACTTGTTTTACGGTATGATTTTTTTATATCCTACATAGTGTCTAATGAATAAGAGTAATATATTTTATTTAGTAAATCATGTGTAGGTACATAATAATATAACAGTATGTGATAAAATAATATTTAAATATACATACATATAATAGATAATATATACATACATATATAGATATACACGTATACATACACATATACATACATAATACATATAAGCATATACTTTATAGATAGAAATTTAATAATACTATATAGATATGAGACTTCGAGATTTATTTTACTATATATGTTATTAGTGTCTCCGTTTCTTGTCGACCCATAGTCAAAAGTGACTTTGTTGGGTTGTATAATACCTACATAGGTTAATAGACTTATCGATCATCCGAGTAATCGATTTACGTCCCGACTGCCGTGACCCTATCCGGCGACCGGCCAGCTTCGCAAATCAGTACATTGATGTAATTACGAGTGATTGCAATAAGCGCGCGCATCAACGGTCAAAAAGTAATGTTTATTCGGAAAAGACAGGTTCTTACTCGATTGTGAAAAGTGCATTTACACAAAATCTAGCGCATCGGAGGCAATACAAGCCCACTCACGTTTTTAAATGGACGTTCAGGGACGGCTTCCAGGCATTGAAGTAAATATAATAATAATTATTATTATGTTATATAAAATAGTAACGTTGTCGGTGTCTCTCAATTTTGCAGCAATTTAATATATGCAGTATAGGAACCTCTCCTAGATTGTTGATTTTTTAAAGTCACCCGTATATATTTAACACGCTGATTTCGAATCTGCAATAATATTTATTCGGATTCAATAAATAAGCGAGATATAGGCACTTCAAAAGTGTTAAAACCATACATTTTGGTAGGTTGTTAGTTTTTATCCTAATACCTATATTACGAACACCTATATGGCGGAAGCGATTAGATTAGTTGTTTTAAAAAAGAATAAATTTTATTTTTGGTATTATTCTCGTTTAGGTACCTCTTCTAGTTTGTTGATTTTTCAATATCACCTGACTATATTCACCACGCTGATTCCTAAATATATATATTTTTGAAATTAGTTTTTATGTTTTAACTTAACCTACTGTCATTTAGGTGTTGATGAATTGTTTAAAAAAAAACTAACTTAAACTACCGAAATGTAGGTGTTTGACACTTCCTTAAATGCCTATATCTCGCTTATTTATTGAGTCCGAATAAATATTATTGCAGATTCGGAATTAACGTGGTGAATATAGTCGGGTGACGTTAAAAAATCAACAATGTAGAACTTGTTCCTATACTGCATATATACCAATACCTTTTTATTATTAGGCATTATTTGACTGGAGAAATCCGACCAAATCTGGGAGTTAGGGGGTGAGGCTAGCCCGCCGTGCAGCTTGCTGCCCGGTCTCTCACTCTAACGGGCCGTGGCGTAGTTAGATAGCGGGTATGTATCGTCAAAATTCTGTACATTTCACTCTGGGGCGATTAGCGATAAAGTTCGTTGAAACGCCGTGGGGTGATGGGCTTGCCCATGTATAGTTCTCAGGACTATCGTAACTGAGCTCAGTGGCGTACAGCGCCAAAATATCGTAATCAAAAAATAGCCGCCTGTCCTGTGGTAATAATACAGGTCATGATTTATTTATAATGTTCTTTTTAATGTCATTTCAGAAAATGGTTATTCTAATCTAGACGACCTGAAGGGCATCACTGGCTTTGAGCTAAAAACTGTTATACCGAACGTATTGCATAGAAAAAAAATCTCAAAAGCATTAATTCCATGGCTAATTTTACATCAGCAAGAAATCAACGAAAAAATGCCACTGACTGCGGGTCTTCATCCTTCTCAAACCAGCACAATAATAATCCCAGGAAAGATTTTATACTTAAGTGTTGTAGTTTTTGGATTAATATATATTTCATGATGATAACATATATTAACAGTTGTTTCATTTTGTTTTAATCCCAATGTATGTTTAATATGATATGTAGAAACTCATCAAGAGAACAGTAATATTGTGTAAGTATTTGGTGGGTTGCAGAATACGTTTAGTGGGTACTTTCATAACTCTTTCATTATTTATTTGCAGGAAGGACATTCGAGTGAGTTTCTCCCTTGGAATATCTAAATTATCATCTTGTAACTGAAAAAAATGGAAGGTAATAGTTTCTCTCATATTTACTTTCATTTTTAGGTGGTAATTTCAAAAGTATTTGGAAGGCCCGACCCGTCGAATTATACATGCACATTGCACCTGCAACAGAGAGGAAAACCGAAGGGTAAAAAATTTCCTGCGGTAGTTACTTTCTGAGGTGGTAATTCTAAATATTTGAAAGGCTTGTCCATTCGAACTGTTATTCATTGAAGCTGAAGGTTAGAATCAAGAATATTTTTGTTGCAAATGAATAATTCTGATGTTCACATGGATTACCTTCAAAATATTTGGGTTTATGGCCAACAATAGAACGTAATTACAGCAGGAATACCTTCCGTTTTTTCTTTCTATATCAGATGGCGAATCCGGATTTTCTGATAAACAAATCCTCCCAAATATACGAAATTACTACCTACAATAGAAGGTAATTATGGCAGCAAAAACTCACCGTCTGCTTTTTCCTTTCTGCCGCGAGAGAATAATTAAGATATTCGAAAGGAGTTATCACCTACAACAGGATGTAAAAACGGGAGGAAATATTTTCCTACTGGAATTACCTTCTGCTTAGAAGGAATATCCTCGAATCGCCTTCCTAAATTGGGAGGAAAAGGCACAGATTTTCCTTCTGATACTAGATGGGTATCAGAAGGAAATTCTGTATATATTGGAAGGTAAAACTAAAACAGTCAACTGAAATGGAAGACTATTCCTACTAAATGCACCTTCTCTTACGGTAGGAAATTTTAAAATTTAGACAGAAAATATGCGATTAACCTTCGCATTTAGAAGGCAGAACTAGGTGGGTATCAGAAGGAAATTCTCTATAAATTGGAAGGTAAAACTAAAACAGTCAACTGAAATGGAAGACTATTCCTACTATATGCACCTTCTCTTACGGTAGGATATTTTAAATTTTAGAAGGAAAATATGCGATTAACCTTCGTATTTAGAAGGCAGAATATTACACATTCCGTCCATATTAAAAGGTTTTTTTGGGATTTGGGAAGATTCACCTTCCGCAACAAAAGGTCCTAAAATGCTTCGGACGGAATATCCACCTATAAACAGAAGGTCCATGTTCAAATATTCCATAATTGCCTTCCATTTAGATAAGAATTAGAAGTAAAAGTGGTAGGAAAATGCAATTCCATCCAAATATATCATCTTTGTTGGTAGGATTTTTGGAGGGTAATTTGCCAAATAAGAAGGAATTAGAGGATATTACTTCTGCAAATTTTCCTTCCTTTTTGACAGTTCAGAAGGAAATATGGAAAGCAAAGTTACCTTCCGAATTTTACCTTCCTTTTTGACTCAGAAGGATATTGAGGAAGGAAATAATTTTGATAGGAAATAGGAAATCGGAAGATTAATTTGTATACGTATAACCTTTCGAAATGGAAGGTAAAGTTGGACGGAAAATATTTGGAAGGTAATTTTGGATGGAAAAAAAAGTTCAAAATATCCATTTAAATTAGATGGAAATTTTCCTTCTGAGTCAAAAGGGACGTATCTATCTTCCAATTTCAGAAGATTATTTCTCTCAGTGTATAATACGCTCATCCCACGGCTGAAAGAACAGTTAAGAGTTTCAAGGCGATAGGTGAGGGCAGCAAACCCCGCCCACCGCACGGGCAGTTATAACGACGAGGGTCGTCTTGTCTGCCCGGGATGTCGTGCTACGACAACCCTGCGCGTACCAGAAGGGTAGAACGCGCAGGGGGTGAAATAGGGTAAACCACCCCCCCCGTACCGCCCCGAGAACCCATTTATTTAAAATAAAAGATATTTACAAAGTAAAAATTTACAAAAGAACTGAAAGAACAATTAGATATCGTTATACCAACCTGGGGTGACGGGATCGCCCGTTGTAGTCGACACCGCCCTACTGTCCTAAGAGTCCATCGGCTACCCGATTCCGGGTGAGCAGACGGGCAATGAATTATATTTTTTTTACTCACTTTTTATTATGGCAGTCTAATGAAATATATACTTGTGTAATTCAGATAAGTGTGGCTTTCGGAATTTCTTTTTTAAATACCGATACCTCTTGTGGTTCAAAAGTAAACTTCGAATATGTAAAAAAAAGGTGTGATTTTTTTCGGATGTTACTAATTATTTCATATTTTTTCTATGGACCGGTATTTTTTTCTTTTATAAATGAATTCATCGCCATTGATTTATTCGAAAATGATATCCTACTTGCCCTAGTACCCTATAGTCCGAGAGATATATGGCTCAAAGTGACGCGCGGCGGAATCAAACTTCCACCCCCTCCCCCTGCCACCCGCGTAGTGGCCCCCGATAGCTCCCGGTCTAAATCCATTCAGGACCACCTAAGGAACAATTGTGCCAAGTATGAGCCTTTAATCACAAATTGCAGGGTTCACATACAAAATATTGCACTAAATCCCCAGCTAAATGGATGCCGTGGTCCGCGATAGATTCGGTTGACATCGTTTCACCGCTACGTAACGGAGAGGACCGCGCAAGCGACCTCGAACTCGTAACCAGTCGGGAGACCGGAGTAATCTGGTCGCAACTGGGAGTAAGGGCGCGAGTGTCGGCCCGCTGGGTAACATACCATCTCGCGGTTAAGGCCTCTTACGGGCATGTGGCGGAGCTTGACGGTGTACTCTTTTGTCCTAAGTCTTCTGCGCTCACCTCACGGGAGACAGAACGATAAAATTTCGTTAAAATCTCCTGAGGTGGCGGGTTCACCCGTTGTAGTTGACAGATCTAGTTGTCTTAAGAGTCCGGGAGCTAATGGGTCCTTTTGCAGTTTGGCCACTGAGACCCAGCTGTATAGGGTAGGTCAAACGCATGGGTCAATACTCGTCCGGCAGCCTTTACGCAGTCAGGGGGCGAGGTTGCCCTCTGGTAACCTTTCCCGGTGCCTCGCCGTAATGAGTTGGCCTCTGATGGGCAGGTGGCGTAACTAGACAGTGGATTGTCCTTCTTCCCAAGTCTGCGCTCACCTCACGGGGGACAGAACGATCTAATATTGTTAAAACTTCCCGAGGGCCGGGTTCACCCGTTGCAGTTGAAAGCTCTAGTTGTCCTAAGAGTCCTATTTGTTCTCGGATCGGCTCAATCTCACTATTTTAGATCCTATTGTAAAGCCTCCTCGTGTTTAAGGCTTCCCGGGGCGCAGTATACCCCAGCCAGTGGCTTCTCATAAAACAAAATTGAAATCGAAACGAACACGACACGAGTCGTAAGGGCTCGCATTTGCTCGCCAGATGTTCCTCTACTCGGTCTACGCAGATGTTCGAATGGCCGAAAAAAGTCGCCATCCTTTACTTGGCCATAATGATAAATGTTTGCGTTCGTCGGGACGGACCCCTCTGCCCACATTTCTCGCGCCCTCTTTCCGCATTGCCTTGTAGCTCGAGAGTAAAGCTACTGGGTGTTGGGGTATACTGTGCCCCTGGTTAGATTCTCGCGTTCCAGGCCTCACGGGTGGTGGATCGGTTTCTCCTGATGGGATCGCTTCCCGGCGCTACTGGACGGCTTGCGCACCGTTCGGCGACGCCAATTGCTTGTCGACTAATTGCTGAAGGGAGACTAAGAGAGGAAATAGACTGTCTCCTAAGCAGCAGGGGTGGATGTTAACCCGTTGTCGCGCTGTTCTTGAGATGACATATCGGCCACCCGATCTCGATTGGTATGACGGGCAAAGAACGCCCAGGTCCGCGTAAGCGACGTCGGTCCTGTAACCAGTCGGGAGGAAGGAGGTATCCGGGCGAGGCTGCCTGCTGGGTAGGTGGTACCTTTCCCGGTGTCTCGTCGCCAGGGCGCCTCTGTCGGGCATGTTGGCATAGCTAGACAGCAGATTTGTATTGCCTAAGTCTTCTACGCTCATTTCACGGCTGAAAGAACGAGCACATATCGTTATACCAGCCTGGGGTGACGGGTTCGCCCGTTGTAGTCGACACCGCGTAACTGTCCTAAGAGTCCTTTTTTTCTCTCCCAGGACGGCTTCGATGTGGCCAAGCCTGTTGTATCTATTAAAAGTAGAAGAAACTGACTAACGACTGACGCCGAGAATGTGAACTATCTCACACTGTCTTTTTAAAACTTCATATAAAGTTAATATCGCTTCGTTGCAAAGCCATAGCTGAACAAACACATGTTCAACCTCAAGCTCAAAGACACAAAAATGTGCAGGTTCTGCCAAGGGGCAGAGGAAACTCCCCAGCACCTCATGTGCGAGTGTGGCCCGCTGATGCGTAAAAGATACAACCACCTGGGTGGTCACTACCTCCAACCTGAGGAGGTAAAATAATCTGGCGCCAAAAGCCTGCTGCGGTTCTTAAATGACACGAGGCTTAGCGCAGAACTATAGTAGGTGGCGAGCACAATAGATCAGCAATGGTCGCAGTGTTACAAGGCTCATAAAGACCTTAGAAAAGCCCCACACAACAAATAAAAAATAAAAAAATATAGCAGAAAATGTTTAACCTTAGATCACTAAACATCTTTTCTAGTTACACTGTTTCTAAATATTAGTCTTAGACACTAGTAAATTAAAACTGCAATATTTTTCTTAATTATAGTATTTATTAAAAAAAATTAGATTATATTAAAGGATATTCAATAAATTTACCTACGAGTAATAACTAAATGTACCTACGGTGTAGGTATATATTCGATTCAGAAAATTATTGAAAACTGCTAGAAACTGCCTTAGGCAAAAGCCATTATTATGCTCTTGGCGTCATTTAAGCGCTAGCCAAAACTCATCATAGTGATTTAGTAAGTTTGGCATTTAGTAAGTTTGGCTGCATAAGATCAATATTTTTCAATAAATATAATATATTGACTGTTTAGAAAATGTCTCAAAATTTAGGAAAACATGGTATAGGCATTATTTTTCCACTTCCAAAAATAATAAAGAAATGTATTTTTTACTTTTCGATAGTTCACTTTGAAAAGTGAAAGTTGAAGTTGAAATATTCTATGAAATACATCATGACAAAAGTCACTAAGTACGGAAATTAACCGATTTCCTTGATTTTCTCTTTATATCAGTTACTAACAAGGTACAATATCATAATTTATTTTATTTATTATCGAGTAATTCATTTAAAATTTGAAATAAAAAAAAAACAAAAAAAATCGTGTGGCAACCTGAGGAGGTAAAATAATCTGGCGCCAAAAGCCTGCTGCGGTTCTTAAATGACACGAGGCTTAGCGCAGAACTATAGTAGGTGGCGAGCACAATAGATCAGCAATGGTCGCAGTGTTACAAGGCTCATAAAGACCTTAGAAAAGCCCCACACAACAAATAAAAAATAAAAAAATATAGCAGAAAATGTTTAACCTTAGATCACTAAACATCTTTTCTAGTTACACTGTTTCTAAATATTAGTCTTAGACACTAGTAAATTAAAACTGCAATATTTTTCTTAATTATAGTATTTATTAAAAAAAATTAGATTATATTAAAGGATATTCAATAAATTTACCTACGAGTAATAACTAAATGTACCTACGGTGTAGGTATATATTCGATTCAGAAAATTATTGAAAACTGCTAGAAACTGCCTTAGGCAAAAGCCATTATTATGCTCTTGGCGTCATTTAAGCGCTAGCCAAAACTCATCATAGTGATTTAGTAAGTTTGGCTGCATAAGATCAATATTTTTCAATAAATATAATATATTGACTGTTTAGAAAATGTCTCAAAATTTAGGAAAACATGGTATAGGCATTATTTTTCCACTTCCAAAAATAATAAAGAAATGTATTTTTTACTTTTCGATAGTTCACTTTGAAAAGTGAAAGTTGAAGTTGAAATATTCTATGAAATACATCATGACAAAAGTCACTAAGTACGGAAATTAACCGATTTCCTTGATTTTCTCTTTATATCAGTTACTAACAAGGTACAATATCATAATTTATTTTATTTATTATCGAGTAATTCATTTAAAATTTGAAATAAAAAAAAAACAAAAAAATTCGTGTGGCACTCGGGGACTACCACGGTAAAGCTATTGCATAGCATTTTTTTAACAACTTATGCAATTATAATTATTTATTTATTTTATTTTTTCTGATATCAGATAACTGCGCTCTATCGGAAAACGTTGAAATTATTCTGAATCATTTGCGGCTGCGGAAGCAAATGATTCGGAATAATTTAAACGTCTTTCGATAGAGCGCCGCGCACGAATTTTTTATTCAATAAAGCAAAAAAACCGAATTATTCGAAAAAAATCGTAACTGTATAACCTGTATATTTTATTTTTTTTAAACAAGTTGATAGGAATCCCTTATACACTTGGTTAGGTGAAAATTAACAAAAAATACTACTAGAATGTGTATATATGCGTATACCTACATAATCAGGTATATTAATATTCCTAGGTTGAGGTTTTTTTCGATCAAAAGATAAGAACCTATTTTTCGTGGCATTACTACTTGAATTTTTTTTGTAGGTCCCCATACGATTTTTCGTGGGAGCTCCAAACAGATTATAATTTTACTTTAGCTTTTTAATTGTCCGGAAAAGGATATCCTTTGATTAGAAAACCGGGTGGAACTGAAAATATTCGTCATAATTAAACCGGATTCGCCAACAATCAATTGAGTTTTATCTCAATACCGAGTAAACCTCCATATAAAAACAAATCAGCGCCGATAGTAAATCGGCAGTCGGAAGAGTGCATTTTAATGAGTTGCGTATTATCTAAATTCCAAGTAACACTCCACAAAAACGTACAATCCTCCCATCCGGAAACAAAAACGGCAGCCGGGAGAGTGCCAATGCAGTTACAGCAGTAAGTTAATTTTTTAAATATGAAAATAATTAATCATAAAAAGTTACACCACTGATAACCAACCTCAAACTATCAACATATGGTAGGTGTAGAGAAGGGGCTATATAGATGTGTTTTCGCTGTGATCTGACTTGCCTCTGGGATAACACTGCGACAGTCCTGATATTTTATTAAGAAGCTCCATGTATATTTTTATTTCCATCGAATTAAAGCATTGATGAGAGTTCTTGAAGTGAGCTCCAGAAATATTGCATTAGGTGGTTAATGTAGAACACAAATATTAATAAATTAATGAACAATCGCACAATAAGAAGATACTAATAGATTAACATAAGAAACCAAATGAATCAGTTGTTTTGGGAAGGGCACAAGTCACACATTTCGGCGACATTTAGTTAAGTATGAGGCAATGTTTTACTATGGATGACGCATGTTGTCGCCGAGAATGTTTCGCAGCTTGTATTGGGAAATGCTTATGTTTGAATGAGATTTACTTACGGATGTGCACGACTTTCGACGGTGCAATGTAAGTTTAAAGGTCCTTTTGCAGTCGACTAACGATCACTATTCATCCATATATCTCATAAATAGGGCTTATCCTTATGCAACACAAAATGCTTTCAATTGAGACGAATTAAGCGAAAAAAAAAAAAAAAATAAACCATTGATCAATTCGGCAAAGCCGTTTTCTAAATGAAAGTGACATTACGAAATAATTCAAATTTCGAATTCTACCAACATTTAAAATATGACACAATTGGCTGAGTTTGTTATCAACGAGCCATTAAATCGAAATAAAAATAAAAAAACCTCCATATACTCAATGAAATCAAAGAAGAAACTTCAATCTTAATTTCTGGCAGAGGAGTTTATAATAAAGATTGTATAATGTTATCAAAATAGGGTAAACCTATATAAAATTGTATAATATTAAAAAAATTGTAAAGAAATATTGTAGAAAACAGTATAATATTGTTATATTTGATAAGGTTTGTAAAGAAATCCGTTTATAGGATGATGTTTTTATTTGAATTATTTATATATATTAATGGCGCGAAGGAGGATACTGACAATTGGAAAGAACGAATGAAATATATATATATATATATATATATATATATATATATATATATATATATATATATATATATATATATATATATATATATATATATATATATATATATATATATATATATATATATATATATATATATATATATATATATATATATATATATATATATATATATATATATATATATATATATATATATATATATATATATATATATATATATATATATATATATATATATATATATATATATATATATACATATACATATACATATACATATACATATATATATATATATATATATATATATATATATATATATATATATATATATATATATATATATATATATATATATATATATATATATATATATATATATATATATATATATATATATATATATATATATATATATATATATATATATATATATATATATATATATATATATATATATATATATATATATATATATATATATATATATATATATATATATATATATATATATATATATATATATATATATATATATATATATATATATATATATATATATATATATATATATATATATATATATATATATATATATATATATATATACATATATATATATATATATATATATATATATATATATATATATATATATATATATATATATATATATATATATATATACAGTGGCGGATCCAGGGGGGGGGCTAAGGGGCTGAAGACCCCCCCTAAACATAAATAAACAAAACTTTCAGATTTGTTACTGAACTGTTTATTAAAAATCTGTTAGTTCAGCTCAAAATTTAGAGACAGCTCCAAAAAATTCTACATACCAAAGTAAAACCCAGAATCAGCTGATTGAATGTTGCCATACTCTAATTATGAAAAATATAATAAAAATACGTGTGGCACTCAGGGACTGCCACGGTAAAGCTATTGCATAGCATTTTTAACAACTTATGCAATTATAATTATTAATTTATTTTATTTTTTCTAATATCAGATAACTGCGCTCTATCGGAAAACGACGAAATTATTCCGAATCATTTGCGGCTGTGGAGGCAAATGATTCGAAATAATTTAAACGTCTTTCGATAGAGCGCCGCGCACGAATTTTTTATTCAATAAAGCAAAAAAAACCGAATTATTCGAAAAAAATCGTAGATAAAAAGATAGATAATTAAATTATCTTTAAAATGGTGCAGGTTTCATAATAATACGCCAGATAGTATTTGCGTAGTAGTCGTTTTTGTGTTCGGTTAAACCTAATTTCACAAATTAATTACACTATGTAATATAAACAAAATCTAAAATATTCAAAGCTAAGAATATTAGGAAAATGTTCTTGTTTAACATATATTTTTTTCGAATCGTAAGCAGTACTCGTTTAGACGTAATTATCAGTTTAAAATCATTAATTTTCGTTAAGAAATTTCTACATTCGGTCGCCGCGCTGGCCTAGGCCCGCGATAAAAGCTATGCAATAGCTTAAAAACTTTTATGTGCAAATATCTAATATCAAATTGTCATTTGGTGTCTTTTGGCTGAAACAAAGAGTATGCACTAAGAAAGAAATATGTTTGTGGACTTCTTAACCAGAATGTAGCCTTATCCTTATCCGTTTTACGAGACGTCATTGTCGATCATTTTGCGAGTACGTACCGTCTTTTGTTGATTTCGACGTACCTACTCGTGTATGAAGAACGTACGATTAGCCACACGGGAAATTTTACGATACCTTTTGTTATTGAGTACTTTTCTTTCAGTGCCGATACTTTTGTACTCGATGCTTTTACGCAATGAGTACTTTTCATGACAATGATCATATCGGACAATTCTTGGGAATGGTTGTTAAAACCAGGCTTTATGACTCGTGTTTATGCCTGTCGGTTTAAAAATAACAAGGTGTTTCGCTTCATTCATTCACTATGGTCCACAGGAATTTGAACTTTATTGGTTGAAAACGAAGTTCATTATGCTATCGTATTTGCGTTGAGGTTGATTCACTCAACTCGACTCTCACCAGTGCCAATTTAGCGACTTTGTCAGATTAAGCGACATTTTGACACTAACTGCTACTTTTTATTTTCATTTAGCGACAAAAAAAACTAGCGACTTTTCTAGCGCATTTTTGGTGTGGCATTTCGATTATCATTTTACATTTTTAAGCTATTGCATAGCTTTTATCGCGGGCCTAAGGCCAGCGCGGCGACCGAATAAAGAAATTTCTTAAAGAAAATTAATCATTTTAAACTGATAATTACGTCTAAACGAGTACTGCTTACGATTCAAAAAAAATATATGTTAAACAAGAATATTTTCCTAATATTCTTAGCTTTGAATATTTTAGATTTTGTTTATATTACATAGTGTAATTAATTTGTGAAATTAGGTCTAACCGAACACAAAAACGACTACTACGCAAATACTATCTGGCGTATTATTATGGAACCTGCACCATTTTAAAGATAATTCAAATATCTATCTTTTTATCTACGATTTTTTTTCGAATAATCCGTTTTTTTTGCTTTATCGAATAAAAAATTCGTGCGCGGCGCTCTATCGGAAGACGTTTAAATTATTCCGAATCATTTGCTACCGCAGCCGCAAATGATTCGGAATAATTTCAACGTTTTCCGATAGAGCGCAATTATCTGATATCAGAAAAAATCTAATAAATAAATATTTATAATTGCATAAGTTGTTAAAAATGCTATGCAATAGCTTTACCGCGGCAGTCCCCGAGTGCCACATGTATATTTTTTAGTCTAGATTTGTGTACATTGTATGAATTTATTTTATCTTATTCCAAAAACACACTTTAAAACGCTCTATAATCAATCAACCGATCCAATAAAATAATGGGACGATATGAAAGTGGTTTTTCCCAAATAGTACAAGCTCGTCCGAGAGTACTTACTAATACCAGCAAAGGTTACCTCCGACGTTTATTTTCAAAGGCAGGCAGTACAATAACAAAAACACGAAACCGATTAGCGCCAAAACGGCAAAATTAACTTCTATTGTTACATGATTACACAGAGGAAGAGTGGGAAATTTTATAATAATTAAATAATTAATAAACGTTGATTTGTCGATTTCTTTATATTTTTTTTGTTATGAGTACCTCCTACCATTTGCTTAACCAATTTGTGTGTGCATTTATATAGTCCATGTCCACAAATCCACAATAATAAAACCAAATAGAAAAAGTTCCTAAGAAAAGTACCGATACTTTAGAGTTTAGGGTATATAAACTTTTTTATGATACTTTTTTTTCGATACTCATGAGTACAGTATCGATACTTTCTATTCGATACCGTGTACCTACCTACGATACAATAGTCTTTTCCGGACCCAAGGACGTATCCAGGGGGGAAGGGGGACACAGGGGACGCGTCCGTCCCCCCCCCAATTTTTTTGAGTAAAAAAAAAGTCGAAAAAAATCGTGAATCAGTGAGAATCTGCTACTTATGTCAAGCCCGTATCCAGAGGGGAGGGGGGGAGGGTAGTTGAGATTTAACCGCCAGAAATCCGGTGTATTTTCGTTTCATTGTACGGGCAATTTCATGTTTGGTGGGTGACGCCATCGATATATCCTATATCGATGGGTGACGCGCGCGTTGTTTTATTGTCCCCCCCGAAATTGAAGTCTGGAAGGACCTATCCTATCCGGACCACACTAGACATATTTTGCAAGGATTAAAACAAGAGATATGAAACAAACATTATTGTTAAAATAATTTAAGTAGTCATTAAATAGTATATGTATTCAAGACTTCCACCTACGGCAATAAATGTGAAACTCTTTCACACTATGGAACACATAGTCCCTAATGGTTTAATAAACTTATTTTGATATTTATTTGCAAGTTCTGTGGAACTTGCATGTGTAAGGAATTTTGTAAAGTAAGATTATGCTGGTTATGTGATCGATGGGAAATGATGGCAAGACATTATCGCGAGTTAACCAAACGAAGGATCTATTAGTGATCTTTGATGTAAATGGCTCGGCCGATGTTTATATATTGTAACCGGCGATGTGGAGGTGTTTATTTAGATTTTTATCGGCTGTACAGGCAGCGGCCTAACCATCGCTGCAATCGGTTTAGCATAGAAAGGACCGACAGGTTCAGTCGGCCTTTCGGTGCTTTCGGCATGGACGGCGCGATGTTGCCGCGTCGCAGCACATGGCCAGTCATAAGGTCTATGCAGTGGCGTAACTAAGCCGGTGCAGCCGGTGCGGCGCACCGGGGCTTACGGTAGTTTGGGGGCCCAAAACGGTACTAGGATAGACGTTCCACCCAACTCTGCTAAGAAGCTAAGGAAGCCGAAAAGATGGATGTCTCAAAACTGATCGATGATTTTTCACAGTGCAAATCAAGATGAAACCCATTCTAGAAATGTATTTGTTCATATTTATTACAATATATGTAAGGTAGTTAACCCTTCGGCTACGTAAAAACCAAATTTGGTTGGACATCAGAGCATCGTTGACTACGTAACGGCCAATATTGGCGGCTTGCTCCCGGAGCGCACAGTAATATTATTTTCTAATTCGAACGCGTCCTAAAATCCACGCCAAATATCTCATTATTACCATAGATACATAGAATAATTTCGCGCGTCATTTCGGGAATATTTCTGGTAAAATTCCATTGTCAAACATTATCTTTTTTTATTCGAGAAATTTTATTGGTTTTTATGAGCTAATATTTAAATATTTTTGTATGTAAATAAGCAAAACGAAATACAAACTTTGATAGAGAATCTAATAATGATCACGATAGCATTTACAATTTCTAAATAGGGTTCCGTATTTTTCCGTAAGACAAGTACAAGTTAGAAATGCCGAGTTTTTTTTTTCACTTTTTCGACTTTCTCATATTTATTCATAATTATCTAATTGTTTTACATAATAAGATATATATTCTATATACGAAATTTCAATGCAATTATTGTACAGTTTATCTTTTTATGATTGCTATAGCAGTTATATAGTTATAGTATTTTTGTCGAGCGCGGCGATATTGCAAGAAATTCCAATAAATTGCCGCGGTCTGCCATGAAATTGTGCCGCTACTCGAAGGGTTAATACAAATATGTAGATATGCAAAAAATGGTACATTTGTAATGTGGTAATTTTCGTCTTACTACTCAAAATGTCTTCTACTCAAAATAAAGTAATAAAACTGACATTATTGTTTTATTTCTCACCAACAATTATAGATGGTGAAATATAATTCAGTAATTAACTTTATAGTAACGGTCGTATTAATATAGGAACAAATGTTTCGAACATTATCCCGCAACAATGTTTCTGTGTGATCCCACGAGTCCCGCTAAGGTTCTTGGGAACTTGTTCCGAAGTATGTTCGAGGCAATGCCCCCAAATAAATACGCCGAATTATTATATAGCTGTAGTATACATTCCCCTCCGCTTCCTGCTATCCCATTCCTAGGCGACTGTATATTTTTACGATCTTTAAGTGGAAATTAACTGGCATTGTAGTCTATAAATAAAATTCAGATATTTCTCCTGTAATAGCTGTAAGTTTCCTTAATAATAATAAAATAAAAAATAAAATAATAAAAAAATAGCTAGGTGAACAGTAATTACATGATATATACCATAATGAATGTAAGTAAGTAGAGGGTGGGGCGTTTTGTTCAATTTTGCACCAGGGTCCATTTTATCTAGTTACGCCACTGGGTCTATGACATCCTGGGTCTATTAGCTGGGGATTTAGTGCAACAGTTTGTATGGGAACCCTGCATTTTGTGATTAAAGGCTCATACTTGGCACAATTGTTCCTTAGGTGGTCCTGAGTGGATTTAAACCGGGAGCCATCGGGGGCCACCCCGCGGGTGGCGGGGGGAGGGGGTGGGAGTTTGATTCCGCCGCGCGTCACTTTGAGCCCTATATCTCTCGGACTATAGGTACTAGGGCAAGTGGGATATCATTTTCGGGTAACTCAATGATAACAAATTCATTTTTGGAAGAAAAAAATACCAGTCCATAGAAAAAATATGAAATAATTGGTAACATCCAAAACTCATTCACATCTTTTTTTTACATATTCAAAGTTTACTTTTTAACCATAAGAGTTATCGGTATTTAAATAATATATTCCGAAAGCCACACTTATCTTAATTATCCCAGTATATATTTTATTGGACTTCCATAGTAAAATGTGAGTGAAAAAAATATAATTCATCGCTCGGCAGACCGGTGTATTACGCCTGCTAAGTAGATACGGGCATCGAGCGAAGTTAGATAAGTACTTATAGGATTATTTAGTTTCTGCAATAGGTTAGTGTATTAAAAATAACAAGTAAAATAGTAATAATTAGTATGATAATTATATTATTATTGTTTTTTCTATTTAATAAAAAATAATTCATCATTCATACACCGTACCTAACTGAGTGGGTGGACCTTTTGGTCGACCCACTCAGTTCAGTAGTAAACAGTGGAAGAATTTGTCTGCCGCGCGGAGAATTATTAAAGCATTTTGAAAATGTGTAATTTCTGGATCGAAAAGCTATCGCAAGCTTACGGGGATAGCTAAGGACCAAGCACATGAGCAAACGAATGCCATATTAAAAGGAGAGGTAGGTAGGACCTATTTCTACTCTTGCGTTTATCTTTACGCTAAATAGTTTGTGATTACTTCTTCATTATACAACATAATATTTTTTTACACATCACAGAATTGATTGGTTTGACTGAAAACCCTGACTAAGTGGCTTCTCGCTGGACCTGAATACCGTTTACAGTTTTGAGCAGGATGTTTTGTATTTTGTTACGGAGAACAGCGCAACAGAAGAACACGGCAGCCATCTTTCTGACACTGCCGCAAATAAGAAGAACTTTATTCTAGACCTGCAATCACCGGTAGCTACAATAAATACACCAGGAAATCTTTTTGTCGAACAGTCTCCAGACTTCTATGTACTGAAGTTGTAAATGCAGTATTCGAGATAAAAAGTGGCAAAAAGTTATTGATCTTATAAAGCAATTGCTCTTAAATACATAACATTTGTGAAGGAAGATTACACACAAACCCTAAAAAAAGTTTACTGGATCCAACCAAACTTAGTAATATCTCCTTATACAGCAAGTATATCCACAATATAAATATAGAGGTTATTAAAACACATAATAAAGAGTGAGAGCAAAACGAAAGCAAAGATAAGAGGCCTTGAGAATGACTGCAGTCTATTCAGCAAACTTTATTTTGCAACCTGTGAGCACAGAGTAGAAGATCTCAATTCATTCTTGGCTCAAGAAAACCAAGCCAGTCCTCTAGCACTTTCTTCAATGGGTAAATTGCGATCTGGAACAAGGTCAGACCTACTAAAATCGATTACCAGTATTTTTGGTTCTGTAACCGTTCCAAACGCCCCACAATTCTCAGCGAAAATTCTAGATGGTTCTGTATTAGTACACATACTGAGTTCTGGCCATAAAAAGACTTTGGAGAATAGGTACACCAGTATGTATACCATTTCTTTGCAAAGAACTTACAGGGTTTCAAAATTAAATATGGTTTTAGACATAACAATGAAAGCATAAAAAATATTAACAGAGGAAAACGTTTAAAGAAAACGGGTCACTGCTACGACGAAACTACCTAAATTTTAGGCCAATTGGATGATGAACAATTGCTTAAGGAAAGATTGTTTGCTCTGATAACGGCAAGGAAGTTTGCAACATAGGTGGACCAAATATTTTAACCAATATCACACGTGACACAACGCGTACGTTTCTTCGTGGTTATGTGATACGTAACCACGATGAATGATGGTGCATGTATCTGACACTGTCGCTCATGGCTTGACAAAAATTATGCTACTGACTGTGGATACTGAGTTCGCAGACCAGCAGCAAAAGTGCAAATTACCACAATTACACAGTTCGAGGAGCTGTGGGTGCACAAAGGTACTGGGAAACGCCACCAGTATCTCTCTGCTGTCATGGTATTGCGACTACCTAAGGTAAAAACTATAATGTTTGTTTTATATTAAGTATAGATAGGATATATTAAGTCTATAACATACATAACATTTACGTCGTGTCCAATTGGTGGCTAAAAACCGCTCTTGAACGTGGCAAAATATTTGTATTAGGGAGTCTAATTACTTCTCTAATCTTTACTTAACATACATATGAAGGTTGTTAAGAATTTAGCTATTAGATTGGAAAAATAGTATCTCAGAAACTTTGGAACCTACTAAAAGCTATTTATTGTAAAATCTTATTGCAAAACAAAATGAACGCTTATTTATAAAAAGAGTTAATAATTTGAATGGGTACTTACTAAGAGTTACTCATCATACTAACTAAAATAGTCAGTAAAAAGTAAAATAATCAACATAGACGCCTAATAATTGAAATAGTCAATTATTCCTATAGTAATTCGAGTAGGTTCGAAAACGTACTAAAAGTTTTTGATAGTAGGTAATATACAAAGTAGTCAGTAAAGTTTTAAATAATAAGATTAAAGTTAATCATACATTTAAAAGCTAAAAGTACAAATTCATCATCTAAATTGGTATAAAATTTAGTAATAGTCCATACATTTTTCACTTATAGGGCCACGAAGAGCGAGGGTGTGCCCCTGTTTCACCTGAAATGAAATGAGAAATTTGAAAATGGGCATTCAAAAGAATAGCCTTTATTCAGTGTTTTAATAGTTTCTTCTAGCAATTAAGTAAGTATGGGTAGGTATGTTCTTGTATCATATATACTACTAATTATTATTTTTTCAACGAAGTGGTAGGGATTGCAGACAAATTAATACTTAGGTATTTAAGGTATGTAAGCACAAATATCAGTTAGGTACGGGGTGTGTGAATGATGAATTATTTTTATTAAATAGAAAAAACAATAATAATATAGTTATAATAATAATAATAACGATTTTAATTCTTGTTTTTAACTCACTGGCCTATCGCAGAAACTAAATAATCCGATAAGTACTTATCTAACTTGGATCGATGACCGTCTCTATGTAACGGACGTAATACGCCCGGTATGCCGTGCGATGAATTATATTTTTTTCACTCACATTTTGCAATACCAGTCCAATAAAAAGTATATGTCTGTAATTTAGATAAGAGTGGCTTTCAGAATATATTTTTTTCATACCGATACCTCTTATGGTTAAAAAGTAAACTTCATATAAGTAAAAAAAAGATGTCAACGATTTTTGGATTTTACCAATTATTTCATATTTTTTCTATGGATAGGTATTTTTTTTCTTCCCGAAATGAATTTGCCATTACTGAATTATCCGAAAATGATATCCTACTTCCCCTGGTACCTTTAGTCTGAGAGATATAGGGCTCAAAGTGACGCGCGGCGGAATCAAATTTCTACCCCCTCCCCCCGCCACCCCCGGGGTGTTCGCCGATGGCTCCCGGTCTAAATCCACTCAGGACCACCTATGGAACAATTGTGCCAAGTATGAGCCTTTAATCACAAAATGCAGGGTACATCGCACTAAATCCCCAGCTATATGGCTTCTGTGACTCCATGACATGGGTATCTCCAATACCTACCGGTAGCTATAAATTGGCGCAGTATGGAACGGTGTAGTGGAATCCACAGTTGCAGCATTTTTTTAATATATGGTATACGATTGATCAAGTCCATAGTACGATTTGACGACCCTTCTGCGTCGGCGAAATGCAGATCGCTCTGATAGCATCCAAGGTCAAACTAATAGCAATTTATTTGGCCATCTATATAACATTAATAATGAATAGTTATTAATGTTATTAACATTAATACAAATCGAGGGCAACGTCATTGGGTATTCTAAAGTTGTAAAGAATTTAGGCATACTCGTGGACGAGACATTTTCTTGGCAAGCACAAGTCAACGAAGTAAGCAGGCGAATATATAATGGCTTTCATAGCCTTCGGAGGTTGCAGAGATTCCTCCCTGTAAGCACTAAGCAAACCATAATTCAAAGTCTGCTTCTGCCGTTACTAGACTATGCCGATGTCGCATATTTGGATCTCAACGAAAACAGACTGGATAAACTTGAGCGCCTACAGAACGTTTGCATAAGGTACATATTCAATCTGAGGAAGTATGACCATGTTTCCGAGTACCGATCAAAATTGCAATGGCTTCGTATACGGGACCGGAGAAATTTGCATATCCTTTCACTTCTATATAATGTCCTACACAACCCTACATCTCCCTCCTACCTCAACGAGGCTTTTACCGGATTAGGAAGTCATGGTCTCCCACTTCGTTCAAGTCAGAATAATATCCTACGTATCCCAAAACACAATACCACTTTTTTTCCTACTCCTTCTGCGTACATGCAGCTCGACTGTGGAATCAGCTTCCTTTAAATATTCGAGGCGCTAGCTCGCTGTTCACCTTTAAGCAATCATTGAAAAAGCACTTCCTTTCACAATAAATATTAATCATAAATTCTAACCTTTCCGTTATCCCCTCCCTTTCCTTACCTTATTTTGGCAGTTTATTTATTTACTTATTTATTTATTTATTTATTTGTTAATATATCAAAATATGTATGTATATACATATACATACATATAATATGTCAAACTCAAAAATTTACTTTAGATACACACACAATGTATATTATATGCTATAATTTCAAATTTAATTTTAGGCTATAATTTGTTGCCTACTCTTCTTTTCACACCAGCATGTTGGTTGACTGGAAGATATTGCTGTAGTGTAGCAATAAGTCCGCCATTGTACCTTATTTTATTGTGCAATAAAGAGATTTTCATTCATTCATTCATTCATTCATTCAATAGTTTTTTTATAAAGGACTGATTGTTCAAAATGGGAGCTTGCTGAGTTGGCCACGAAGACTTATTCTGTTCAGGGTTGGTCACACTCACGGGTCAACACCAATCCGGCGGCCTCCACGCATGAAGCGCGAGCCCGGGCAGGACTGGCCTTAGGGCTAGTTTCCCCTAGGAATCAACCTTTTGGCGCTCCTGGACGGTCTGCGCACCGTGCGGCGTAAGCCAATCGGTTGTGCACTCTGACTAACAGTCGGGGGAGTCTGGAAGCAGTACTGTTTCCTATAGAGCGGGGGTGGTTGCGGACCTTACGGCGACTGCTCTTGAAACGACCATCGGCTACCCGATCCTGGGTGAACAGCCGGTCAAAGCATGCCGTGGTCCGCGATAGATTCGGTATACACCGTTTCACCGCTTCGTAAGGGAGAGACCGCGCAAGCGACCTCGAACTCGTAACCAACCGAGAGACCGGAGTAATCTGGTCGCAATTGGAAGTAAGGGCGTGAGTGTAAGCCCGCTGGGTAACGTACCTGGTTATCTCGCGGTTAAGGCGTTGGCCTCTTGCGTGCATGTGGCGGAGCTTGGCGGTGGACTGTTTTGTCCAAGTCTTCTGCGCTCATTTCACGGGAGATAGAACGACTAATCGTTAAAACTTCCTGAGGTGACGGGTTCGCCTGTTGTTGTTGACAACTCTATTTGATTATTCAAAATAAAGAATAGGTATTTAAATTATGCATGATAATACAATGTTAAATTAAGGGTCGCCGAAGACCAGGCAGAAAAGTCTGGGTGATAACAAATTAACACCTATCTATCGGACACGAAAACTAAACCCAAATTTTGCTATTAATTTTTTTTATCAACTTTGCATTCCCTAGATTGGCAAACGGGCCACTGTGCGACGTCCGCGTCTTTTTTCGCTTTCAGCTAAAATGATATTAAAGCAGCAATGTCTTTGCAATTAAGAGCGCACTTGGAAGGGCAGGAAAACCGTCAAAATAATCAGATGTTTATAATATATAATATTTTTGACTTGAGGGGCTCAAAATCCAGAGTATTGCAATTATGCAGAAGGGTCAATTAAGGGTCGCCGAAGACCAGGCAGAAAGCAAGCCGGCTAAAAGAACAGCGGGATGGACAATACAACATTTCTGTTTCGAGCAGATTCGAAAATGAAAATGCAAACCTCGAATAGAAGACGGCACCATATGAAGAATAAGAACAGTGCGGTGGAAACGAGACAGCCTCAATCTCGTCCCGAATTTTCGAGACGAGGCGAGACTTAAAGTAAGAATGCCCGAGGAGAGGGAATTGGGAGAGGAAGGAGAGATCAAGGTAAGACCGAAAGGTAGTTACTCTTTAAGGGGAGTCTTAAATTATTCTAAAGATGGCGAGTTTCGTATATTTCGCGTTTTCTTTTTTCGCGACCACCTACCTCGACAACCGCGACGACACGTGGAACACTGCCAAAACATCAGACGAACTCTGTTGCTTAGTTACCTTTGTTAGAGGAGTGTGAGGGTTCATATCAGATTTCTATTCTTTCGATATCAAGAGTAGGGGATGGAGGGACTTTATTAGAGGAAACGTATCATTGATATTATATATAATCGATCAAATCAACATTATAATATAATTATTATGCCGACTAGCAAATCTAGCAAATAAATGAATTGCAAATCTAGCAAATAAATGTTATTTTAATCAGGAGAATCATTCTCCGTTTTTCATTTGTTATAGAAATATATATAAACTGTTATAAAAAAAAATATATGTAAATACATATTAGTAAATTTAAAAATTCCTTGATGTTTAGTTTATTTTTTATAATGGACTAATATCGGCCATACCGATATTTATTTTAAACTTATTTTGATGTGTTAGTCTACTTTACATTAATTTGTGTCGCGTGGCTACAGAAGTTGCCTAGAGTTCGGAATTTCGGCAGTTTTTCCCATTTTTTTTCTAATCTAGCTCGATCACGAAACTGTGCTTCTGCGCTGGTAACTTTTTGATAATATTTTTGATAATTGGAGTACCTATTTGCTACGATGCCAAAGCTATATTTTCGACGGTTAGGTCGAACTATTGCAAAATATGGGTTTTGTTTAGGTGGAAATATATTTGCCACTGACCTGTGTGTGCATGGCTTGGTTTCGGAGTCAGTGTTGCTTTTTCTTTTAAAGGTAAGAATGTCGTGGCCATGAAATTGTCGTGGAAGAATTGCAACAATTATTTGGTATAGACAAGACGGTATCCGAGATAGAACCGAGGTAGGCGGTATCCGAGGTAGAAGGAGAGGTATCCGAAGAAGAATTTAAACCGAAATTTGAAAACATAACCGACTTATCTTAGTAATGTACCTACTTAATGCAATCGATGTTAAGAATATGCCTTCGTATTCCGAAAAATGGATATGTGCCATACCATGAGGATGAGGCAAATAGATTTATCAACTACAACGGGCGAACCCGTCACCCCAGGAAGTTTTAACGATTGTTTGTTCTAACTCCCGTGAAGTGAGCGCAGAAGACTTGGACAAACAGTCCACCGTCAAGCTTCGCCACATGCCCGTAAGAGGCCAACGTCTTATCCGCGAGATAACCAGGTATGTTACCCAGCGGGCTTACACTCACGCCCTTACTTCCAATTGCGACCAGATTACTCTGGTCTTTTGATTGGTTACGACTTCGAGGTCGCTTGCGCGGTCCTCTCCGTGTATACCGAATCTATCGCGGACCACGGCAGCCTTTGCCCGGATGTTCACCCGGAATCGGGTAGCCGATGATCGTTTCACCCCCGCTCTATAGGAAACAGTACTGCTTCCAGACTCCCTCGGCTGTTAGTCAGAGTGCACAATCGATTGGTTCATGCCGCACGGTGCCTAGACCGCCCAGGAGCGCCAGAAGGTTGACTCCTAGGGGAAACTAGCCCTAAGGCCAGAGTCCAACCCGGGCTCGCACTTTATGCGTGGTGGCCGCCGGATGGGTGTTGACCCGTGAGTGTGACCAACTCTGAACAGAATGGGTCTTCGTGGCCAACTCAGCAAGAGGGCCCATTAGCCCCCACCATGAGGATGAGGCAGTTCCATCAAACAGCTTTTATGTAGAACAGCCTCACAGTAAGCACAGCTGAAGTCCAGCAATCAACATACATATTCTTCCCCCAGAAGTTCTATCTGATCGTCGTCGTAACGCATAAACTCCTTTGCTAGAACTATCACCTTTAAATACAGCCCAATTTTACGATACACTACTATCAAACATCTCACTATCACGCAGAACAGCAATCAACAAGCACAACTGAAGTCCAACCATCTACCTCTTCCTGTGAACAAGTCGATTCCCATTGTCTGATACAGATGCGTCGGATACAGAAAAAAATCTACGGCAGAAGTTCTTTAGTCACAAGAACCTAAAATGGAAAGTTACACAGTTTATTCCTAGCTGGAGCAGGCCTGTAAGTTATTTGATAGTTTATTTATGACGAAAATATAATAAATCTTCAAACTAATATGTAATTCAAACTAATATTTACGCAGAGCAGAAAGGAAGCCGTGGCTGGACGTGGCTGTTTATTCTGCTGAAATCGAGTTGATGGATATCCGCCCACTGTCAGCCATAGATCTATATTAAGTCCAAGAGGCAGCGACAAATAAGTGCAAGAGTTTTTTAAAAGCTGATATTTTTAAATCAGATAATATTTTGGCCATAAAATGTAGAGCCATTAAAGTAGTCAGCTGGCCAGATTCCGGGACACCTGGCGCTGGCGTACTAGGAAAGGTGTAATTTTAATTAGTACCCCCAAAGTGTTTTGGAAAAGCTGAAAATTCATCAGTCGACAGTGGATGCAATACAGAACTCGAAACAAATGGTCAGACTGATTAATAATAGAATGCGTGGCATCAGCATTACTACATACATGTAACTAACACAAATGAAACATTGCGCGGCACATTAGACTTGTCCGGCGTACTTGCAGGGAATGACCAGCGTACTTGCAGGGAATTTAATTTTGTGTCATGTATGTAGTAATGCTGACGCCATGCGTTCTATAGTGAAGCAGTCTGTCCGTTTGTTTCGAGTTCTTTATTGCATCCACTGTCTACTGATGCATTCTCAGCTTTTCCTAAACACTTTGGGGTTACTAATTAAAATTACACCTTTCCTAGTAACTATGCCAGCGCTAGGTGGACCCGGGATCTGGCCCGCTGACTACCCCGGCATTTTATGATTAAAATACTGTCTGATCTGAAAGTATCAGCTTTTACAAAATTCTTGCATTTTTTTGTCGCCGGCTCCCCAACTAATTGGTTTAGTTTGACCCATTCTTTCGCGTTTGATGAGATAGCACAAACAATGACTAAATAGCGATTCAAGAAAATCTCAGAAAACACATTTGATGGATAAATCGAAAATGTTTCAGAAGGAGCACCTGATTACGACAAACTGTTCAAAGTTCGTTCGCTTCTCGAGTTGCTTAACAGGGCTTGTTAAAAATCAGCAAAAAACACGACATCCCAATCGATATATGAGTCTGTGATTCGATTAAAATGCATCTCCTCGATAAAGCAATACATGATACCTACTAAAAACTATATAGAGAGGGTATAAAGTGTGGAATATTGCCGATAGTAAAACGACGTTTTTGAATTCGGCGTTTATACCGGGAAACGCGATGATCATATCGTCGCCTTTCGATTATAACTCCATAACTCAAATTTAGTAGAACTGAGATAAACGCGTTTTAATGTTCTTTTAAAGTTTCAACTCGTCCACCATTTTTGATTTTTGGAAACTAATAAGTGGACCTAAATACTAACCTTAACTTAGATAAGTGGAGATATCGAGTTTTTGCGCTACGATAGCAGACAGTGCTGCGAACTTTCAGCTAGATAAGTCTACATATCGATTTTTAGTATTATAGCTGGAGCTGATTTTCAATTTATCAACCACCGTTAACTCCTAAGCCCGGGGGAATTTCAGATATATAGTTTTAAGGGCGTGCCGCTTTATCTTGCCGATAGGTTCACCACGCTATCGGCGCACGGCCGTCCCCTGAGATCAGAGGGCAATAACCTGTTATCCATCCCTGGTCATAGCAGCGACTTTTTTTCGTACTCCTCCGTGAAAGCTGCACGACTCTGGAATACTTTACCGAATAATATTAGAACAGCCCCCAGCATTCCCTCGTTCAAGGCCAGGCTCAAGGACCATATAATCCTAAAACCATAAACTAGCCAACCCTCCTCTTCCCCCCTCCTTTTCGCTTCCTTTTCCTTCCTTCCTCTCCTTTCTTTTTCTTTGCGTCTTTATTTAATATTAGTAATTTGTTTTCCTTTTTTTTATATCTTTTTCTTTTTCGTTTTCTGTCTGTTTCTTTTTTTTCTAATCACTTTAATTTTTAGTATTCTTTTGTGTAGCCAACGTAACAAATTATATTATAAACTTAAGCTATAGGTTAGCTGATAGACATTGCCGCAAGGCAATAAGCTCACCTTTTTTTTATTTTGAAATAAAGAGTTTATTATTATTATTATTATTATTATTATTATTAAGGGATATCTTCTGGCATACTTATCTCAAAAATCCCAATTTTCGAGTTATTAAGTTTTTAATTGAAGGCGACGATATAACTGAAGCAGGATTGGGAGGCAATGTTGTGAAATCCCTTCCACAACAATTAATTGATGAGGGATTCCATGAATATGTGATTTTTATATATTTTTTGGTTCGTATATAAAGTACTAGCTGCGCCCAGCGGTTTCACCCGCGTGGTGATGGAAAATTGTGATAATGATGATAGAAAACCATATATCTTTATAAATTATAGCCTATGTCTTATTCTGATGTGTAAGCTATATTATTGTAAAGTTTCATCAAAATCCATTCAGTAGTTTTTGCGTGAAAGAGTAACAAACATCCATACATACATACAAACTTTCGCGTTTATAATATTAGTAGGATAGTAGGATAGAATTTAAATTTCGAATGTCAATTTCTTAGATTTTTTTCCTACTTACTTGACAGTTATCGTTATATTTTAGATAATTCACGCTTTATCTTTATAAATTATAGCCTATGTGTTATTCTGATGTGTAAGCTATATTATTGTAAAGTTTCAGCAAAATCCATTCAGTAGTTTTTGCGTGAAAGAGTAACAAACATCCATACATACATAGAAACTTTCGCGTTTATAATATTAGTAGGATTGCAATACTTCTTTGATAATGGGATTTTTGCAACAGCTATAATACGGTCAACACTTAGATCAGTTCTTCCACTTTTATTAAAAAATGTAATAAAAGAAAGCAAGCCTGTACCATTGATTATATATATATGGGATTATATTGCGCAACCCAATAGAACTATTTGGCAGTCCTTCCGAGACGGCGAAATGCAGGTGGTGCTGATAGCACTAACGGCCAAATTAATAACAATTTATTTGGCAATCTATACATCAATGATAATGAATGTTTTTTTAATAAAGGAACGATTGTTTATTACACTATACCGATTGATTATTAAAAACAATCGATCTTATTCAAGCATAAATAGGTATCGCAGTGCCCACACCTTGAAGAGATGTGGGCTCGCTGTAAAGCGTATTATACATTGTATTAGATTGCTCACTCCTATAGGATTTTGGCAAAAAAAAATGCCGTCGTAATGCAGGTGGCGCTGTTAGCATTGACATCGAATGTAATAGCAATTCATTTGGCCATCTGTAAAACCACTGAAAATGAATGTTTTTTTATATAGGACCGATTGATTGTGAACACCCAATAATTTAACCAGCAATAACAATAATAACATTCAATTACTAATTCCATCTATTGCATTTTTTATGTTTGACAGAATGCCATTAATATATGGCATTATGTCTAGATAGACTAATAAGTCTATCTGAACATTAAAGTGCATAATTATTAGGGGAAGAGGGCTTAAAGCGGTAATAGTGCCTAGAGCGGGCACCCTCGTGTATACAGTCATTTAAAAAATTGTCGTGCTCTCGAACCGTGTGTGTAAACCCCGCGCCCCTCTCACCTTGCTGCAGTCATCCTGTTCGCCTGAGAGCGCAAGTTTAGAATCTGCGGGGAAAAATATTTAAATCGGATTTTTTAACAAAATTGTGAAGTATTTTACTCTATTTTTGTGTATTTTATGTTGTTATTACTACTCATTCGTTATTGTGCGTGTATCTTGTCGTGATTTGGTTGTATTTATTTTTACTAGTCTCAAACTTTTGAGGTTCCCCTTTAGTCCCCGAACAGATGCCCGCTTTAGCCCTCCCCTCCTTCCACTTCGGGGGAAGCGGGCAATCGTGACAGTTTGGTAATTTACCTTATTTTGTTTTTGTTTTTAGCGTTTTGATAATTTTTACCGAATGTTATTCAAAAGCTTCAAATCAATCCTTGGTCGCAATAGAAAGAAATCAAGCTTCTCAAGGTAAAAAAATAGGTTGCAGTAGGTCATTCCTAATAAAAATAATATTACTTTCTCTTTAGGTGCCCGCTTTGGGCCCCGTCCCTTAATTATTGAAACCTGTATACCAAATAAAAAAATGACATTCTTATGCAAATAATATTAAAATAATTAGATTTTATTATTGTTTAACTTATAGGCGTGTTTAGAGCGCCATCTACAGTGAGCCTCGATAATGTTATACCACGAAAGTTGCCAATTTAAACCTATTAATCTATTTTAGGAGAGATGAGTGTTATCTGCATGTTGCGTTTAGTAGTAAAATACTGGTTTCCATATCTTAGTAAGTCCTTGAGCATCTAATACGCTATATAATCAATGTGTTTACTAAGAAGCAAAAAAATATGTATTGCACGATATGAGTTTAAGTGGCGTACAAAGAAAAATGTAGCCTTCGTAATG
This sequence comes from Micropterix aruncella, assembly GCA_944548615.1. Taxonomy (NCBI): domain Eukaryota; kingdom Metazoa; phylum Arthropoda; class Insecta; order Lepidoptera; family Micropterigidae; genus Micropterix; species Micropterix aruncella. Next base: position 10,374,551 of record OX155980.1, read on the forward strand.
TGGCAAGACACAACCAGTCTCATTTTTGACGACTGCATTTTCAAAATATTTAGATAGACCGAAAACAGAAAGATGATTCGAAAAGTGCTTTTTAATGTTCATTGACGGTACAAAATATACCGCACGAATCGGTGGAGTAGATCGATTTGATTAACTCGTAGCACGTACTGCCAAGTTCCAGGCGACTAGTCGATACATAGGCCTCAATCTTTTTAATAAATTGCCTGATTTAAAATCATCGATATTTTCAGAGATCTTCTTAAAATCAATATGTATACGCATAACGACATTTTAAAATATTGCGAAAACAGCATCGTACATAACAATTTAATTTAAAATGTTCTTTTTTATTGTCAATTGTTTTGATTGTAAACTGTTACTTTATAGCCTTTGTTTTTGTTATTTGGAAAGTTTGGAGGAATGTTATATGACCTTTGTTAAATTGAGTAACTAGTTTAAGACTAATTTGATGCCATTCTCACACAGCACTAATGGTCGTAATAGAAATAAATACTTTTATCTTTATCTTTAAGGCGTAGGTACGTATCAGGTTGGCAGACGGAGCAAGAGATGGTGGCGCCGTATGTTCTATTTCTGTACGGAATTATCCATAACAAATTTATATTTGCCGTACACTAGCAACAAGAGGGTGCACAACCCATTGTCCGCAGCTTCTATTTCGGTTGAGTATAGCCAGTAGTCTTATAAATAGTTATTCATCAAGGAAGTGGCGCTTGGCCAGTCACAACACTCATAAAATAATCCAAAAGTGTCTACAAATAGGCAGAAGGTATAGTCGACGAAATCTTACTTCACAAAAGTGTTGTTAATTTTTTTATAAAATAAACAATTCCCAACAAGCTGTAACCATCTATTTTACTATAGAGATTGCATGGAAGTCTAAAACAAACGCTTTATAGACACAAATTGACCGCTACACGGGGTTCGATGTTAGCATCTTGAACCACCAACGGTAAGAGTCTCTGAAGTATCTATCTATTCTACTTACTAATAAATAAGTCAGTAGGTAACAATATAATAAATATTGCAGTAGGTATCAGTAATTGTAAAATAATTGTATTTCAGAAAAATTGATTAGAGTGGGCACTAATATAAAATGATTTGAGTGGTGGAATAAACAAAAGCACTAGACACCAAGCACCGCTTAGAAATCGATCTGTTACAGTTACCCCGATTCAAAGTTTAAATCGGTTAGCTACTTTTCATGTTATAGATGGTGTGTCCGTAAAGTAATGAGACTGGTTCTGGTAAAAATAATTTGTTAATGCGATCGGTACATCCTACTTCCTGCTACTATTATAAACGCGAAAGTTTGTAAGAATGTTTGTTACTCTTTCAAGCAAAAACTACTGAATGGATTATGATGACACTTTACAATAATATGGCGTAGACATCAGAATAACACATAGGCTATAATTTATAAAGATATATAGTTTTCTATCATCATTATCACAATTTTCCATCACCACGCGGGTTAAACCGCTAGTATTAGATAAATTCTTCAATATAGTCTCCTTGGGCGTCGATACACCGCCGCCAACGCGATTCCGACGCCGCAAAGTCTCCCTGGAAATCAGCTGCCGTAACCTCTTAAGAGACTCTGTGACAGCTCTATGGATGGCGTGAAAATCTTAGAAACGTACTGATTCCGTACGGTTTAGGGCCCGTATTTCATTCGTCGCCCCTTATTAGGTCGTATTAAAAACCGGTTCAATTTATAACTGCTTCAACATCTCACGGAAATCATCAAACGTCGTTGTTTTTGATCTTCACGCAGCATTTTTGGCATCATTTTCGCAAAAACTTTCCGCACGTTCAAATTTTAAAGAATCGAACAGTTGTTTTGCACATGTTGAGGTCTTCGGCTTCTCTTACACTCAAACGACGGTCGAAGTCCAGATTTTTATTTTAGCCACATTTTCTCCCAAGCCACGTTAAAGAGGGTCCAGATTACTCCATGTCTTCAAAGGTTTCTCGTTCGTTCTTGAACTCATTGAACCACCAGAAAACCTAGGCACGTGAGAGGGCGTCGTATTTATACGCCTCCTTAATCAAGAACAGCGTGCCGGAAACGGTTTTGCCAAGGTGAAAGCCAAGCTCCATTTTTGATATTTTCTTCCGTGACAAAAACTGAAAAACAGCTTTTGCGCCATGCGTGATTCTCACTGTGTCAGACTTCGGACCCGATTGCCGCCCATTGCATTGCTTAGCTTAGACCAGTGATTCCCAAAGTGGTCTATATGGACCCCCAGGGGTCGATTTCGATTCGCAGGGGGTCCATGTCAGCGAGAAACAAAAATCGGGGTGCACGAGTGTAAATGGGGGTCCACGTTTGTGGACTCCATCTAGGCGGGTCATCATAAGCATTCAGGCGATTCGTTAATGTCGTATCACTTCTTAAACAGATTTTGTATCCATCATAGTATTTTAAAATTATAATAATAGCAATAAACAAACGCGCGCGTCACAAGTATCACGGAATATAATCAACACTCAACTCAAATTGCATCACTAGTCGATTGAAGAGGTTAGCGCACATGACTAACGAGGGAAGGTGCGAATGAGATATGTTGTGATATGTTGCTGATATGAGTTAGAAGGTTCAAGAAAATTTAGGCAGGGGTCTACAGAAAACAGCAAGGGGTCTACGAGTCAAGAAAGTTAGGGTACCTTAGACCTACCACCACAAACCCCACCGCCAAGAAGCGCGCTGCTGGCCAAGAACCACGCGGCGGCCGTTCTCATTACTTTACGGACACACCATGTATATCGTTGCGTTTGCATTTTATTAGACGTTTGTAGGAAACAGCAATTCGAATAGAAATATTATGTTGATAGTGTAACGCGAACCAATGGTCATGTAATATTACGACTTCCTCCCTACTACTGCCACTTAAATCCAATAGTGGAGCAATGTGAAGAGAAGGGTTAGGAATATTAATTCTACTCCAAAGTTAAGAGAGCGTCAGCTCATTAATCAAGGAATCAGCTGGATCACAGTTATAGTAGAAGTGGCCGAAGAAATTCCTTTTTTTTTAATTTGGAACTAATAATTTTTTTTTTCTGAAAAATAGTATGAAAAGCGCTGAGCACGATGCTCTATCTAGCGGTAGGTAAAGTATCGCTAATATAGTTTATTAGCGATATTTTACCTACCGATAGATAGTGCAACTCGCTTAAACGCTTGTCAAACTTTTATTAAACTGTCAAGTTCTTCAAATTTTTGAATGAAAAAAAAAACTAAAATATGTATAAAAAAAATGTTTTGTTTTTCCCATTTTTTTTAAATTTAAATTTGTTCAGGTGCTCGTACTGATGCACCCCTTTGAAGGATGCCGGTTAATAAAAACTCAGCCCGTATATAAGAGCCTCAAAATTTGACAATTTTTCACTATTTTTAACGGTCCAGGGGCTAGAAAAAATGATAGAATAAAATAACTAAAATTCTTACCACAACAAAACTATAGTCATAGTCATAGTCATATTTTATTAATTCCAAAAAGTACATACTGTGGAATACGTCATTTTACATTTTCTAGAAGTTATTACAACTTCATTACATGTACATATACTTTTTATATGTAAAAGCAAGACACCATCGGATCAATTATAAAAATTCAATCTTACAGACTCAAATAACAAAAAAAAAAAATGTAAACAACATTTTTAAATAATCTATCAATAAGTTTTAAAAATAGTCAATCAAGAAATTTTAAAATAATCAGTTAATAAACAACAAGTTTTTACAATAAAATCAAAACTACGGTGACAAAATACAGAACAAATTTGATAAAAGCTAATTTATTTTTTAAAAACTAAGACGGCCTTGTCAAATTCATCAAAATTATAGAGAGCATGCATGGCTAAGTTTCTTTTTATGCATTTCTTAAATGCAACCTCTTGAAGTATTTTAATTTCTGCTGGCAATGAGTTGAAAAATTTAAGCCCCAAATATAAATATGATCTCTGGTATAAAGAAAGCCGCACTTTGGGGATTACTACATTATTTTTATTGCGAGTGTTATTTTCATGCAGACTCGAATGCTTTTCCTCGTTTTTCAAATTTGCTTTCGCATAAATTATGCACTGATATATAAATTCAGATTGAAATGTTAATATTTTTTTATTTTTAAAGATCGGAGCACAGTGGTCGTCTCTTTTTAACCCAAATATCGTCCTGAGAGCTTGCTTTTGCAGTATAAAAATACGATGGCTATCTGGTGCATTACCCCATGTTAGGATACCATAAGCCATCTTCGAATGAAAGCACGCATAGTATGTGCTCATTGCGGCTTGTTCACCGGCTAGAAATTTGATTTTACGTATGGCATAAATAGCAGAACACAGTTCCTTCGATAGCCTCTCGATATGTGGACTCCAGTTTAATTTCTGGTCTATTGTAATACCTAGAAATTTGGCCGCGTTAACGAACTGAACTTTATTAGAGTCCATGATGATATTGATATTATTAACTTTTTTTAAGGCAAAATTCATGGCTACGGTTTTGGTGGGATTTAATAATAATTGGTTCGTTTTAAACCATTTACTAGCTACAGAGAGACATTTGTTGGCATTATGTCCTACTTCATCGCTAGTTGTACCTTAGAATACAAAACTAGTGTCATCTGCGTATAGTAATGTATTACAATTTAAGGGCATTGAATCACCCACATCATTTATAAAAATAATAAATAATAGCGGACCCAGAATAGAACCTTGAGGTACTCCACATGTTATAGGTTTTGGGAGTGATTTAATTTTCTTTATCTCCACAATTTGAGACCTATCTTTAAGATATGACTTTATTAAATCGAGAGTTCTGCCTCTAAATCCGTACAGCTCAAGTTTATGTAGAAGGATATCATGATTGACAGAATCGAAAGCCTTAGCTAGGTCATTACCCGTGATACATCCCCTCAACTGGAGATTAGGGTTTGTTTTACAACGGATGTTTCCAAAGTTCTGGGAAATTAGCTATAATTTTTATTTTGTTAATTTTCATCAATATTACAATGTAGTTTTTCAACATGATCTCCATTCAACTGAATACCTACATTTATCCCAACGATAAACTAATTTTTTTAAGCCATCCTCAAAGAACATTTTCGGTGTCTCCTCAATCCACCTATTTATGGCATGTTTTACGTCAGTTAAACTTTCAAATCGAACAAGCTGTAAGGGTTTTTTCAAATCTGGAAACAGGTGATAATCCCTGGGTGCAAGATCTGGGGAATAAGGTGGGTGTGAAAGCAATTCCTATCGCTAATCGTTCAAAACATCCTTCGTTTTTCTTGCGGTGTGTGGTCTTGCATTATCCTGTTGCAAAAACGGACGCTTATGCAACTTTCCAGGCCGTTTTTTGACAAGTGTCTGTCGCAGTGGTCCGGATAATAAATTAGAATAATATTCTGCGTTAATTGTAGTACCTTTCGCCAGATAATCCATAAAAAATATCCCTTCGCAATTCCAGAATACAGTAAACATTACCTTTCCAACAGATGGAACTGCAGGAGGCCCTTCTTCAGGTTTGCGACATTCTTTGGATTGACTTTTGGTCTCAGGATTGAAATAAGAAATCCACGTTTCATCAGTGGTTATTATTCATTGCCAAAATTCATCACCGTAATGGGCTATCAGCTCTTGACGTTGACGACAAGTATCAGACACCTATTGAGTTTCTGTTCTGGTCCCAACAGCCTTGGCACCAAGCGCGCCGAAACCTTGCTAACGCCCAAACAATCATGCAAGATGTCATGAACTTGCCGTGTACCTATCCCTAGGCGTATACTAATTTGGCGAATAGTCATTCGCCTGTCCTCTTTCAGTAGGTCTTTGACGGCAGTAATGTTTGTTTCATTTACCGACGTGCTTGGGCGCCCACTGCGTGGATCGTCTTCAAGCGATGTTCTACCGATTTTAAAACGATCGATCCTCCGATAAACAGTACTTTTGCATTCTGCCGACTCTCCAAATACTCCTGGCAGACGCTGAATAATTTCTGATGTTTTCACACCTTCTTTCCACAAAAAGACAATTATTGCTCTTTGAGATTTTGCTGCGTCTTCCGTGGCTACAAAAACAGTGCTATGAAAACGCATCTATATCAGTCGAACGCCTAAATCAGACTGAACTATATTGCACTAGATAGTTGCATAAACATGTCAAGACTTGTCTGGCACCAATAAGTTCTCCGTAATTTAATTATAGCACAATTCCCAGAACTTTGGAAACATCCCTCGTACCTGTACCTTTTAGTTGATGCTACAAGGTACAGGCTACCTTGGACTGTGGTTAGATTTATAATCCGATAGTTTATGGGTATGAAAAAGATTGGAGTAAATTGTACATAATTACAATCTTTACTCCCACTTTTTCTCCCGCTAGAGGGAGCCAAATGTGAAACCAAAGGTGCAACCAAGGCGCAAGGCGCAACCAAATGTGAAATGAGCGACGCACCGCGCGAGCGAGTGATATGCCACGCGCGGTGGGTGGTTCACTTCACACCTCCTTGGGCCGGTTGGTCCGTTTCTTTGTGTATTCATCCACGATATCGCCCAAACGCTTAATCCGATTCAGTTGAAATTAACATCATGTAGGCATGGTAAGAGTTGTAAAGGTTGTGGTTGAAATCGGTCCACCATGGGGCGCACTACTCATATCGCAATCATCATCATCATCATCATTCATTATCATCATTACATCATTCATCATCATCATTCAATCTTGATATATTGGACTTTAGACTTAGAAATTTGGTACACAGATGCCTTGTTGGACTAAAATCACATTTCGTACCAACAAGGCATCTGTGAAGAAGACATTTGTGAAATCGTGACTTTTTTGTTAGAATATCATCAATTGAATCTACACTAATAATATTTACATACCCACTTATTTAACTTTTTTGATATGCATAAACTTTATTTAAATATTAACGGCATCTGTTGGCGCTTAGCCCATCCACGCCCTTAGACGAGAAACAAACCGCGCCGCCCGAAGCAATCATAATGGAATGCAAACGGGTGTTGGTCAGCCGGCCGAAAGAGGTCACTTTACAATTTTATTCTTGAAATTTCGATAATCTTGAAATTTGATACACAGATGCCTTGTTGAGCCGAAATCACTTTGAATTTTCGCCGGTTAGTATACTTACTTGCGTAAACGATTGAATCGCGCATGTTTATTGCGTTGCTTCTTACTAACCGCGCTCGTCGTCGACTATTCCTTTCAACCAGGTTAACCTCCTTCCCGAAGGGTTATCACGCTCAAGATCCTTCCATAAGTTCTTGACTACTTCCCGGGAAAGTTTTGTGGTGGCACAATCGTTTTTTTTAAATTTCTGGTATGCAGCTTACATAGTTAATGATATTATAGAGTTTCATCGGGGCGATCGGGTGTTTTTTCAAAGGGTGATTCTATACAACAAAATTTTGAGTTTTGGAGTTCTTCAAAAATACTATAAGAGATTTTTGTTCGGAGGAGATTATCGTATACGAAAAACTGATTTGAAAACCCTCGTTTGAGCATGTAACCTTTGTTTTTTTTTAAATCTTTTTTTGAGTTGCTGCAAGAGACAATATCCCTTTTCTCTGTTTCAGTCGCCTCTTTGAGTAGCGTCGCTGTCTTTGGGTCGGGTGTTTTTGTCAAAGGGTGATTCTATACAATACATTTTTGAGTTTTGGAGTTTTTTAAAAATACTATTAGAGATTTTTGTTCGGACGAGATTATCGTATACGAAAAACTGATTTGAAAACCTTCGTTTGAGCATGTAACCTTTGTTTTTTTTAATCTTCTTTAATTTTAATTTTATTATTTTAAGGAAACATACAGCTGTTACAATAAATTTGTTACAGAATTATTAGGTTAAAAAAATAAATCTAATTACATGTTTCCACTTAAACATTCATAATTTAAACACAACAATATATATTTTTTGAATAATTAACTAACACTCATAGGGACAGGTGGGAACTGGGAAGAAAGGAGTCATAATAAGTAAATAAAATTTTATGTAAATACACGTTCCATAATAGGTATAGACATACATATTATTTAAAGATATTCTTGAATAAATATTATTTATAATATATTAGATATTGCGATTACAATGATAAATCAATACCATCATTAATAATTGCTTTCTTAAGAGCGAATGATGACGTATTGAATACGTCAATATCGCCGAGCTGCGTATTACAAATTTTACATACCCTATACATGAAACAGTTTTGTGCATAATTAGTACTAACCTGTGGAAGGTGGAATAACTCCGTTTGGCGAGTGAGTCGCGATGGTACACGGAAAGATATCATTCCAAGAAGATCAGAACAATCAATATAACCTGCCAATATTTTATGGAAAAACACCACGTCTGCGCATTTTCTTCTTGATTGTAAGGATTGAAGCCCATGAAAAGCAGCTGCTTCGTTGTGATTGGGAAAGGACAAGAAGGAGCGATAATTCAAATGTTTCAGGAACACATTTTGAATACGTTCAATTCTTTTTATGTGAACGTTATAGCTAGGAGACCATATTTGAGAAGCATATTCGAGGTGACTGCGGACGAAAGCGTAGTAGAGTTTAGTTGTTGCAAGAGACAATATCCCTTTTCTCTGTTTCAGTCGCCTCTTTGAGTCTATCCTCTTCATAATACATATAATGTTTACGTGATCCTCTTGGACGATTCTTGCCATCTTTTGCCAGAAACGTTTTTCACAATCTTGCATTCTTAAAACTATTCTCTATTATCTAATCTACTGATGTCTAAACACGTAGTATAAACATATTTTATCCTCGGAAATATCCCCGAAAATGCCGAGTGCGTATGCAGTTCTGCTACAAGACATAAATATGAAATAATACGAAGCAAAACATGCCTCTAAAACATCCTCCCACAAAGCGTTTATATATTCATTTAATTATTTGATAACAGAGTATAAAAATAAACTGTTGCAATCGGACGTCCGGACTCGGACTAGTGACCAGACTATAATAGATAACAACAAAATAATTAATTGTAAAACGAGCGCTCGCCGATAAATAATCGTTTCTCTGGCGTTCTTTTCGTCCTGTTTTTTTTTTGCGAAGAATGGATTAACAATCGTTAAATATAATATTTTATTTATAGTCACTGCTATCAAGTACTGAAAGAAAAGTAATTCAAAAATATACTTTTTAAAGTTATTGTTTTGAAACCTAGCGAATTGTGTTAGTTTTTTTTACAGAACTCTAATATAAGCCTGTTCATAACGGGCCGTTTGCTATACATAAGAGCCGGATTTTAGTTTATTGGCCAATTCCAAAGAGAACCGTTTCTGAAGTTGGCCATCTTTAATTTTGATTTTACGCTGTAAAACTCTTTCAATCGCTTACTGTATACAACGGCAACACTAATGCCGGTCCCACACATTCGCACGAATACGCGAACCAAGTGTAAAACGTCATTCGCATATGAATATGTAAAGTTTTGGCTGCATTCGCCATATTCCGAACCGTGTCGGTTTTTCGACGTACATCAAATCGCGCGAACCTCGAACCTTCGCGTAGTCTCCTACACATTTGCGCGTCAGTTGCTTGCGCACACGATTGCGAACGTAACGCACGTTTCGGCAGTCGCGCCTGCTTTGCACATATGAACAATCCACGGGAGAGAACAACCGGATTTTGGATTGGAATAACAACAACGTGTTGGTGTTCATACAGAGCGAACATCTATATATATAAAACAAAGTCGGGTTTGTTCGAACACTTATAACTCGAGAAGGCCCGGACCGATTTTCATGGTTTTTTATTTTTAGTATTTGTCTCCTTCCTGAATAGCAGAATAACTATTAAAAACGAAAATTGGAAAGTTGACGAAAATTTAAAATAAAAGAAATAACATTTTCCCATACAAAATGTAAATCCGTGTTTTTCTCATGATCAGTTGTACGTGGCATGTTGTGTCGGCAAATCATCCGCTTTATTTGTTCTTGCGCCTGATAAAAAAACAAAAAATGTCGTATATCTCAAGGTGCTTCAATGAAGAGAATTAAACCGAGTGCATCCCATGCTGCACAATATGTAAATAGTTTAAATCAATCATGTCTTGCTGACATGCGTTTGATATTCTTAATTTTTGTACTTTTATATTTCTTTTTGTGTTATTATCTTAATAAAGTAGTGAACTTAATATTTATTTTGTATTCATTGTATTACTTTCATAAAATCATAAATTAAGTTCAGCTAATCTGTAACACGACATTCATTGACTGTTAGGCGGTACGAAGTTCTCCGGGTCAGTTAGTATTATATAGAATCCTAAAAAGGAATCTCATAGATTACAAGCAAGACAGGCATTTGTGAACAAAAGTAAGATGGATCGCAAATGAGTATGCGAATGACGTTGCATATTCGCTTCTTAGTATGCGAATGAACAGTGCGTATTCGCTGACGGCCCTTCACGTGCGTAAAAACTTTCGTACAATGTACGAATGTTTTCGCGCATGTGAGTAACCGGATCCCACCAGCGAATGCGCTGCGGCGGCGTATCCAGATAATCTATTTGACTCTTTAGCTAGAATGAGAACACGTCCCAACCGTAGAGTTTTCGAACCTGGCCAGCTGTTAAATGTGGGTCGAGGCAGTAACTTATTTCAAACGTTTTTAACGCTGAAAATGGCGATGTTTCTAATCCGGACGCAGTATATAAAACAGAATATATTTATATATCTCTTTCGAGCACCCACGCGCGTCATTATATTAGTTAGCAATAGATGGAATATATTAGTTAGCAATAGAATACATGAAATTAGTTTGCTAATAAATGGGTTATTAAGACAAATATTGGATAATGGGCATATTTGTATGAAAAGTGTACACAGAGTGTAACAACTAGGGACTTACAGCAATTAATTTTGCTTGCGTAAAGAAGTAGATACCAAAGTGCAACTCTATTGAAATTCTACACATATGATGTTTTGTATATATGGATGATTTTGTGAAAACGACTAGTTATTTAACCTGGTTAAATACATCGATATATATGAGGCCCTCAGGGTTCATATATCGGGCTCATGTATCGATGGATTGGGGTTTATTATGTAACTAGGGTTTATAACAAGTCCTTTTTTGAAACAACAGTTGAACTAAATTCCAAACGTAAAGTAAAAATCAATCAAGTCCAGTATCATAGCCAAAGAGTAAAAATGGTATCACATGAAATCAGAAAACACTCAGAACACCCCAACGTAAAATGAAGGAATGACAACGGCCCAGTGTCAACGTTTTTTTAGGCAAGTCTATAAATCAAAGGAATACCTATCTCTATTAAAACTTGAGATAAATAGAGACATACTCGTATATAACCTTAGGGACTACTGATTAAAATATGTTTTTTTCTCATTTACAGACGGATATCGCCTGAAAGTGGTGCTTTAACTAATTACTACAAGAGACCATCGTCGCGTCGTAGTCCATCTTGGGTATGATAATTATTTTAATTCTTTTCAATTTACTTGGCATTACATATATGTATTTATCTATGCGTGTAATATGCCTTTTTTCTATCCATAAATATGAAATTTTAATATGTACATACTTTGAAGTTGTGTCTATTGAAGGGGTTTTTCAGTTTTTCAGTCAGGTTTTTCATAGGACTACAATTTATAAAATTATATAAGCTACTGTTGCCAAACAAGGTCTGCGCGTCAATATAGCTTGGGGGACAGAACTATTTACTACCACAAACGTCCGATTTGAAAAATATTTGTGGGCGCATACACGGCCCAGTAACAGTTATTAAACTCTCCGCATCCCGCGGTGTTACCGCCATGTTACAATATCATGTTGTATATTATGTTATTTTAAAAAAAATCTGCAATTACAGTTTATTTATTTATTAATTCATTGTAAAGCTGCTATCAAATGCTATTGTCATTGCAACATTATATAGACGATACATTATATAGACGATGTTGCACAGCCCAGTGGTATATTGGTTAGGTTGCCCGACTTACTTTGTCCGGGTTCGATTCCCGGTTGGGTCACCATTTTCCGTTGGGGTAAAATTAACGGAATCGCATTTTAATTCTGTCGATAGAATGCAATAACAAGACACACACATTTTACACGCACACTTCATATAAACACTTCATAGAAGGGTGGATTGGAAGAGATTGTATGACAATAAATCCGCCCATTGTGAAATTTCACAATAAAGAGTATAAACAAACAAACAAACAAACAAACGATAACCAATGGCGAAAAATTAACTGTGTGAACTCTTCATAGCTACACCTGTTCAACGCCGCCCAACTGGGATAAACCCGTTCCAGAACTAGAGTTTCCGAGCTAACTTAAATAAATGACGTAACGTATAAAATAAATATAAATTAAAAAAAAGAAATACAAATCAAAGGAATATAAAACAATAATGGTATTTTTTTTAAATAATCGGGGTAAAGTAAATAGTCTATTTTAAAAAGTCAAATTATTAACAAAAAATAATCAACATATAATAAATTGAAATTTAATATAGATATAATTAGGTCAAAAACAATAAAAAATCGAAGATAATAATAAAAATTAATGATAATCTTTGACAGTGTCATTCAAAAATTAGTTTATACTATAATATCTAGCATAGAGTGTATAGACATACGCTCTTGGCTAATCATCCACTTCAATAATTTTATTTAATAAATATATTTCCTAGTAGGTACACTCCTTAATGCTGACATTGAGAAAAAAATCGAGTTCATAGCTTCATAATATTCAGGGTAATTTTGTTTAAATTGACTGCGAATCTCTTTTAGTGTTTTATTCTTATTTTCAGCAACTTTATTAATCAACTAGATGACCCGGTGAACTTCGCACCACCTAAAATTGATTTGATTGTAACTCTTCATAAGCGTTTATTGATCCTAATCAACCTTCCAAATTCAATTCATTGAAATCTATATGGCCGAATCATGTAAGGTTTGAGTTTCGTTTAATTGGCGATTAAATAAAAGTCGTTTGTAATTAAAATAAATTCAATGTATTTAATTTACATGATGAAATATAAATGCTTTTTCGACTTTTCCGACTTTTTCGACTTTTTTGACTTTTTCGGCTCTTGACTTTTTCGACTTTTTGAAATTTTACACAATCGCACGGAATGAATAACAGTTATGGATGGCGCTGATATACAATAAGATCGCCGCGAACGCCATCTATTGAAAGTGGCCCATTTCCCAAAATGACCGATTTCGATTTTTTCGGTTTTCAGTTGTTTCTTTTAATTTTTCCTAAATATTTTTTTTTGTAAACCACCCCTGAATCAAGGCAAACAAAACAAAAAAATAATAATTCAAATCGGCCGAGTCATTTTCGAGATCTTGCGAGACTAACGCACGGCGATTCATTTTTATATATAAGAAGAAGAAGATTACATTAGTAGGACTTCAAAAGAGGCCTCATATCCTATTAGGACCCATTGAACAGTAGTGCAAAAATGGAAAATGGTCAGTCCAATAATTTATTTTATCAACCTTATTTTTTTTATATCAATACACCTCGCTTTCATTAAAATATGTAAACAAGTAGTTTTTTGATAAAGGAAAAATATATACATAAATTAAATGACGTTGGCTTTATTTGGCGACAGTATCTAGTATACTTTTTTCAGTAGGCACTACAATGAGCTGAAATTTACAACCAAGAAAAAACAAACATTGCAAGAAATGCGTCTTGCACAGATTAAATAAATACTATAATAAATATTATTTTGTTTATTCATTATTTTTTTTAGCCTTTCTAATGGCACTACTTTACAGGAACTAAGAAGTTCTATTAAATTTATTTGAGTGGTATTAAAAAGATCATTACATACCTAAGTTTTATTTGAATAATCTTATTTTCCGAAATATAAAGGATTATTTTGGTGACACGGATTCATTGCTCCCGAGTGTGTTATGCTTGCGAATTGGTCCAAATTTTTACCCTTAAACCTTTGCTTCCGTGTCAAACCAATCATCAATAATTCTATAAAATCACTAGAGGCATAGATCCGTCTGCGAAGAATGAAATAAATATGATAATTATACTCGTAATAATATGAATGCCATCTCAGCGACACTAACAATTTTCAGTAGGACCCTCCTCCGCTCGCAAAAAAAACAGTCGTGTCAAACTTTCCCGGCAAGCAGACGACCCCCCTCCCCGCGTCAATACCCCCAACCCGTATTTTTCTCCCGCCAACACACCCCCTCCCCCCCCCCCCCGATAGTGATTATGTAAAGTGATTATTTATTTATTCATTTATTAGTTTCAAATATTATTCAATAGCATTACAGACGAATCCAATTTGCCCTTGAATTCTAGCCAGCAAGGGCCCATTAGCTCCCCTTGAGCCCCCCATTAGAGCCCTTGGTATTATAGGCAATGAGGCCGCCACTGCTATTAATAATTAATAATTAATAATTAACAATTATTCTCTATGCTATTAAGTGCGAAAACTGAGGTTTAATCTTTCGGCTGAGACGATGCGATCTACTATTTAACCATTCGATTGATTTGATTGGCGTTTGATCGTCGGTGCAATGAGGGCGATATTTCCGATAGGAATTGCTCACTTTACTCTACCCACTACTTGTATGTATTGCGCGAGGCATAGCCAGTATTGCGTGAGGCATGGGGTTTATTGCTTGATTGGCTGATTGGTTATTGAGACTATGTAGTTTATTGAATGATCGTTAGGATAGGTCATGGCACCCGATGAGAGAACGCGCGCCATACGCACGTAAAGCTGTTGGCGCACATGAGTCAGGGCATCGACAATCCTTTGTTAGTGCACGCACGGCGAGCGAGCGTTTGCGCCTCCATTATAATATATACCTTTGCCCTGCGGCGGTCGCGGGGATGGGGAGTAGGCAGCCGGCTTTGTTTACGCCATTCATCAACGCAGGCTAGTAAATATTATGTGACGCTGGTTTTGTGACGGTGTTGCGTAATTTTCCTATAGGATTACGAAACCAAGCGAAAAATGATTGGCGTGTTTTTCCATTTTTTTAAATTATGGAGCGCTAGCGGCGACAGTTCACCAAAGCCGTGAAGTGAACGACGCACCGCCCGAGCAAGCATTTATACGAAGCTAGGTTTAAGAGTATTAGTAGTCAGGGAGGACATACATAATTATTAGGTACTCATACCTGAAAGAGGAGAAAGGGACGGGCGGGCAGCGTTACCACACACACAGACGCACGCACGCGTAAATTTTATGAATATTATAATTTTATTTTATATATATCATAAAATTTACAATATACCCAGTAACAATGCGCTAAACATATTGGATCCAATTTCCATTTCAAATTACAGCCATTCTAATAATAACAAAGCAAGGAATTTAAATTCACTCCAAAATGTGATCCCAACAGTTTCCCAAGAAAGTACACTTGTCTTACCGATGCACACCCCAATTGCTAACAATATATTACCATTAGTATCAGATTCCGTACCGATGCATGCTACGTCAGCAAACCAAATTAATAATAATATAATATCACCAGTATCAGATACAAATAATATACAAGTTCCATCTGCTAGAGAAAAAAATGCTGTCAAAAAGTTATCATCCAAATTAATTAACCACAATGAATATTTAGTATTATCTAAAGGTTTAAACTTTACACTATTGTTACAGATATTGTTAAATTTTGTCGTAATTTAAGATGGCGTGAATTTTGGCATTCAAATCAAAATAATAATAATAATAATAATAATAACAATACTAAATTACACAATGAACTAACTCAATTTCGTCCATACTCTAATAAAGAACCCCCTACACTACCAAAAAATCATGCGGTAGACATTTTTATTACTATTTTATTAAACAAAGTAACACAACCATCTTTTCTAAAAAACCTCAAACCAACATCAAACTTATCAGTGGATGAACGAACAGCTCTTGACACTTAGCCAGGATACCTGCATCGTAATTTTGCCGGCTGATAAAGGTTCCACTACTGTCATACTTAACAAAACTGACTATGTGACTGAAGGCTTGAGGCAACTTAGGGATGAAACATTCTATAAAAAACTATCCATGGATCCCAACAAAAATAAATCAAATGAAAAAATAAATCAAATGAAAAATTATTAGAAGAAGACGTTAAAACTTTAATTCCAGATCCTATTCGAACTCAAAATTTTTACTTATTACCAAAAATTCACAAGCCCAATAATCCTGGAAGACCTATAGTCGCAAGCTTTAACTCTCCGGCAGAAAGAATTTCGGCTTTTGTAGATTATTTTTTACAATCATTTGTTAAAAATCTAAGTTCTCATATGAAAGACAGCTATTATTTTATTGATATTTAAAAAAATACTGTAATTCCAAAGTCAGATGACCTATTGTTTGTTACTATTGACGCCACATCTCTGTATACGGTATTTGAGGACGAGGTCTATCATCGAGAAAATGAGAAATGGCTTCCAATCCTAAATTTCTGACTCCACATTTCTGTGTTGGTAATAATAACTTGGGTTTTCAACCTTGTGGTCGTCCACGTAGTAAAACTTAATTCCACATAATTTAGGATTGGAAGACATTTCTCATTTTCTCGATGATAGACCTCGTCCTCAAATACCGTCTACAGATTTTCTTTGCAAATTAGCCGAATTTGTCTTGACGTGTAATGCTTTTACTTTTGAAGATGAATTTTATCTTCAAATTAAAGGAACTGCTATGGGCACTCGAAGGGCACCTTCGCAACCTAACCTTTTCATGGGATTATTAGAGCAAAATGTTCTTAAAACACAACATTTATAACCCATTTTATGGTATAGGTTTATTGACGACATAATAATGATTTGGCCACACGGACAAGTTACGTTAACAACCTTTCTTGACGACCTAAATAATTTTGGACCTTTAAATTTACTCATTCAGTTTCTAAATCACAAATTACTTTCTTAGATGTTGATTTGATCATTTCCGATGGTACAATTAAAACGGCGATCCATATTAAACCTACAAATCAGGAACAGTATCTACACTTTGATAGCTGTCATCCATTTCACACTAAAAGATCCATTGCCTATTCAATGTCCATTCGCGGACACCGTTTGGTTAACAACAAGGAAAATTTTGATAAATATCTCATTAACCTGAAAAAATCTCTTCTGGAAAGAAATTATCCTGCTCCTCTATTAGAAAAACATATTCTAAATTCTGAAGTAAAATATACACCAAACCCCAAAATATCTTCAAATTTAAATAGAATGTTTCTCAGCACCACTTATTTTCCCGGAGCCGAGAAACTGCGAGATATATTGGCTGATTTATTTCCTATTATTTCTAATGATGCGTCCACTAAAGATCTCTTAGATATACCACCAATTTTATCTTTCCGCAGACCACCTAATATTAGATCAATATTAAACAAAACAAAAAATAAACAAAATTTCTGTGTTGGTAATAATAACTTGGGTTTTCAACCTCGTGGTCGTCCACGTTGTAAAATTTGTCCATTCTTTGATCAAAGTCCTTTTTTCCCAGTCCAAATACTACTAATAATTACAGGGTTCCCTTTCATTGCAGTTGTTATTCAAAAAATATAGTTTATCAGCTATATACATATATATATATATATACATATATATATATATATATATATATATATATATATATATATATATATATATATATATATATATATATATATATATATATATATATATATATATATATATATATATATATATATATATATATATATATATATATATATATATATATATATATATATATATATATATATATATATATATATATATATATATATATATATATATATATATATATATATATATATATATATATATATATATTCTTTTTAGAATTGATCAATAAGATGATTATAAAGTAAATAATTATAAAAGCCACTTACATCGTGACGAAGGATTATATATATATATATATATATATATATATTATATATATATATATATATATATATATATATATATATATAGGTATATATATATATATATATATATATATATATATATATATGTATATGTTTATGATACATATACATATCATATACATATGTATGATATCGAATTTCATATCATATACAGATACATATATATATGATGACAATTTTTTTTATTAATTGATCCAATTGTTTTATGAAAAGTTGCTTATTTGCTCGTACTGATTCACTCACTTCAGGGATGCCGGTTAATAAAACTTAACCTTATAGAACTACCCAAAAATATACTACTTTTAAAAATGCCCTTTGGGTTACAGGGAAATATAAAACAGCCTCAATTACACTCAGTTATAAATACCACGTGACATTTATCGATTAAAATCAGTGTTAGAAATGGTTATAACTAAAAACCGCATTTGATGTCTAGTAACCTAAGAGCTTTTTAATCGTTAATTTTGATATTTTTGCTGCTGATAAAGTAGTTTTTCTGTAAGCGTGATTCTGCATGGCTAGCTGCCTGTTCCAAGTGATACAGTAAGTACCTAAATATATCAGCAGGTAGGGCGGATTATCTTAACTAAGAAAAGCGATAAATGAGATTAATAAAAGCTAAAGGCTAAGCAGTGACTTTATTCTTTTCAACAAAGCTATGTTTAACTTCGATTAACTTATCAGACGACGCGTGTAAACACTGTCAAATGTATACGATTGGTCCACTCAAAAGATGTAGAATCTATGCTTAGGCAGACAATAACCGGTTTGAAGCAGTTCAAGTGGCGGTTACCATGGAAACAAACTGGAGTATCAGCACAGGAGCACAGGAGTAAACACGAACGGAGGCAAAGCTTCTGAAGAGCGTACAAAATTTTTACCTACTTTGTTAGGGTTGGCACAGAAGAATAAAATTAAATAAACTAAACATTTGTCAACTTTTTATTATACACAATTTTAAAAAGTCTCCTTTAGTTACACTATCTAATTACTATATACCAAAACGATTTTTGCACCGCCGGGTTGAGTTATCTTTCGATGTTAATGGAATTACTGCAGTATAGGGACCTTTCTAAAAAATCGAAAAAATAATGAAATACCTACTACTAGATTCGATCATTGTAATGCTAAATGTGAAAGAAAAAAGCTTTAACAAATTAACAACCAAATTTAGTTTAAAGTAAAAAACAAGTGATGTTACAAAATCAATAATGTAAAATAGGTTCCTTTAATGCATTAATACCTAATTACTAATAGGTATATCTTTCCACCACATAAAAAAACGGTTGTGTCACCCCAAGACTTTCCTGAAAAGTAGCCAGGAACTTAATTATTCTAACCCAAATGTTGTATACGCATTAAATTATGATAGCCCCTTCCAAGTTCTACCATGACATCGCTGATGTACCCTGGTTTGGCTCCCGATGAGGGAACTCCTCAACGGTCAACAGCAGAGACCCAAAATTTTGTATACGCATTCAATTACGATAGCCCTTCCATGTTCCACCATGACATCGCTGATGTACCCTGGTTTGGCTCCCGATGAGGGAACTCCTCAACGGTCAACAGCAGAGACCCAAAATTTTGTATACGCATTCAATTACGATAGCCCTTCCATGTTCCACCATGACATCGCTGATGTACCCTGGTTTGGCTCCCGATGAGGGAACTCCTCAACGGTCAACAGCAGAGACCCAAAATTTTGTATACGCATTCAATTACGATAGCCCTTCCATGTTCCAGCATGACATGGCTGATGAACCCTGGGTTGACTCCCGATGAGGGAATTCCTCAACGGTCAACAGCAGAGACCCAAAATTTTGTATACGCATTCAATTACGATAGATCTTCCATGTTCCACCATGACATGGCTGATGAACCCTGGGTTGACTCCCGATAAGGGAACTCCTCAACGGTCAACAGCAGAGACCCAAAATTTTGTATACGCATTCAATTACGATAGATCTTCCATGTTCCACCATGACAAGGCTGATGAACCCTGGGTTGACTCCCGATGAGGAAACTCCTCAACGGTCAACAGCAGAGACCCAAAATTTTGTATACGCATTCAATTATGATAGCCCCTTACAAGGTTCACGATGACATCGCTGACGTACCCTGGGTTGGCTTCCGATGAGGGAACTCCTCAACGGTCAACAGCAGAGACCCAAAATTTTGTATACGCATTCAATTACGATAGATCTTCCATGTTCCACCATGACATGGCTGATGAACCCTGGGTTGACTCCCGATAAGGGAACTCCTCAACGGTCAACAGCAGAGACCCAAAATTTTTTTATACGCATTCAATTACGATAGATCTTCCATGTTCCACCATGACAAGGCTGATGAACCCTGGGTTGACTCCCGATGAGGAAACTCCTCAACGGTCAACAGCAGAGACCCAAAATTTTGTATACGCATTCAATTATGATAGCCCCTTACAAGGTTCACGATGACATCGCTGACGTACCCTGGGTTGGCTTCCGATGAGGGAACTCCTCAACGGTCAACAGCAGAGACCCAAAATTTTGTATACGCATTCAATTACGATAGATCTTCCATGTTCCACCATGACAAGGCTGATGAACCCTGGGTTGACTCCCGATGAGGAAACTCCTCAACGGTCAACAGCAGAGACCCAAAATTTTGTATACGCATTCAATTATGATAGCCCCTTACAAGGTTCACGATGACATCGCTGACGTACCCTGGGTTGGCTTCCGATGAGGGAACTCCTCAACGGTCAACAGCAGAGACCCAAAATTTTGTATACGAGTTTCGATTTCGTTTTTAATCGTTTTCGATTTCGATTTTGTTTTAGATTTCGATTTTTATTTCGATTTCGATTTTGATTTCGATTTCATTATCATCATCATCATCATCATATTCGGGGGGGGGGGGTTTGAAGTTACATAGCGCCATCAGAAGCATTGCGCTAGGTTGGGGGGTTAGTATAATTTATGAAATTAATATTCAGAATAATTAAGTTCCTGGCTACTTTTCAGGAAAGTCTTGGGGTGACACAACCGTTTTTTTTATGTGGTGGAAAGATATACCTATTAGTAATTAGGTAATAATGCATTAAAGGAACCTATTTTACATTATTGATTTTGTAACATCACCCGACTATATTGACCACGCTGGTTTCGAATCTGTAATAATCTTTATTCGGTTTCTATAAATAAGCGAGATATAGGCATTCAAAAAAGAGTCAAACCCATACATTTCGGTAGGTTGTTAGTTATTTTTAATAATACATAAACACCTATTTGACGGTAGGTTAGATTAGTTTTTTAAGACAATCTTAAAAACTGAGTTTAAAAAAACTTTTTTTGGTTTGTTTATTTGTTTTTAACTTTAAACTAAATTTGGTTGTTAATTTGGTAAAGCTTTTTTCTTTCGCATTTAGCATTACAATGATCGAATCTAGTAGTATTTCATTATTTTTTCGATTTTTGAGAAAGGTCCCTATACTGCAGTAATTCCATTAACATCGAAAGATAACTCAACCCGGCGGTGCAAAAATCGTTTTGGTACATCGTAATTAGATAGTGTAACTAAAGGAGACTTTTTAAAATTGTGTATAATAAAAAGTTGACAAATGTTTAGTTTATTTAATTTTATTCTTCTGTGCCAACCCTAACAAAGTAGGTAAAAATTTTGTATGCTCTTCAGAAGCTTTGCCTCCGGTCCGTGTATTACTCCTGTGGTTGCACTATCTAAATCATATTTTTTAATATTTTTTAGCTTCTCGAATTTCCAGTGACATTCCTTTTTCGTGGAGTGTCCGCTGAAATGTGAACTGCCGTTTGCGCAGATCTATTTTCACACGTTTGCTTATCAGGATCCCTCCGAATGCCGCAAGATGTTTGATTTTCCAAAATAACTATTTTATTTAAAGTGTTTTTGAACTTGAAGATATCACAATAGTAGGTATAAATTTAATGTTCTGATTTCCGTGTATAGATACATCCTCACATTGGCTCGAACTCGAACATGTACCGTCATTTATTGGCAATTTGAGTGTAGGAAACGCATTGCCAAATAAATATTTTACACTTCTGTTTTTAAAAAACTTAATACAAGATTCTGTATTGCTGCCTTATTTTATCATCGACAAGTTTTGTAAGGAGAACTTCTCGCCCGACAGTTTTTAACCACTCCTGTGGTCTGAAATAATACAAGAAACATGAACCCATGTATTTAATTTGTAGACATAATTATTCAATCACTATAAAAGGTAGGTAGGTATTTACATACGTATTTCAAATAATAAAAAATAATTCACAATTTGTCGTTATTGTTGCTCAAACCACATTTACTCGTGTGCCTATATCGTGTGTGTTCTAAAGAGCGTACAAAATGTTTACCTATTTTGGTAGGTTTGGCCCAGGAGGATAAAATTAAATAAACAAAACGTATAATATCAAGTTTTTATTATAAACTTACCTACGATAGAATATTTTTTTACAAATTACGTACTCTAAATAGTTTTTTTTTTGTCATTTTTGTTTTTTAATAATTTGTTGTGCCTTTTAATTGAATGGTAAATGCGAAATCTAACATAAAGCTTTTTTAAATAATCTAATGGAAAGCACTCACATGGCATATCAAATTTACAGTCTTGCACACGTTTTAGTATATCATTACCAATATTTACAATATTTATCTCGAGATCAAAATATTCGCGAAATTTTTGCTCAAGTAATTCAACAAATGCGATAAAATTGTCAGGAGGTATTATTAAAAAACCTGATTGTACACCACCTTCATTAAAATCCTTGTAATGACTGAAAAAAGAATCTCTTCCCATATTTACAGGTTGTTCAGATCTATTAACATTTAAGTTTATTTTCTCGCATTTATGATGTTCGAGACATTTTCTGTACAAATAGCCGGATACATAGACTAACCCATTTTTTTCTGGTAAATCAAATCGATAATCATTTGTTCCTATCGTTAACTCGGGAGCACTAACATCGTCGGGTTGACAAACTTGTGATGTTGTATTAAAAATACGACAGTCGTCTGGTTTCATGAGTAAACTATCAAAATCTTGATCACAATTTGTATTTTGAGGTTTTTTTAAGATATTCGTAATAAACATCTTATTGAATGCAATACTAATTTGTCTACATGTTGGTTGCTGGCAGTTACCACCCGCCTGTCTGACTTTGCCAAAGAAATTTTCGAGACAATCCTGATTAAGACGTCTCGTAAATATAAATTTAATTTCTTCCGATTGTAAATCTTCATGAAGTTGTAGTAAAGATTTTATAGATACTTGAAATCCGTGAATGAAATTCATAATATTTGTGACGTCTTTCTGTCCATCGCTTCTTATTAATTTTAAGTTCCTGAAAAATATTAGCATTTCTTCTAAAAACTCAATTTGATAATTATCGCCGCGGAAAGGTATTTTAAATTTATTAGGAGATCGCAGTGTACTTGAGTTTAATAAATCAAACAAATTATTCATTTTATTTACAAAATCAGCGGTATCTCTAGCAGCAACCTCGATAAGATTTAAATCTACGTAGGTATTAATAGCTGATGCTACAGTACGACTTAAGACTTGTGTGGCTACTTTCACACGCATTTTCTGAAAATTATTAGGATTGATGTGAATATCAGTTAGTTTTGGTGCTAATTTAATTTGTCGCTTTTTATCTTCTTTATATAGATCTCTGATATGTGACCACTTTGCTACTTTATTGTCAATAATGAAATTACATGATTTAAAATTGTTTCTGACAGATTTCAAAAGATGCGGGACATCAAACATGTAATAAATTTTGTGTCTGTTTACTTCAAAATATGTTTTATCCTTGCTTACGGAACGAGATTTTGAAGCGCGCAAGAAATCTGAACCTAAATCTGAGACAAAGACGCGTATGTCTAGACCAATATTTAGTAATGATGTTATAATTTCGTCAATCCAATTATTTACTTCTGGATAATTTTTACATTGTGCCAGAAATGAATGAGCTATTGGTTGTTTCCAGTTGTGTATGATACCACGAATCATTATAACAATAACGTAATTAGCTGGTTCTTTTTTTTGAATCCCGTTTATTTCATGAAATCCTACAATTCTGTCGTTTCTGATGTCATAAAACAGATTAGCCTTCAAAGACATGCAGTCCACACAAACACTGCAAATCTTTTCTTGCGATTCCATTTTGTCTACCTTCGTTTTTAACGCAAAAAGCAAACGTTCGTCTAGCTTAGTACCTATTGGCCTAACTAACTTTTGTAAGGTGACTAATGAAGGTAAACAAAATGTATTTGTAAGAAATCTATACGCTGCTGGACCGGAGTAATGAAGATTAAGTGCGAAAAATTTGAAAGCCTGGCTGTACCGGTTTCCACTATGACCTGCTTTCACATCTATTTGCCATTTAATAATTTGAGACATACCTATACTCATAAACTTATCACATATTTTTATAAAGTCTTCTTTAGTTAAACTATCTAAATCATATTTCTTATGTTTTTTTGCTTCACGAAGTTCCAGTGACAGTTTCCTTTTTCGTGGAGTATCCGCTGAAAGGTGAAGTGCCGTTTGCGCCGATCTATTTTCATAAGTTTGATTATCAGGGTCCGTCTGAATGCCGCGAGATGTTTTATCTTCCAAAATAACTATTTTATTTAAAGGGTTATTTGAATTTAAAGATGTCACAGTAGCAGGTATACATTGAATGCTCTGATTTCCGTGTATAGATACATCCTCATATTGCCTCTAACTCGAACATGCACCGTCATTTACCGGCAAGTTGAGCGTTGGAAACGCATTGCCAAATAAATATTTCACAGTTCTGTGTTTAGAAAACTTAATACAAGATTTTTCGAAGTGATCCTCACAGACTCTGTATTGCTGCCTTATTTTATTATCAACAAGTTTTGTAACGAGATCTTCTCGACCGACAGCTTTTAACCACTCCTGACGTCTGAAATAATAAAAGAAACATGAACCTATGTATTTAATTTGTAGACATAATTATTCACAAATTGTCGATATTGCTGGTCAAATGCACCATTTATGCGATATGTGCATATTCCGTGCAACTTAAAACACTAAACCATTTACGTAAAATATCAAAACGAGATAAATAGTTATGTAACTATTCTGTACAATTCACTAAAAAAACTCTGTATTTATACTATTTACGATATACCAAAACGATTTTTTCACCACCGGGTTGAGTTATCTTTCGATGTTAATGGAATTACTGCAGTATAGAAAAAATAATGAAATACTAGTAGATTCGATCATTGTAATGCTAAATGTGAAAGAAAAAAGCTTTAACAAATTAACACAACCAAATTTAGTTTAAAGGTAAAAACAAATAAACAAACCAAAAAAAAAGTTTTTTTAAACTCAGTTTTTAAGATTGTCTTAAAAAACTAATCTAACCTACCGTCAAATAGGTGTTTATGTATTATTAAAAATAACTTAACAACCTACCGAAATGTATGGGTTTCACCCTTTTTCGAATGCCTATATCTCGCTTATTTATTGAAACCGAATGAAGATTATTACAGATTCGGAACCAGCGTGGTCAATATAGTCGGGTGATGTTACAAAATCAATATTGTAAAATAGGTTCTTTTAATGCATTAATACCTACTTACTAATAGGTATATCTTTCCACCACATAAAAAAAAAAGTTGCGTCACCCCAACACTTTCCTGAAAAGTAGCCAGGAACTTAATTATTCTGAATATTAATTTCATAAACCACAACCTAGCACCATGCTTCAACCCCCCCCCCCCCCTGATTATGATGATGATGATGAAATCGAAATCAAAATCGAAATCGAAATAAAAATCGAAATCTAAAACGAAGCCGAAATCGAAATCGAAAACTATTAAAAACGAAATCGAAACTCGTATACAAAATTTTGGGTCTCTGCTGTTGACCGTTAAGGAGTTCTCTCATCGGGAGCCAACCCAAGATACACTAGCCATGCCATAATGGAACTTGGAAGGGGCTATCATAATTGAATGCGTATACAAAATTTTGGGTCTCTGCTGTTGACCGTTGAGGAGTTCCCTCATCGGGAGTCAACCCAGGGTTCATCAGCCATGTCATGGTGGAACATGGAAGGTCTATCGTAATTGAATGCGTATACAAAATTTTGGGTCTCTGCTGTTGACCGTTGAGGAGTTCCCTCATCGGAAGTCAACCCAGGGTTCATCAGCCATGTCATGGTGGAACATGAAAGGTCTATCGCAATTGAATGCGTATACAAAATTTTGGGTCTCTGCTGTTGACCGTTGAGGAGTTCCCTCATCGGGAGTCAACCCAGGGTTCATCAGCCATGTCATGGTGGAACATGGAAGGTCTATCGTAATTGAATGCGTATACAAAATTTTGGGTCTCTGCTGTTGACCGTTGAGGAGTTCCCTCATCGGAAGTCAACCCAGGGTTCATCAGCCATGTCATGGTGGAACATGAAAGGTCTATCGCAATTGAATGCGTATACAAAATTTTGGGTCTCTGCTGTTGACCGTTGAGGAGTTCCCTCATCGGGAGTCAACCCAGGGTTCATCAGCCATGTCATGGTGGAACATGGAAGGTCTATCGTAATTGAATGCGTATACAAAATTTTGGGTCTCTGCTGTTGACCGTTGAGGAGTTCCCTCATCGGAGTCAACCCAGGGTTCATCAGCCATGTCATGGTGGAACATGGAAGGTCTATCGTAATTGAATGCGTATACAAAATTTTGGGTCTCTGCTGTTGACCGTTGAGGAGTTCCCTCATCGGGAGTCAACCCAGGGTTCATCAGCCATGTCATGGTGGAACATGGAAGGTCTATCGTAATTGAATGCGTATACAAAATTTTGGGTCTCTGCTGTTGACCGTTGAGGAGTTCCCTCATCGGAAGTCAACCCAGGGTTCATCAGCCATGTCATGGTGGAACATGAAGGTCTATCGCAATTGAATGCGTATACAAAATTTTGGGTCTCTGCTGTTGACCGTTGAGGAGTTCCCTCATCGGGAGTCAACCCAGGGTTCATCAGCCATGTCATGGTGGAACATGGAAGGTCTATCGTAATTGAATGCGTATACAAAATTTTGGGTCTCTGCTGTTGACCGTTGAGGAGTTCCCTCATCGGAAGTCAACCCAGGGTTCATCAGCCATGTCATGGTGGAACATGAAAGGTCTATCGCAATTGAATGCGTATACAAAAT
>OX155980.1:10401928-10426928 GCA_944548615.1 Micropterix aruncella
ACAGGAGTAAACACGAACAGAGGCAAAGCTTCTGAAGAGCGTGCAAAATTTTTACCTACTTTGTTAGGGTTGGCACAGAAGAATAAAATTAAATAAACTAAACATTTGTCAACTTTTTATTATACACAATTTTAAAAAGTCTCCTTTAGTTACACTATCTAATTACGATATACCAAAACGATTTTTGCACCGCCGCGCCGGGTTGAGTTATCTTTCGATGTAATGGAATTACTGCAGTATAGGGACCTTTCTCAAAAATCGAAAAAATAATGAAATACTACTAGATTCGATCATTGTAATGCTAACTAAATGTGAAAGAAAAAAGCTTTAACAAATTAACAACCAAATTTAGTTTAAAGTTAAAAACAAATAAACAAACCAAAAAAAAGTTTTTTTTAACTCAGTTTTTAAGATTGTCTTAAAAAACTAATCTAAGCTACCGTCAAATAGGTGTTTATGTATTATTAAAAATAACTAACAACCTACCGAAATGTATGGGTTTGACCCTTTTTTGAATGCCTATATCTCGCTTATTTATAGAAACCGAATAAAGATTATTACAGATTCGGAACCAGCGTGGTCAATATAGTCGGGTGATGTTACAAAATCAATAATGTAAAATAGGTTCCTTTAATGCATTAATACCTAATTACTAATAGGTATATCTTTCCACCACATAAAAAAACGGTTGTGTCACCCCAAGACTTTCCTGAAAAGTAGCCAGGAACTTAATTATTCTAACCCAAATGTTGTATACGCATTAAATTATGATAGCCCCTTCCAAGTTCTACCATGACATCGCTGATGTACCCTGGGTTGACTCCCGATGAGGGAACTCCTCAACGGTCAACAGCAGAGACCCAAAATTTTGTATACGCATTCAATTACGATAGATCTTCCATGTTCCACCATGACATGGCTGATGAACCCTGGGTTGACTCCCGATGAGGGAACTCCTCAACGGTCAACAGCAGAGACCCAAAATTTTGTATACGCATTCAATTACGATAGATCTTCCATGTTCCACCATGACATGGCTGATGAACCCTGGGTTGACTCCCGATGAGGGAACTCCTCAACGGTCAACAGCAGAGACCCAAAATTTTGTATACGCATTCAATTACGATAGATCTTCCATGTTCCACCATAACATGGCTGATGAACCCTGGGTTGACTCCCGATGAGGGAACTCCTCAACCGTCAACAGCAGAGACCCAAAATTTTGTATACGCATTCAATTACGATAGATCTTCCATGTTCCACCATGACATGGCTGATGAACCCTGGGTTGACTCCCGATGAGGGAACTCCTCAACGGCCAACAGCAGAGACCCAAAATTTTGTATACGCATTCAATTACGATAGATCTTCCATGTTCCATCATGACATGGCTGATTAACCCTGGGTTGACTCCCGATGAGGGAACTCCTCAACGGTCAACAGCAGAGACCCAAAATTTTGTATACGCATTCAATTACGATAGATCTTCCATGTTCCACCATGACATGGCTGATGAACCCTGGGTTGACTCCCGATGAGGGAACTCCTCAACGGCCAACAGCAGAGACCTAAAATTTTGTATACGCATTCAATTACGATAGATCTTCCATGTTCCATCATGACATGGCTGATTAACCCTGGGTTGACTCCCGATGAGGGAACTCCTCAACGGTCAACAGCAGAGACCCAAAATTTTGTATACGCATTCAATTACGATAGATCTTCCATTTTCCGACCGAAATCGAAATCGAAAACTATTGAAAACGAAATCGAAACTTGTATACAAAATTTTGGGTCTCTGCTGTTGACCGTTAAGGAGTTCCCTCATCGGGAGTCAACCCAGGGTTCATCAGCCATGTCATTGTGGAACATGGAAGGGCTATCGTAATTATGTGCGTATACAAAATTTTGGGTCTCTGCTGTTGACCGTTGAGGAGTTCCCTCATCGGGAGCCAAACCAGGGTTCATCAGCCATGCCATAGTGGAACATGGAAGGGCTATCGTAATTATATGCGTTACAAAATTTTGGGTCTCTGCTGTTGACCGTTGAGGAGTTCCCTCATCGGGAGTCAACCCAGGGTTCATCAGCCATGTCATGGTGGAACATGGATGGTCTATCGTAATTGAATGCGTATACAAAATTTTGGGTCTCTGCTGTTGACCGTTGAGGAGTTCCCTCATCGGGAGCCAAACCAGGGTTCATCAGCGATGTCATGGTGGAACATGGAAGGTCTATCTTAATTGAATGCGTATACAAAATTTTGGGTCTCTGCTGTTGACCGTTGAGGAGTTCCCTCATCGGGAGCCAAACCAGGGTTCATCAGCCATGTCATTGTGGAACATGGAAGGGCTATCGTAATTATATGCGTATACAAAATTTTGGGTCTCTGCTGTTGACCGTTGAGGAGTTCCCTCATCGGGAGTCAACCCAGGGTTCATCAGCCATGTCATGGTGGAACATGGATGGTCTATCGTAATTGAATGCGTATACAAAATTTTGGGTCTCTGCTGTTGACCGTTGAGGAGTTCCCTCATCGGGAGCCAATCCAGGGTACATCAGCGATGTCATGGTAGAACTTGGAAGGGGCTATCATAATTTACTGCGTATACAAAATTTTGGGTCTCTGCTAATGACTTTTGAGGAGTTCCCTCATCGGGGTCCAACCCAGGATGGATGGATTTCAACCATAATCTTTTCATCTCATAACATGATGACCAACTGATACCTGCATGCCAAATTTCAGCTCAATCGGATGAAACGTTTCGGCGCTATCGTCGGCTAATACACACAGCCAGACACAGAAGTGCGTCCACAATACTTTCCTGACAGGAAAGTAATAATAAATTATAATCTATTTATTTACTGTACTTACCTAATGAAATCTTTGGGGTGATTGAAAAATGATATGTTTTTAATAATTCTACAATCGTTCAAACACACGCTGCAGTAAACCATATTTGCACTTGTTTATGTTAAAACACTTATTGAATCAAACGTAAGGAGAAAAATAAACAACAGGTGAGATGTTACGTCCGCCGCGGCTGGGGGCCCTGAGGTTTGTCAACTTTTCTCCGCGTACGTACGAAGCGGCCAGTTGACATACACGCACGCGTCTCACGTTTGTAGTAGTGTACCTACCAAATCGCGGTTGTATGAAGCTTTGTCTCTGTTCCGTGTCTACTCGTGTGGTATCAGGGATGAAGTTTGTTTACATCAAATTCACGAGCTCAGACAGTGATTATCGCCCCTTTTTACCCGACTATTATGTCAAGCCATGGAACTTAGATAGGGGTGGATGTGAGTGAGTTGAGAGTGGGTGGTGACAATGTTTTCATGTCACAACGCAATGTTATTACTATCTTACTTACCATGGGAAATGCTTATGTTTCAACGAGAAATATGTATGGATGTGCACCACTTTTGACTGTCTTATAGGTTTAAACACATTTTACAACAATGACAATGTGACAACGCAATGTTTTCATATGAGACGATGAAATATTCAGCCTTTAGAATGAAAGAATGAAAGCCGATTCCAGAATGTTCTAAAATATTCTAGAATGCTTCAGGTAGTTCTAGACTAGAAGAGGAATGGGTGGCAGGTAGGGGGGGGGGGGGGGCGGGGGGGGGGGAGATGCACGCTGAGTGACATTCAGTTACTATTAATTAAGATATTTGTCAAGATTTCAAAATGTTTAGTTTTTTATCCAGGGAATCAAGTCAAATCTACTAATAAAATATGAACAAATCCAAAGTTTGAGAAGCCGAAAAAAATAACATTATTTTTTTTTTAACAAAATTTTTAGAACAATAATACTTGTAGGTAGGTGTATCATTTCTTATTAAAATATACTATTCTCCGAAAGCGTTAGAAGCCGGATAGGTTAAAAGAGGATATAACTTGCAAATCAAAAGATAAATTAATGTTCAAATAAACTTTGCAATAACTTCGAAGCGATTTTCTACTCGAATACTATCTCGATTTTTATCTCCTTTCTATTGATTGATGATTAGTCGTATTCTTTTTCGATACTTGCTCAGTTTACTCAGTATTATTCAGATATTCTGGTGCAGATGTTTTCAAAGTGACAATTAGACCGACTCTAATGGTAAATCATCACAGCTCAATCTATTTCTGTTTGGACAAGAAGCCGAATTACCGAACATCTCCTATTTCTTTTTTGTATTTTTTACCTCTTAGTATAATCACAGATGCCACCTTCAGGCACGTATCCAGACTTCACTATCGGGGGGGGGGGGGGGGCATTCATTAAAACAACGCACGTCAGTCACCGTGAATTGAATTTGCCCGTACAATGAAACAAAAATACGCCGAATTTCGGGGGTTAAATCTCAACTACCCCCCCTTCTTCCCTAGATACGAGCCTGACACTATGTATATTAGTCG
Source organism: Micropterix aruncella (assembly GCA_944548615.1). Lineage (NCBI taxonomy): Eukaryota > Metazoa > Arthropoda > Insecta > Lepidoptera > Micropterigidae > Micropterix > Micropterix aruncella. The sequence goes on from OX155980.1 coordinate 10,406,338, forward strand.
CGGATTCTCCGTGATTCCCGTTTTTTTCTCGTCTTTATTTTTTACTCAAAAAAAATTAAGGGGCGCGTCCCCTGTGTCCCCCCCCCCCCCAACGGATACGTCCTAGGCAACCCTAATTATGGCATTTACATCGGTAATATTGATGAAACGTTTAATGGATTGATGTCCGCAAGATGACAGAACTCTTAGAGAGTTCATAAGGACGTTCAAACGTGCTTTCTTTTACATTTTTATGCTATTTTAGACACAAATAAATAAATAATCTTAATGTAATACTATACTATTCCGGCCGACCATCCGACAAAATGTATTGTGAACAAGTAAATTTTTTTTTCGAGATGACTGAAATATCTATTTTGAGCCCATTTTGGGAAGGGGCTCGGGGGGGGGGGGGGGAGGGGGCTGAGACGACCATTTCCAGACTGAAGTCGGACTGGTCTGTGTGTATGTATGTATTCCTCCACGAGACCGCCCAAACGCTTCATCCGATTAAGCTGAAATTTGGTATGCAGGCATCATTTGGTATTAGCGAGAGCTGAAAAGTTGTCGTTGTAATCGGTCGGGAGCGCACTAGTCATATATTTAGCCTGGAAATATTTGACCTTAAGACTTGAAATTTGGTGTTCAGATGCCTTGTTGGACCGAAATCACATTGTGACATTTTGGTTGGAATATCTCATATACAAGCTGCGCAATCGATTGACCCAACACTGGCTTTTTAGCAGATTTGGATGGAACGTTGATCGCAGACAGAAGTTCCGTCTTGGCCCACCGAACTATAGGCCCTCACCCATCGATATATTTGCTAGATATGCCCTCAGATACAAATAAGTTGGCTTCATACCCTTTGCTCGTAAAACATGTGACAGAGAGAGCAATAAATTGTACAGTATGCGAGCGAATAGCATGCTAATATTCTTAGCGGCAGCTCTCACACCGGAAACGGTCGGCTGTCTGCCAGCGGACTGCGACCAAACTACTACTGGCCGCCTTTCAGTAGTGGTTTTGAAGTAGTAATTTTCGAGTGCGAAAGGCCTATCTAGGGGATCATATATCGATGGCTGCAATGGCTTTGTTACGCCACTGCTTTTCGCTGCGAAGTACCCCCTAAGCTGAGCCCGGAAGACCAATTTTTTCATACCTATTTGAGGTCTACTTATCGTGGAAAGCGGTATTTTCCTATTATTCGATAAGGTAAGTAGTCATACGGCAGCCGCCCGGACTAAGTAGTAACCTGAACTTTGTTAATCTGACGGCGAAAAATTTTATATGGCAAATTGTCTTTCACCTGTTACTTTACTTTGATGCACGAATCGCAACGTTACCGCTTCGTGCACCATGGCTTGTAAAGACAGTCCTTTTGTGGGTTATGGTTATGCCCCCTTCGTCTATAGTCCACGGCTGTCAGCTGTGCGGCGTTCCGTCTGACAGGCGAGGTGGCTAGGGAATCGTGGGGCGGGTGGGGGGTAGACGGGCGCTGGCGTGGCGTCCGCCGCGCCGTGGGGTTCTTTCTCGCTCGCTATTGGCTCCTCGGTCGGGGAGCCCACGGTTCGGGCTTCGACGGTCGGGTCGAGCAGGTCGACCGACCGACCAGCTGCCGCCGAGTTGCCCAGCAGTTGCTTTCGAGTTTCGCCGTCGAGCGGTCGGTTCGCTCCGGTTCGGCGTTCTCCCGGCATGTCAAACCGCGTCGCGTAAGTTCGTCGGCATTCGCGAAAGTTTTTCTTATGTGCTCGTGTTGCAATTTAGTTTTAAATCATGGAACGACTTTCATACGATTCTTACGCCAAGAGGTACATGCTTACTATATACTAATTTAATTTATTTCGTGAAGTTACAGTATTTTTTCGCGTACGTCGTATGCACTATGCCCTTATGAGAACTGATTAGTTTTAAATATGCATTATCTGATTAAATGATAATTAAGTACGATTGCATTGCTGTATCGCTTCATACGATTTTTACACCAAGAGATACCTGCTTACTATATACTCATTTAATTTATTTCGTGAAGTTACAGTATTTTTTCGTGTACGTCATATGCGCTATGCCCTTATGAGAACCGATTAGTTTTAAATATGCATTATCTGATTAAATGATAAAGAAGTGCGATTGCATTGCTGTATCGCTGTATTTATATTTCGGTGTGTGTGTAATCATGTGTAAAATCCGCCCAAAGGGCGAAGAGAAGTGTATTGGCAGCGACGCTTGTTGCACCGCACGTGTGTACGCGCGCTTGTGTTGGTCTGACAGCGTCTGAGGCACCCCTCTCTCTTGTGCGCGTTTTGTATTTCAGCTTTCGCATCTGCCCGCGCGCAATATAAATATAAGTACCCTCACTACCCACACGCACGTTTTTAACAAATTATTTGCTTGCGCTGCATGTGTGTTTCTTTGTGTGCGTGCAAATGCGATTTTTTCAATGTATTGTGTGTGCTGATGGCGATGCTTAAGGCGGATCTCCACTGGTGACAGCGGCAGCGTCGATATCACCCCGAAAAGCACAGCATACCAGATACTGTATACTGTGCGGAAAGTATCTTTCCGGTATACTGCGCGAAAAGTATGGTTGAAATTAGCTCGCAAGCGCTTAAAATAAGCTGTGTAGCACAGCTGGGTGATTTTATAACTTTGGCGTCCTCTATTCACTTCGCTTTCGCGCTGATATACCGAACTGAAACCGGTTATAGTTTGCTAAAAAAGTGAAAAAGTAAAAACAATAAAGTTATAATCCTGCGGCTTCAAAGATTTCTCCCCATGTCACATAAAGAAATGATTGTGTCCACACTCTAAACGCCTATACTTGACTACGGCGATGTTTGTTATATTGATGCCAGTGAGGTTATTTTGAATAAGCTGGAGCGTCTGCAAAATATCTTACTCAGGTATGTTTTTAATTTGCGAAAGTTCGACCACGTTAGCTGCTTTCGTGAGCAACTTCATTGGCTTCCTATTCGCGATCGAAGAAATTTTCATACGTTGTCGCTACTCTACAACATACTCAATAACCCCACTTCACCCTCCTATCTAAAGGAGAATTTCCACCCTTTGGGAGGCCACGGTCTTCCACTTCGATCAAGCCGGGATAACACACTCGCCATTCCGATACATCATTCTTCTGTTTACACGCACTCTTTTATAGTCCATTCTGCTCGTTTATGGAATCAGCTCCCTCACTCTATCAGGCATGCACCTTCGCTGCATACTTTCAAAAAATTGCTGAAGAAACATTTATTTTTACACAGCCACTAACCAAATACCTCACCTTGTCCTCTCCTTTATCCTTCCCTGGGCAACCTTAGCATACGTTACTGACATGTATCTGTATAAGTTTATTTTAAATTTAACTTTCCTACTTCTTTGTGTATTGTACGGTGAAAATTAGGAATTATTTTATCAAATGGTTGACTGTAAGATATCGCTATAGCGATAAGTCCGCCTTTTGTGCATAAATTGTCTTTTTTATAAAACCAGCGTAATATTCATTAAGTTATGTTTTTATAGCACAATAAAGTTATTCTATTCTAATCTATTCTATAAAATCATAAACAAAGTTATAAAGTTATGTAAATAAATTTATAGCATTATATGAACAACGCCAAAGTTATAAAATCACCCTGCTGGTCCTCTGGTCTTACAGGATGTTCCAACATGCAAACCGATTTATATACAAAATCCCTTTATCGGGAAATAGATGTACAGTTATAAATAGGTTTAAAAACGAAGTTTGTAGCACCCGACGAAGTCTACCCTGGACAACGGCGGTTGCAACATCGCCGATACGTCGAGTGCGATACGCCGTAAATTCATTTTTAACCCTATTTATAATGCCAAACAACCGCGATAGCCTTTGAATTCATCGGTGTACAGCTCTAAAACGGGACTTTTACGAAATGCATGACATGTGGAGTGAAAACGCTTTTTTTTCAATCTTGGTTATCCCAGTAATTCTCTCATTGGTGACCCTGTCCTAAAGCATTAATTATTCAAAAATCAACTAGACCAGGCTCGATAATTTTTGAAACCAAAAAAAATAATAGTAGGATGAAACCCGTTAAAAAAGGACGAGAATATAACAAAAATGAAAGGAAAAATAATTTACGGGCGATCTGAGGTCGGGAAGAGGAAGGGGGTGAGTTTTTAAGGGTAAAAAACGGTGTATCTCAATTTCCGGCAAAACTACAAGTCCTATGAAAAAAAATTAAATGACAAAGTTGTAGGTAATAAAGAGACCTACAACTTTCGTGATTACACTTTTTTCACATAACCTCAAAATTTATGTGAAAATTTAAAATAATCAAGTTTTTGGTTTTTTATTTTTATCTTTTGCAAAAAAAATTTTTTTTTCACGAAATTTGGTGAAAACTTACCTTTTTATGTCCTAAAGACACTGTAATTTTTTTGATTTGAAATATTCATTTTTTCACCTTATTTTGACTTAATATCGAAAAAACACCCTAATTTTCAATCGAAAATTCTCGCGTCAAAATATCAGCTTTTTAAAAAAAGTCGAGGAGTTTTTTGTTCGTTGAAATCTCTTCTTTCTGGTAATGTAAAAAAATATATACATTACTATGGTAAATGTTCTCAGAAAATGCAAAGAAAAGAAAAAAACTCGAATCCGATTAATTTTTTTTATCACTATGTACAATTTTGAGCTATTTAGTAAAATTTACACTTTAATTACTTGAAATTTACACTTTAATTACGTTTTTCAAGTGATTAAAGTGTCCTTCATTTTTGTTATATTCTCGTCCTTTTTTGACGGGTTTCATCCTACTATTATTTTTTTTCACTTTTTACCATTTTTAAAATTATCGACCCTGGTCTAAACATGATTCGATAAGAATTACGAAAGTGATGTCCCTTAAATCGTGTTTTATATGAAATCAGGTGATAGGAAAGGCCATTTGCAATCCAAATCACCACATAAGTAATAAGTAGTCACCCTAGGTTTAGCTATTTAGAAATTGCAACACGTTCTATTTTTTGATAATATCAATTCCATTTTGACGCGATAAAATCATTAAAAAATCTACGTAGTGTTTTTAGATGTCCTTACTAATAATTGGAAACCCTATACTAAAGCATTAATAATTCACAATTACTTAAGTCCCTTAATTAATGTTACAAACGAAATGAGGAGATTGGAAAGGACATTTGAAATCTAAATCTAAATCACCATGTAGTTTCCCTATGTATTGTTGTTTAGAAGTTGTAACACTTTTTCCTTTGTTTGATAATATCAATTCCATTTTGAAGTTACAAAACTACAAAAAAAATCTACGTTCTATTTTAATTTTTTTTTTTGTACTGAATGCCCTTTATAATAATGTATCCTATTAATAAAAGCATATTCGGGAACTTTTGTTTCATATTTCAACTTTCTGCATAGGAAGAGCTGGGGGGGGGGGGGGGGTCACTGCCGGCATTGGCTCATATATCGATGACTGCCGGCCTTTCTCTGGACTAATAGGAGTATGGGATTACTACACAGATATTGTGTAGAACAGCAAATTCTAAATAATCAGCAGCTACGGGATAACTTCAAGCTGCAGCAGAGATGGTTCGGAAGAACCATCGAGCGATGAGGAACTTGAAAATAAACTTTTTGAGACGGTGTCGCTTATCTAAATAAGCCAGCGTATGACATTTCAAATATTAACATTTATCATTAAATGCTTATACATTTTAACTTTTTATCTCATATAGCATCTCCTTTCTCAAGAAAACAAACTCAAACTATCCGTGATAAGCGAATGACCATAATTTTTACCTTGTTGTAATCATCACGAACTGTAGAAGGTTTTAAATTGATTGTTCAAGATCTGTAGCACCAAAAGCTAAAGCTAGGTTTTATTTCCGAAGAAAAAAAAATCATAGATGTTTTAGTGTCGCAACATAGATGTTTTAGTGTGGAATATAGTTTTACTAATAAGACGCAACATTAGTAATGACACCACTCAAAGAAAAGAATCACTTTAGTTTTTTAAAGAATTGTTTTGCTTTAAAATGGATATGATATTATCAAAAAATAGAACAAGTGTTACATTTTATAAACGACTAAACCCACGGTAACTACACATATGTAGTTATTTGGATTGCAGATGACCTCTCCTATCACCTCATTTAGTTTTAAACCGTGACTTAAGGGACATCTGTATAAGCAGCCATTATTCAATGCCATTTTTTATTATACTTTTATCTATATTCATATTTCTTGCACTACATTGTGTCCTGTTTTCAATACTGGTAAAACAGAACCAGTGGCTTGTAAATAGAAGGATAAATGAGAGAGAAGAGTTGGCGAAAGTATTACTATTTACATGTTCTCGCAAAACTTCAAAAACACAAACTTTACCAGACATTGAATATTTTAATAACTTTTTTCTCATTTAATATTATGATTTTAACTTTACATTTCTTGTAGGTTTAATTAAAATTAAGTAATAAATCATGAACAACCATCTCAATTTAACCACTTAGTATAATATAATTTGAATATATTTTTAAAAGTCGTAGAAAGAATTTAAAATAAATTTAAGTAATAACAATAGTACAAACCTTCCAAGGCACCTTCTATTTTTTCAGTCACAATATGAGCGCTTACTTAACACGAGTTAAACAAGATCATGATCCTGGAGCGGACACACATAGCATAGATAATTAATGCACTTGTTAAGTTAAGCATTAAGTCAAAAGCTGTAGGCTGTGATGGCATAAGTTTACCGCTCCTTATCCCTTTGCTCGATGAACTGGCTGAAGTGATTGCCTTCATTTTCAACTATTCACTCTCATCTGGCGACTTGCCCTCTGTCTGGAAGAATGCTTGCATTATTCCCATTCCAAAATCTTCCAATGCAAATACACCGGAAAAATTCAGGCCAATTTCCATTCTCCCTGTACTGGCTAAGGCAATTGAGCGTTTAGTATACAATCAGCTACTCACTTATGTCTCTGACTATAACCTCCTAAACCCATTTCAGTCAGGATTTCGGCCCAACCACAGCACAACTACTGCCCTGGTACAGGTAACCGATGACATTCGACTAGCCATGGATAATCGCCAACTTACTCTTCTCGTCCTTCTGGACTTCAGCTCTGCTTTTAATTCTGTCGACTATGACATTCTCCTTGCCCGTTTAAAATCTTGTAGTTTCGCCGAACCCGTCATCAAGTGGTTTCGGTCATTTTTGAATAACCGCAGTCAGTGTGTTAAATATAAAGACAAGCTCTCTAATTTTCTACCACAAGTCGCCGGCGTTCCCCAAGGTAGTGTCTTATCCCCGCTTCTTTTCTCACTATTTATTAACTCAATATCTAACGTGATTAATGCAAAATATCATCTCTATGCCGACGATGTCCAAATCTATTCCCACTGTCGCCCAGAAGACATTGACGAGGCTATAACTTCTGTTAACGCTGATCTTGCGATGATATCTGACTGGTCGAAATCTCATGGCTTGCTCCTAAATCCATCCAAGACTCAAGCTATCATAATCGGAAGCAGCTATTTCACCTCGAGGATCGACATAAATTCTTTACCAAGGATTGGCATAGGTGCGGATGAGGTCCCAATCAGCTCTCAGGTTAAAAATCTTGGTGTATACCTTGACCAAAATCTTTCGTGGCAGTCACACATTGAGGAGATGAGACGTAAACTCTTTGGTCGCTTTCATGCAATAAAGAAACTCAAGAATTTTCTCCCCGAGGAAAGCAAAATCACAATCTGCCAATCTATTCTCCTCCCTCTCCTTGATTATTCAGATGTTGCCTTTCTCGACATCAAGGAAGATCTAGCCACCAGGGTAGAAAGACTGCAAAATGTCTGCATTCGATTCATTTATGACCTACGAAAGTTTGACCATATTACGGAGTACAGAAGGAGACTACACTGGCTGACGACCCGAGAAAGGAGAGATACGAGAGTCCTAGGTTTGCTCTTCAGAATCCTGAAGGGGGCCGCTTCGAAATATCTTATAAGTAGGTTCAAACCTCTATCTTCTCACGGGCGCCCTCTGAGATCTGAAGACAACCTACTGCTCTCGATCCCTAGTCACAGTAGTGATTTCTTCTCGCACTCTTTCTCTGTACGTGGAGCCCGTCTCTGGAATGCTTTACCCTCGCGTATAAGGATAGCACCTAGTTTGTATTGCTTCAAACGCAGGCTCAAAGAACACTTGAACCCACGCTCATAAACTTTTCCTTATTTTTCCCTATTTTTTCCTCCCTATTGCGTCCCTTGCGTCATTATAGGTTTATTGTTTGTTTTTTTCTTAAATTTATTGTTTTGTTTCCCTGCTGAATTTAAATGATTAAAATTTAATTTATTAGTTTATTTTTACCGCATAACATGTTATTCCACTAGGTTAAGGTTAGCTGTAAGATATTGCTTTTAGGCAATAAGCTCGCCGTTTTGTTAAAGCAAATAAAGCGTTTAATTATTATTATTAAGTTACAATATGTTCAATTGTTAATTAGTGAAAGTGCTTTAGAAGTATAATTATTGCTTTGTTTGGATGCGCTAACCATCCAGGTATGCCTCCGTGACGTTATCGTTACAGAATTCGTAATGAATCATTGAACTTTTATGAAACGAAATTCTGCGCGCCTTGCCAAGGAAAAGGCACACGAGTAAATAAACAGAACAAAGCTTCTAAAGAGCGTACAAAATTTTTACTTACTTTGTTAGGGTTGGCACAGGAGAATAAAATTAAATCAACAAAACGTCATCATTTTTTTATTATACACAATTTAAAAAAGTCTCCTTTAGTTACACTATGTAAATCATTTTTTTAAATATTTTTTAGCTTCTCGATGTTTCCTTTTACGTGGAGTATCCGCTGACATGTGAATTGCTTATCAGGATCCGTTCGAATGACGCGAGATGTTTGATCTTCGAAAATAACTATTTTATTTAAATGGTTATTTAAAGTTGAAGATATCACAGTAGCAGGTATAAATTTAATGTTCTGATTTCCGTGTATAGATAGGTACATCCTCAAATTGGCTCGAACTCGAATATGCACCGTCATTTATCGGCAAGTTGAGTATTGGAAACACATTGCCAAATAAATATTTTACAGTTCTGTTTTTAGAAAACTTAATACAGGATTTTTCGAAGCGATCCTCACAGATTCTGTATTACTGCCTTATTTTATCATCAACAAGTTTGTAAGGAGATCTTCGCGCCCGACAGCTTTTAACCACTCCTGTCGTCTAAAATAAAAAAAGAAACATGAAGTTATGTATTTAATTTGTAAACATAATTATTCAATCACTATAATAGGTAGGTAGGTATTTACATACGTATTTCAAACAATAACAAAATAATTCACAAATTGTCGTTATTGTTGCTCAAATGCACCGTGTATACGAATTGTGCCTATTCTGTGAACTTATTTAAAAAAATCACTAAACCATTTACGTAAAATATCAAAACGAGATGAATAGTTAGGTACCTATTCTGTACAATTTACTAAAAAAACTCACTATTTATACCATTTACGATATACCAAAACGTTTTTTGCACCACCGAGCTGAGTTATCTTTCGATGTTGATGGTATTATTGCAGTATAGGAACTTTTCTCAAAAATCGAAAAAATAAAGAAATACTACTAGATTTGATCATTGTAATGCTAAATGTGAAAGAAAAAAGCTTCGGACGCGTAAAATTTCGAGACAAAAAGAAAACAAATTAACAAACCAAATAAAACCAAAAGTCAGTTTTTAAGACTGTCTTAAAAAACATACTAGAACTAACCTGCCGAGAAATAGGTGTTTATGCATTATTAAAAAAAACTAACAACATACCGAAATTTATGGGTTTGACGCTTCTTTGAAAGCCTATATCTCGCTTATTTATTGAAACCGAATAAAGATTATTACAGATTTGGAACCAGCGTGGTCAATATAGTCGGGTGATGTTAAAAAATCAATGTGATAATAAAGCATTCCGAATGTGTCGTAGCAGAAAAAAGTATTTATCAGTTACTTATTTATAAGGGTAGTATTTAACTGTAAATCAAAAGATCTACTTTTTGTATAACAAAAAATCCCAATTATTTAAGCAACATTTTAAGTTCGTGATCGTCGCTCGTCGATTGGCCGATCGATAACATATAAAACGCTCTTTTTATGTGAATTGTGCGAAAATCGATTGCTCGGTACTAAAATGTCAGTGACAGAACATACAATCATCAATGTCTGTTTCTATAATCGCTCCCGTAACCAGCTATTTGAATCGTCGGGACCCATTGTCCTGACACAAATAAAAATATGCGTTTAAGCGTCGACGCCCTCGTCCGGATTTTTCTGGTGCTTGTCGACGCCGCTGAATAGTTAACCGTGTAAGCATGGCACGACGCTCCCGACTAGCAGGCATCGATATATAAAGGCCTAGATGGGTCTATCGCGCGCGAAAATGACCACTTCAATACCAATGCGGATCGCCGCCAGTACTTCCCGGTGTGAGCGATCCCGCGACGAATATTGCCGTGCTATTCTCTCGCATACTGTTCTATATACCATCTTGATCGAAAAGTATCAGGAATTTATTTAGGAAATCGAAAATACAAGTTTATTCATCAAAATCGATATTGTCTCTTTCAAAGTACTCCCCATCGACTGCAACGCACTTATGCCAGCGCTTGATCCAATCCTCGAAACATGTCTGGTACTCAAATTTCGGTATGGCCATCAGAGCGGTCAGCGACTTTTCCATGACCTCACCCTGGTGCTGCAACACGTTTCGCTGAATTGCTTCTTGAGTGGACCGACTAAGAAAAAGTTACGGATAATGTTGCATTGTGCGACGGTGAGTTATCGTGGTGCAAAATGCACGAGATGTTTGCCCACAAATACGGTCTTGCTTTGCGAATTGCTTCACGCACACGTCTCATAACACCCAAACAATACTCCTTGTTGACGGTCTGGCCTGCTCGAAGGGATTCATAATATACAACACCTTTGTAAACGATGAAAACTGTGAGCGTCGCCTTCTTTATCGAGTGAAAAGGACGTGGTTTTTTCGGTCGCGGTCCATTCGGTGCACGCCATTCACTCGATTGGTGTCTGGATTGCGTGTCATATTCATAAATCCACGTCTCGTCTCCAGTAATGATTCGTTTCATGAATGTTGGGTCGGATTCAGCCTTGGAAATCATGTCTTTTGACTGTAAGATAATGGTTGACTGTAAGATATCGCTATAGCGATAAGTCCGCCATTTGTGCATAAATTGTCTTTTTTATAAAACCAGCGTAATATTCATTAAGTTATGTTTTTATAGCACAATAAAGTTATTCTATTCTATTCTATTCTTTTGCGACGTCAACGCGGTCCCTTTTTTGTATGAAATTCAGGTCTTTCGGCACCAGCTTTGCAACAACACGTCTGAGGCCCAAATCATTAACCACAATGTCTTGAGTGGGTCCATATGGGATGTTTAACTCCTCTGCCATATCTCTGATGGTCAAGTTGCAGTTTTCGGTCAACATTTTTAAAAATTTTTGACGTTTTCCGCAGTTTTCGATAGAGTATTGCTGCCGAAACACGTTTTCAATATTTCCACTGTCTTCGCACTGTTGAATCGCAAACTCGTTGCTGCAAAGATAATTCCATTTTTAAAATAGTAAAAAATCGCAACACACTAAACGGCAGATGCACAATAGACGCCGTAACTTTTACAAAAGTCAAGCTATCGAGCTAAAAATGTTACCAGATGTCACGGACAGACGTGCCAACTTAACAAAAAATTGAAATCAGGAGACTGGGAGCGCCACACGGTGGAGATTCCTGATACTTTTTGATCAAGGTGGTATTGCTCTAGCTCTGTCACATGTTTTTACGCGCAACGGATATGATCCAACGCATTTATACCTGACGGCATCTAGGCCTTATATATCGATGGCTATTTAACAGAAAATTTGACAGTTCGCGCAAGGTTGCCATCGCGGATTTCGAAAATGTTGGTTATGCCCCACCGTCATACCGCCGCGCCGCGCCGGTCGTTCGACAGGTAGTTTTTGTGCGGTATATCGTGCGAGTTATTGATGTTCCGCTCTAAAGCCGGACCCAGACTGCACTACAGACAATACTACAATGAGCAATAATTCAAATTACGTCGATATACATATTGCATAAATGTCAATTTTAAAAATTCTCAAGCGAAACCCGTGTCGTTATCCTTCAGAAGATCTTTTCAATGAGTATAATGTTTTGTATACTATGCAACTATATTTAAAAGCCGCACTATAAATAAAGCTCATATACTAAGTTTAACCAGACAAATAATATATCAAAATACCATATCAACAAGGTACTCCAAAAACAATAAAATAATAGTTCCCAGAATGAATACTACCTTTGATCAGCACTCCTATACATTCATTGCCCCAAGGTTTTCTAGTGCCCTTTCTTGGAGATATAAAATCGGCGAAATGTAAGACCCACTTTATGAGGACTTTTTTACAACGACAAGGAATTTGAATAATATTGGACATTGTCATCTAATCTGGACATTTGAATATTCTCATTTTTTTTGTTTCTTAATTTTTTATTATCTTTTATTTTACGTTATATTAAGAGGTAATTTGTTTTATTTAATTATTCTCTATCTAAGTTATAAGCAAAATGCAGGATTATTTTATTCAATGAGATTTTAATTTTCCACTCCTACTTTTAAGTATTAGTTATTTTTAATATTTTTTTTGTACTTTTGCTCATTTGTTTATCAATGACAAATTTGAATTGTTCAATATAGTACCTAATAGTAAATTTTTATAAATACAGTATTGAGCAAAAACATATATATACAAAATGTGTTTACTTTGGAACAGGTCCCTAGACCTAGGAACAGTACCTTGGAATAGGTCCACAGGTCCCAGAGTAGTTAAGTGACTGCTACTGAGCTATGAGATGTTTTATTTTTTGGTATTGACTCAATATTAAAAATAGTTTAGGACATAATAACACCTGACTTCTGTATACTTACATAGCGTATTTGCTTTACTACAATACATAAAAATAAATTAATAAATATAAGAATACGCCATTAAGTTATATAAAATGCCATGCTTAAGTTATGTAAAAGATTATTATTATGTTACTGCGTATAGTCGATCCTTTGTTAGGGAGGTACGTGAAAAGCTGATTATCAGATCGGATTGAATTAGCATACACATACAAGCACTCACAAGCACATTCGCACTACAGATACACACACCCACACACACATACCTACATACACGCATATACACATACAAACACACACACACGCACGCACACATACACGCTCTCCATCACACAAACACACACCAACACCCAAGGGCGGATCCAGCCTTCGAGTCAGGGGGGGGTCACATAGTCGAGGTCCAGCCAGGAGAGGCTCCAAAATTACAAAAATGAATACAAATCAAATAGTATTTTAATGTCTTACGTCAAAATAATTTTAATTAAATAACCCCTCAAGCACCACCACTGCCTCAAAAACCACGCGGACACACCTATATAGCCTGTTGTTATTTCCCGCACAATGACACTCATCTTGAAGCACTTCGATCATTCTATAACAATACATTCGATATCATGTAGAATTATAAAAACGACAAGTTTTTAATCCTCGGTGACTTTAATGTTACTAATGCAGCTTGGTATTGTTCAGAAGATTCTGATTCTTTTCAGCTGAACGCGAGCGATGATATCAAAGTGTCAGACTTGAGTGATTTCATGAATGTTTCTAATCTATCCGAATTCAACGGATGTATAAATATAAATGGTAGAATACTTGACTTAGTTTTATGCTCAACTAGCTGCAGAGTAAAATGCTCGGCAGCGCCACTCACGCCGGAAGACCCCCATCACAAATCTTTAGATATTATTTTTGACCTACCTTGTCACACTTATATGATGAGTGTTAAGGAGCGTTTGAAACTGATCTATCATGCCGCTGACTTTGATGGCATAAGCAAGGAGTTACTGAATTTTCACTGGGTTACTGTTCTGTCAAATTTGAACGCTGAAGAATCAGTTACCTATTTTTTAAATTTTTTAAATGATTTAATAAATAAGTATATTCCTAAAAAACTAGTCAAATCTCAAACAAACTATCCACCTTGGTACTCCCGAAACTTAATAAAACTAATTCGTCAAAAAAATAAAATGCATACAAAATGGAAACTTGAACGGGAATGTTATAAAAATTACATTGATTTCTCGGAAGAAAAAATTACCAAAGCCCCTCGATGTTTCTGGACTTTCATAAAATCTAAATTTGGTTCCAATAATATTCCCACTCATATGTGCTTGAATGTGTCTTCAAATGATAGTGAGACTAGTAGCAATATGTTTAATGATTACTTTAACTCTGTTTATATCCCTGAAACTCTCCAAGCAAGAGACGTTGCCTGCACCGTTACAACCATATCTGTGGTTAACATCTCGACTATAGAAATTACACAAAATGTTGTATCTAAACTATTTAAGCAAATAGATATAAACAAGGGTGCAGGTTTCGATAACATCCACCTTATTTTGATTAGTAAACTCAGTAAGGAGCTCTCCTTACCACTCACCATAATTTATAGGAAATCTATACGCGAAGGCTGCTTTCCTACAATCTGGAAAAAAGCTTTAGTGACCCCAATTCCAAAAGGTGGCAATAAACATGACATTACGCAGTACAGGCCTATTTCTAAGTTAAGCCTATTTGGTAAGGTTTTTGAAAAAATAATTACTACATCATTAACCGATCAAATGCAGCATGTTATACCAACTGAACAACATGGATTCTTTAGAGGCAGAAGCGTGAACACAAATCTTCTCGAATACACGGATTTTATGTTGAAGACCCTTGATTCTGGACAGCAGGTTGATGCCGTGTATACCGATTTTTCCAAAGCTTTTGACAAAATTAGTCATTCCATCTTAATACGAAGGCTTTTAAGCTTCGGTATACACGGTGATCTGCTTAGATGGATCAAGTTGCCATTAAAGGTTACCGCTATTCTTTCTTAAAAATCCCCTCGGAAATTCCCCAGGGTTCTCATCTTGGCTCTTTTCTTTTTGCCTTATACCTAAACGATATTGTACTCTGTTTTAAGAAATCACATCACTTGCTTTACGCAGATGATACAAAAATATATAAAATTTTTAAATATCCCAAAGATTGTGTAGACTTACAGAAAAATTTATTATTATTTGAACAATACTGTAATGAGAATCAATTTTAAATACAAATAAATGCAATGTTATAACATTCACCAGAAAACATCATCCAATCATGTACAACTACAATATCGCCGATAAAAACTTGACTCGAGTAAACAATATTCGTGATCTGGGCATTACACAACCTTTCTCAATAATTGAGAAAGCTTCAGATTGGATTCTGGAGGTTGATATAACTCTTTACTCTCTATCTCGGAAGGTGGCCCTTATTGTAGAATTAACTGTTCCATGGGAATCAAATATCAAAAAAGACCACGAGTACAAATTAAATAAATACCATGATCTTGCAAATGCCGTAACCCGCAACGGCTTCACTGTTCACCTTCACGCGGTGGAAGTTGGCGCTCGTGGCCTGCCAGCTAAATCTCTATTTCACCTCTTTAAAGATCTTGGCCTTTCCAGAAAAATAATCAACTCTTTCCTAGAAAAAATATCTAAAACTGCGATTTGCGCATCTTAAATTCTATGGCTTCGAAGGGGGAGTGAATGGGTGATAAGGTGAACGCTCACATGTGGCAAGACAGCTGTCCTAAATCTACCACAGCCGGTCGTTAGTCCGGAATCTACTGCTCACCCCCCCAGAAGTGTAAAAAAATAAAAAAATGTATTATAATGGGCCCGATTCCGGTCGGTGAATTCCATGGCAGATCCGTTTGTATTTTATTATTTAAGCTGCACTTTAATCTTCATATTGATAAGATCGTATCTAAGGCTTTCAAACAACTTGGAATGATTCTGCGCATAGGTAAACCTTTTACCAGAGGCAAAACTTTCAAAGTACTCTACAATGCATACGTTCGTAGCGTTCTAGAATTCAGAAGCGTAGTTTGGAATCCCCAATATGCTGTTCATATAGATAGGATTGAGAGGGTGCAAAAGAGATTCTTAAAATCATTGGACTTTCGGACAGGTAACATGTCTACAGATTATGCAGAAAGAGCGACAAAACACAAAGTACACTTTTTGTATGCCTTCTTAGACGATATCTTCCTATATAAAATTTTAAATAGCCATATTAATTCTGCACCCCTTTTGGGCAAAATTATTTTTAAAATTCCTCGGTCTCCCTCTTCTCGTACAAAAACTACATTTTATATACTCTCTTTTCGCACGAACTATGCGAAAAATACCTTTTTCCGACGGTCATGTTTATATTATAATAAAGCTTCGAATGACCTCGACATATTTTCCGACACGTTAGTTAGTTTTAGGGAAAAAATTGGCGATTTGTTGTTGCTTATAGTTTAATTTGTGTTTAAGTAAAACTTTTTGTTTTTTGGTTGCATTAGTTGGTTTGGTTGCTTGGTTTAATAAGTGTAATTTTGATTGTAATTTTCCCTTTGCTACTATTTATAATGTTTTGTAGTAATTAATGGTAATATAGGTCTGTTTGTATTATGTATTATTTTCACACAAATGTATATGACTGTTTTTACCTAAATAAAACAATATAAAAAATATCAGTGGTTGACGTATGCCCAGCTCAGGCCCCAGGGGGGGTGTCATGACCCCAATGACCCCCCCCCCCTGGATCCGCCGTTGCCAACACCCTTTCATACATAGCGATTTTAACTGTTAGTTTTAAATTCTTTTTGGTTTTCTTTGTATTTTATTGTTTAGCATATTTTGTAATCGTTATATAGCAAATAATTTAAAACATCGTTGGCTTTACTACTGTTATATAATATGCTTATATGTTATTTTTATGCTGTATGTTTTTAACAAAAATAAAATAAAAAAAATTATAAATAAAAAGCATTAAATAAACCAACAGAATAAACCCGCCCATTGTAAAAATTCCACAATAAATATAGAAACAATTACTGTCAATTTTTATTAGTAAGTACGCAGTTTGCGTACATGACAAATTCAACATCTTGCCGATTTCGAACCTACTTTAGTACGGGCTTCGGCTTAGATAGGCAGTTTCTGTAACTACGTAAACCTAAAATGTACCTAAATATAAAAAAATAAATGTTTATTACTGTGTATATGATATGAACGTGTTCGTCTAATTTAAACATTAGGCGTTGAAGTACTATGCTTGAAGTCTGTTAACTATGGGCCAATATTATTCTTATTTTAATACTGGTTAAATAAAATACAACATTACAGAAATATATGTAGGTCTTTCTTGCCTGGAAAAAAATGGTAGAAGTTTAATTTGAAATAAAAAAATACGTGTGGCACTCGGGGACTGCCACGGTAAAGCTATTGCATAGCATTTTTAACAACTTATGCAATTATAATTATTTATTGATTTTATTTATTTTGTTTTTTCTGATATCAGATAACTGCTCTCTATCGGAAAACGTTGAAATTATTCCGAATCATTTGCGGCTGGGAAAGCAAATAATTCGGAATAATTTAAACGTCTTCCGATAGAGCGCCGCGCACGAATTTTTTATTCGATAAAGCAAAAAACCGGGTTATTCGAAAAAAATCGTAGATAAAAAGATAGATAATTAAATTATCTTTAAAATGGTGCAGGTTTCATAATAATACGCCAGATAGTATTTGCGTAGTAGTCGTTTTTGTGTTCGGTTAGACCTAATTTCACAAATTAATTACACTATGTAATATAAACAAAATCTAAAATATTCAATGCTAAGAATATTAAGAAAATGTTCTTGTTTAACATTTATTTTTTTCGAATCGCAAGCAGTACTTGTTTAGACGTAATTATCAGTTTAATATCATTAATTTTCGTTAAGAAATTTCTTCATTCGGTCGCCGCGCTGGCCTAAGGCCCGCGATAAAAGCTATGCAATAGCTTATAAAACTATATTTTTGGATAATGAAATCAACCGATTAATGCGTTAACAGGTTAATTTTCGTCGGGTTAACCAGTTATTAGTCGGTTATTAAATTAACGAAGTAGCCGTTTTCATACTACGTATATATACCCCCACTAAAAATATATTTATCCTTATCTCAATTTCAAGCACTAAATGTAATATAATTCTGCATTTCCTATTGTTAATCAATTGCTTGTTATTTTTGACTAATCTCCCATTCTAGAAATTCGTCGCCACAAAACACACGCATGCACAGCCACGCTACATAATAGGGCGATGCCTTAAGTACAGTACACCGAGAGAACAGAAGACGTTCTATCGAACGACAGAGCGTTGCGGGAATAGGGGTACGTCTAGACGAGAGGTACGTCTCGACGGACGCCTTTGCTTAGCATTATGCGCGGGTGGAGGTTGGCGACTTTTCGAACGTTTGCATATCCGCATGGCGGACATCTGGCGGCCATTTGCGAGCCCTCACGACTCGTGCCGTATTCGCTTCGATTTCAATTTTGTTTTAAGAGAAGCTACTGTCTGGTATACTGCGCCTTAAGTGAGATCATATTATATGATTAGATGAAAATTAATCTCCCTGTTCCTTCCAAACTCAATAGATTTAACCCTGCTCTTCATGTTCCTTATGCTGGTACCAACTATATAATAGGCAAAATTCATTTCTGTGGCGAACATGTGACAATTTCAATGATTTGATTAAACGATTTGACTTTGATCTATTCTGTACGAGTATTAACTCAGCTAGGCAGCGGCTGAACAGTGAATTCTTTAGCACTAATTTTTGAATATTTTTTTATATATTTTTAACCGATAGCTTTAATTGGAAGGTCACATATGTTTCTACAACGTTACTTAAACGTGAAAACCTTTAATTGGCTCTCTGTTATACTACTCCGTCTTTTTGTTAAATTATAATTAGATGTTGGTTTTCCTAAATATAAATAAATAAACAGATAAATAAGTAAATAGATATTTGTGGCACATAAAGGTTTTCGTACAGCTACCTGTTGTTTTCTTTTATTATTACATTTTATTAATACCGCGGGATTTTGTTTCATATAATAAACGATCGTTTAATTTCAAATTTATTTGCAATGTAGGTCCAATATTAGGGATGGGTATATTTTTTATTTGTCACATCCTTAGATTATCGTTTGAGCACGCACAAACACGCGCGCAATCGCAGCAATGTTGCTCATAGTTATATTTTTGCATCTCTTTGTATACAAATTTCAAGCTATTTTTACGGCTGGCATAGCTACTGCAAGTTGCTATCTTGCTCTAATGCGGCTTATCAGTAGGAAGGTGCGAAGGAGAAGCGTATTTGCGCAAAAACGAAATTGGAGAACGATCTTCTTCTCGTCTTTCTGGTTATGTGAGAAAGAAATGACAGGATAAAATCGAAACGCGCAAAAAAAAGTGCCATATACTAATTGATTATGAATGAATATACTAATGAATTATATATGAATAACTTCCCTATGAAACACCAATTCTTTTGGTATGATGTTTGTCACGATCCATGAAATAGTGTTTCGCTTGCCGAAAGAAACCCCTGGTTCTCGTTATTATATACACTAGTAAATAAGCCCGTTCATTGCGGACTGATTGTTACGAATTAAACTGGATTTTGATTTAAGTTTATGGGCCGATCCATATAAAGAACTCTTTTTATGTGAATTGTGCGAAAAATCGATCGCTCGGTACTAAAATGGCAGTGACAGAACATCCAATCACCAATGTCTGTTTCTATAATCGCACCCGTAACCAGGCTATTTGATCGTTGTCCTGACACAAATAAAAATATGCGTATAAGCGTCGACGCCCTCGTCCGGATTTTTCTGGTGCTTGTCGACGCTCCTTTTTTTTAAATTTTTTTTTTATTCAGAGAAAAAATATATATTTTTTAAATATTAAAATCTAACCAAACTGGTATACAGTTTGTTGACGAGACAAACTCTTATTTTTCTAGTCTTACACTTCTATTTTTGTGATACAAAAAGACATTATATAAAAATCAAAAATATTAAAAACATAAAAAACAATGCACAGCAGTATTACTACTGGTCTTACTACAGGCTTAAATTAGGCCAGTATTACTACAAGCTTAAATTATACAAAAGTATAACAAATTTACTTATGACCATGGCACTAATTTCACAATAAACGTCCAATAGGTAGCTTCTTAATTTCTTTTTAAACATCTGTTTGCTCACGCTTACACAGTCTTCCTCAGATACAATAGTATTAAAGATTCTTGGAATGAGGTACTTTACCGTCCTTTCACCATAGTAGTTGTTCGCTCTTGGTTCTTCAAATCTTTTACGGACTTTTTCTCTAACATTCCTATTGTACTGTATTGGTATTTTAAATTCTGAATTTCTAAAGTGCTCCATTGCTAGTAAGTATGTAATTTTTTCATGTATAGGTAATATATCGCATCGCTTAAACAACAAGTTATAGTTATTTTTACATTGTGTTAACACATTTTTATTTACTAAAAGTTTTATTATTCTACATTGCAAATTTAATATTGTATATGTGAGAAAAGTATGAC
>OX155980.1:10431928-10541928 GCA_944548615.1 Micropterix aruncella
GTCCACGCCGTTGACGCTGAATTAAAGCCGACGTGCAATGTCGGCTTGTTACTTTTCTGACAAGGAAAGTATTGTGAACGCACGTCTGTGTGTATGTGTATATTCCTTCACAAAAGCTTCATCCGATTAAGCTGAAATTTGGCATGCAGCATCATTAATATTTATTTATTTATATCACAAAATATTTATACTACAGAAACGAGCCATCCGCGCTATTTATAAATTAGGTGCTAGACAGTCGTTACCCGAATAATTTAAAGAAATCAATATTTTGACACTTGCATCTCATTACATCTATGAAAACTTAATGTATGTGCATAAAAATAAAGAACTGTTTTTAAAAAACTCTGATAGGCATGGTGTCAATACTAGAAATAAAAATAAACTTGCTGACCATAAAAGTCGACTCTCCAAAACCACAAAATCATTCAAAGGGCAATGTATACGCTTCTACAATAAAGTCCCAGAAAACATGCAAAATTTATCTGTGATACAATTTAAGTCATTTATTAAGAAGAAGCTGTACTCAAAGGGCTACTATAAAATAAATGATTATCTAGACGACAAAGACCCTTGGAAATAAAATGGTTACCTCGATGATTTATATCACGTTATATGTTACAATAATTTGTTATAATGTCACAATAATTTAATTTTTATATCATTTATGTATGTTTGTATGCATTATTGACGTCAAAAAGTTACGATTTCGTACTATTTTGAATATAAAACTTATGATTATTTGGTCATGGCAAGAGTTGAAAAGATTGTGTTTGAAATCGGTCCACCAGGGGGCGCGCTAGTCATACTTCAATCTCGAATTATTGGACGTAGACACTTAAAATTCAATACACAGATGCATTGTTAGTCCGAAATCACGTTATGAATCACATTTTGATTAGAATATCTCTTATAGAAGCGACGCAAATAATATTTAAAATCCGCAATATTTAAGAAAATACTACTTACATGATTTTTGGAAAACACAATTTTAATACCCCGGAAAATACTACAAAGATACTACGAATTGGCGCGCGAGGGAAGGGGGGGAGGGGTTGGCGGGAAATCTTGTCTACTTGCCGGGAATGTCTTGGTGTGACAACCGATTTTGTTGTGGCAAGGTTGTGACTGTGGTACCTAAAATCTATCATTCAGGAAACTACAATCCATTGAAAGTATAATAAAACGTGGTCAAAATATAAATACACGTTGGTTTATTAAACATGTTAAAGAATTAGTAAGTTCTGAATGAATGTTTTATTCAGAACTTACTAGTGATAGGAATAATCGAAAAAAGAAATGGCCCACTAAACTTACTGTCTTAGCGTTTTTCTTGGATACAAATAATAGTTTTCAATATAGTTTTTATGCCGTGTCTATCGACTGCTTTATTTATAAAAAATAATTTTAACATATGTATAACTACTTCGTACCTACTTGAAAATCCATAACATTATTGAAGTATCAAACAAAATTATCGTATGAGAAACTAGAAAATATGCCTATTCATAACAGGCTGTTTGATATGATTGGAGCTTGATTTTAATCGAAGTTTATTAACTGATCCAAAACAAGATAAAAAACTCGAAAAATTTATCACTTAAGAGAATTGTTGAAGAAGACGTAAGTGCAACCAACGACCAAAGTTTGTTTCATCGTAGTAGCATGAAAGTGTAAGCGATTGCTTATAATCATACCCGTACACATTTCGAACCTACCTTTCCCGAAGACGGATGCACATTGCTAAACTTAAATTTTGACTTGATGCTATCAAAGGCCTAATAGGTATTAATACATTTTAATCGCCGAATCATTTCATACATTTTAATCCGTCGCCAGAGGACGGCGTTCTTTCCAAGACCCATACTAATTGGTCCGTTCATTCCGTAGACATTTATCTTAATATTAACATAATAACTTTGGCATAGACGTGGGCGTCGGTACCAGATTTCTCGGCAGCGACAATCTAACTTCAAAACAGCGGCGATTACTTTTCGGCGTGCGACCGGGGTGGAGTAGATTATGGACAGTAAGGTGAACAGATAATTTTTGTTTTCTCCATTATCTATCAATACTATCTCACGAGCCCCAACCTTCTACATCAAAATGCTCTTTAAAAATATATTCCCTTTCCAGCAGCGCTCTTGACTACACTGTAAGAGGTTTTTAGCAACGCCTTCGAGGTCCTACGAGCAATTTGCATTTTAACCCTTAAACTCTACCGTGGGGTGTATCACACCCCAGGCGTTGGTTTTTTGCTGTGTTATTTCTTACCCCTAAGTCAAATGGGTTTGATTATCCCAATACTTTACTAACTTGTTTACCTTTATTGTGAAAATGTCACAATGGACGGGTTTATTGTCATATGACAATCTCTTACAACCAACCAACTTGTGGTTACCACGAAGGATGTAATGCACCAGTCGCGCCGCTCACGCCGGCTTTTTGATCGCCGTCGGCGGCACGCCCGGCAAAGCGCACACGACTGCTGTGTAGTGCAATCATCATTTTAAAAATGACAACTTTTACTATTCAAGGAAGAATGGCACGACAATGAGAACAATTTGGCAACCAGAATTTCACTACGAAATTCAACGTGTAGATTGCACTCATAGTTCCAACAAATGATTAATCTTTTGTTATTATGGTCATCGCTGCGACTTTCGTGGTATAACAGTATAGCAGCGCACTGTAGATGGCGAACTAAATGCGCGTATACGGTGGAGAATAATAATATAATAACGAACGAATTTTATAATCATAGCTGTTATTATTTTAATATTATTTACATAAATATATTAGTGTTTGATTTGGTATACCCGTTTTAAAACTAAATAATTGCGATAGACTAATATATGGTATTCTATGTATATCTCTGTATTATTTCTGTTATGTAATCAGCCTATATAAAAAATGCGAAAGGTGGAATTAATAATTGAATGATACTCTTGTTATTGTAACAGAGATTCCTTTTTTTTCGCGCTTGTGTCAGTTTTCAGGGTTTTATATAACCTTTTCATGTCCCAAAACGTTGTTTATTTTTGATTTTACGAAATTCTCAAATTTTCATTGACAGCTGTCAGATGTCCATAACATTACTGTTGCCATTATTGAAATAAACCTAATTAAAAACAATAAATAACTAAATTTAAATAAATTTCCGGTATTAAATTATAATTCTAATTAAAAAGAAAACACTACATAAAATTTTACTTTTATTAGAATTTTTGGAAGTAAATCTACCATTTATGCCATCATAGAGTAGAGACATTGGTGTTTTTTAATTAATTTAGTTATTATGTTTTTATAATCAATAAGTCCTTAATAAAAAAACATTAATTATCAGTGTTATTATAGATGACCAAATACACTGATATTAGATTGGCCGTCACTGCTATCAGCGCTACCTGCATTTCGCCGTTTCAGAAGGGTTGCTAAATCGTACTATGGATTTGAGCAGTCTAATATCATATAATAAAATCAATGCTAATACAAGGACTCTGCTTGTGCTGAGTGAGCGCATAATAAAATCTGGCCATACCCACCTTTTCCAAGATAAGATCGCTATTTTGATTGCGCTATTTACTCATTTGATCATAGTGACCATACTGAGTTGCGCGCAGCAGGCAAGTCGCAAAACAACAACAACATTAAGTATGCGAGCGTCATTGTAGCAAGTGTCGCTCCGGTGTGAAGTCACCTTTAGGCGTTTGTCGCGCGTCTTCTCTACACGAAAAGGGGCCAGTTTTATTTTACCTGGACCGGTTTTTTACTTGCGATAGCCTTGCCCGACTCGCCGGGGGCTGCCGCCGTCGCCCGCCGCGTCGTCGCGTCGCGTCGGGCATATCCCGCAACTACACCGCACAAGCCTGCCGCACATAGCGACAGTTCAAGTGGTCCCAAACTATACAATCGACTGTGCACTCTGACTAACAATCGGGGGAGTCTGGAAGCAGTACTGTTTCCTATAAAGCGGGGGTGGTTGCGGACCTTACGGCGACTGCTCTTGAAACGACTATCGGCTACCCGATCCTGGGTGAACTGCCGGGCAAAGGATGCCGCGGTCCGCGATAGATTCGGTATACACAGTTTCACCGCTTCGTAAGGGAGACGACCGAGCATTTTTTCGGTAACTACCGCCTAAATCAAAAAAGTTACAGAGGGATTTTAACTCAGAGAGTTCGTACAGAATAATATCCTCTAGAAAAAAATCACTTGGTATATTTAGTTTGATGTACATCCGAATACCTTGAAAAATGCATGACGTCCGAACACACGGTATACCACGTGAAGTCGTAAGTTGCATTATTTTAATCTTAACTAACATACTCGTAATATGTTGTAATGACAGATTATTATATATATAAAATATGTTATAAACTGCGTATCCCTCTACATTTCATTTTAGTGAGTAATCATTGTGCGCATCAAATATAAAAATCTTAAGCATTGCTTTTTGACTCTAGCTTGGGACGGACTTCGGTCTAACTAGGCAGATTCTGCAAATGATATTATTTTATTATGAAATGTAAACTTTAAAAATATTCCTATTTGTATTTATTAGCTTCACTTGGCTTGTGTCTACAATAGCGGGCCAGTCGACGACCCAATGTTCCATGCGGTCTCCTCTCTCTTTCGTTTGCAATATAATATTTTAATAGAGTTCTCTTCGCTGCTTGTGATTTTTTTGGTCTGCCCATGTGGCTGGTTATTGCTGAACGCAGAACAGGGAGATACCGATACATGCCGATACCGTTGCCGATTCGTTTTGTATGTATACTTCGTCTTTCGAGCGGCTGACTGACATTGTATCGTATCCTGCTTTTAATGGCAGCAAGTTTCTTCGTCGCCACTCGATGAAGTCTCAATGCTTGACCGCCTCCATCAGTTTACATACCTATTATATCAACCGCAATCCGTGAAATGAAATGAAATATATTTATTGTCCGAAATTGTGGTGGTACATTTATGGTGATAATGCGTAAAACTATGTCTCTCACAATTACCTGTTATTAAAACAGATTGACAAATTTACTTATCTGCTAAATTTACTTATCTGCTAATTATAATATCTTATTAAAAAATGTAATTATTTCACTGGTTTGCCTATATAATGAAATCAATAATAATTCGTAATGGGTAATTCGTAATTCATAATGTCGTAATTCGTATCTTAATGAAATCAATAATAATAATAATGCGGAATTTCTAAGACACAGACTCCGATGTCTTGCTCATTTGGCCTCGATTTTTCCGAAAATCACAAGTTTTTTAATCGTGTGCGTTTTAATCGAAACTGTAGAAAACATTGGTTACGATTTAAAAAAAATATATACTATTCATGAAACATACAGGTACATTAGATTACAAAATTATTGTATTCCAAAGACAAAGTTAACATGTTTCCACTTATTTTTTTTTTTGGGGGAGTCATAATAAGTAAATAAATTTAATCTATATAGATACGTACCTACACATTATTTATTACACGATCTAGTAACAACGATCGAAGAAGAAATACAAAAACGTCGACTACGATGGTTCGGCCATGTTTGCCGAATGAACGATAATCGCTTACCACGTAAACTTCTTTGGAGAGACCGTCCGACAGAATGAGAATTGAGCGATCGGCACCGAAGAAAACCTGGCTAAACAACATCAAAGAAGATCTAAAAAATCAACGATTATCGGCTAGGGATGCTCGAGACGTGGCAAAAAATCGTCAAGAATGGAAGCGAATCGTGAATGGAGTAGAAGATCCAGCGGCACCGACAGCAGCGTATTGGCTGCGAGGGCGACCCCCTCCCCAATCGCCGGCTACGGAATAAATAATAATAAATAAATTTATTACACGTACATATTATACATACTTATTATTTAAATATATTCATGAATACATATGATTATTATTATATTGCAATTACAAATAAATTTCAACACCGTCATCCATCATTGCTTAATAATTATCTATCATCTATATCAGTGATTCCCAAAGTGGTCCAGGTGGACCCCTAGGGATCCACCGTAGACTCGACGGGGGTCTAAATGGCGTGAACAATATGGTAGAAATGTATGGGAATATGGTAGAAATGTAGCAGCAGGGGTTCCAACAAAACAAGTAAAATTTTGAAAGTGGTTTACGAGAAAAATAAGTCTGAGAACCTCTGATCTATATTATCATGACAAACGAGAATCATCCAGAAAGTGAGGTTACAAGGGCTCCTGAGGCCGATTGATTTTTTTAATTTCACATTTGGTTCACCTGGCGTATAGTGGGTATCCTAACGGTCAGTTTGTTAGGTCCCGCGTATTTGTCGGCCATTTCGTTCAATCACAGTAAATTAATTCGATGGAGAGGTAGTCGCGCGCTCCCGCCAGCTCCCGTCCGTGCAAGATCCGCGCGGTCATGCATTTTTTTGATTTTGCAGAACTATACCGCAGCGAATATCCATCGGATGACTATGGATGAGACGTGGGTGTGTGACTGCATGCCACAATCCATAAGACGCATTACTTCAGTGGCGTCAACCATCTTCCCCAGCCACCAAAACGTTCAAGACGACCCATTCAGCCGGAGAAGTGATAACATCTGTTTTATGGGTCCGTAAAGGGATGCTGTAGGTGGATTATATACCTAAAGGTACTACCATTAATGCAGAGGATAATGTAATACCCTAAAAAGAGCAATTCAAAACAGCAAAAGGGGAATGCTTACCCATGGAGTCATCCTTTTGCATGACGGCCCCACACCGCTCGAGTTTTAAAGGAGTATGGATAGGATATTGTCACCCATTCCCCCTATTAATCCAAGTGTTCACCTTCGGACTATAACCTTTTCTATAAACTAAAGGAGTTTTTGGGTCGGAAATATGTTTACAGCTATCAGGAGGACGAGGAAGCTGTGAAGAAGTGGCGGAAAGAGCTGGCGGCGGGGTCAACGACACTGTCATACAAAAGCTGATGCCCCAACAACAAAAAAGTTCACGACGGTGAATTAAAAAGTAGTTTAATATATTTGTAAAGTTATTCGATGGTTTCGTATTCTCGTGAAAACGTTACATCAAGAAGTGTCACTTTGTATCGAGCGTGAATTTTTGGCATATTAATGTAAACAAGTAAACATATTAAAAAGAATAAAAAACGACTGCCGTTACAGAAAGTGAACTATTGTACCTATTTATAATTCCGGTAGCGAATGGTTTCGTGCAGCTTGGGCCATAAGATCCATTTTGATCTCGGATCGGCTCAACTCACAATTCAGCTCCTATTCAAAAGCCTCCACGTGCGGAAGTCTACTCCGGGTGAGACTCTCGCGTCCCAGGCCTTCACGGCTGGTGGACCGGTTTCTCCTAGTGGGATTGCATCCCTGCGCTACTGGACGGTTTGCGCACCGTTCTGCGACGCCAATCGGTTGTTGAAGGAGTCTGGAGACTATGGAAATATACTGTCTCCTAAGCAGCGGGGGTGGATGTTGACCTGTCGTCAACCACTCTTGTATCGACCATTAGGCTACCTGATCCCGAATTCAGAGCCGGGCAAACGATGCCTTTGGTCCGCGATATATTTAAACCAAATCAGTCGCGCAAGTGACTTCGAACCCGTGACCAGTCGGCAGCACGGAGGTATCCTGTAGGTTAATTCCAGACGGAGATATCCTTCCAAAACTGGTCGTTAGGGGGCGAGGTTGCTCGCTGGGTACCTTTACCGGTGCCTCGCCGTAAGGCGTTGGGCCTCTAACGGGCTTTTTGGCAGAGCTAGATTGTCTCGTCTCTTAAGTCTTCTACGCTCATCCCACGGCGGAAACAATGATCCTGCCAAACAGCCTGTGGTGACGGGTTCGCCCGTTGTAGTCGACACCGCCCTACTGTATTTATAATCATTTTTATTACGGTTTTTTATGGATTTTTTTTAAATGTATTTATCCATATTACATGTATATTTCCGGATCGTACTCAGATTCAACCTTTCATTTGCCCCTAAACACGATAAATTTATGATAATTTATTGACATTTGGATATTTAGACAACCACTCACTTAATATTTAGACAGTTAAGAATATGACATTCGGGAAGACATAACGGTTCTAACAATACCACATACTTCTAAATCGGTACAAGCGTTTTGAAGTTATGGTGGAATAAATAAACGGAAGACATAAATAGATAAACCCTGAACACATTACACTCCATTTTTGTCAGGAAGTCATGTAAAAAAACAATTATTATTATGAAATGCGTGATGTATTCAGGAAACTCCATCGTCCGTCCTCTGTCTTTCAATTAAACGCATACTAATAAGAATAATCAAAATAATAATCATGAATGCCATCAAATAATAATTAAACAACAAAGAATGGGAGAGAGAGAGAGAGAGAGAGAGAGGGAGTAGTAACTTCAAAATATATATTTTTTCATTGTACTTCAGTAAGTTATTCAGGAATTTAAGCATTATTATGGTTTCTTGTATAAGAGATCGACGAATCTTTTAATATATCTGTTCAATAGAGTTTATCATTCTTTTTATTATTATTTTATATTAGATGTCGTATTTATAATTAGTCTGAATCACAATTATATCACAATATGATGCTGATGACAGTTGATGGCGGTCGATCAAAATACGACAATAACTTAAGGTGACATTATACATGAGAACGACCAAATCTGAAGAACTTTAGTTTTATGATATTTTTGAACAATGGGTTCGATTGCGTTTCTTCGTGAACTAAAATAGGAAATTAGTCCGTGTGGACGAGACAGGGCAATACGCTAGAGCGGGATGTGAGACAACCGGTTGTCACTTTTTCGCAATAAAACTGCGCGCCAAGATCAAATCTTACACCGCACGAAATATGCTCGAATTTATTCGGACGAGTATAAGTTCGACAGGTAGTATTTATCGACTATTGTTCGTTTCATATACCGCTCTAACCTATTGCTCTATTAATTTAAAAAAAATATAAGCGGATCCCTCGATAAGGAAACAGTTTACACAATTACATTTCTACAATTTAAACTCAAAAAAATGCACATTGCCTTGGACGTTGAGCCTTTAAACTGATTTTGAAAACTTCTAGGTGCGATTACTCCTAAAATGTAAGCGGTGAGTGTGTTTTATGTGAATTTCATTATATTGACTGGTTAATTCTTTAGCGTCGCGCTTAGCCACATTTTTTATGTAGGCCCTAAATTAATTACAATTAATTAAAACGTGAGAGCGCTCTGAGAGTTACGCTAAATATGCTTTACCATTAAACCACCACTGCGCAGACAGTTATTCTGTGCTATCGCTGCGATCGAATGTTTAGTATGCGCCCGGTCGCCGGCGCGAGCGGACATAGAATCGTGCCTGACGCTTCCTCAACGCTGGATTTTTATTGGTCAAACCCTACAAAATTGACCTAACTATTTCTTCGCGTGTCCGCCCATTTTGGATATTTTTCTAAGGTCTCATGTCGCCCTAATACTTAAATATTTTTGGTATTGTTTTAGGGCGGAACTTTTGGAACCGAGATACATAAAGGAAGAATATAGCTCAGAGAATTCGCAGCATTATCAGCAACACGAGAGTCAAACGGACCACCAGAAATCGCAACATCGAACTTCAACGGTAAGCGCGACTAACAGACACTAGCGTATTTTTTTAAAGACATAACATTTGAAATAACCACCTTATCTTGGTTGTCATAGTCCGTAAGCTTTGCAGGCGAATTTTTATGATTAGTATAATTGAAAATCAATTTTATTAACTTTTTAGGGAGCTTTTCAGTACTGGTGAAGATTATATTGCAAAAAAATATGATGGAAGACCTAATTATTTACGTCACGACATATTTTAAAGGGAATGGAGAGGGAGGGGGGGGGGGGGGGGGGTTAGGTTAAGCGAAAAGAATGGTAGCCGAGAACTTAAAAGTCCGCTAAAGGCGTACTTCTTCATACGAAACGCCGCGCCGATGCAAATTACTCTCGATTAAAAAATGCTTTGTCTAAAATAGTAGTAGTGTTAGGTAAACATATCATTTTAATGCAATAAGAAACAAGAATAATTTAAAAAAAAAACGCACGTTTGAAAAGCAAAAGCACGTTTGAAAAGCAAAAAGCAACGCA
This sequence comes from Micropterix aruncella, assembly GCA_944548615.1. Lineage (NCBI taxonomy): Eukaryota > Metazoa > Arthropoda > Insecta > Lepidoptera > Micropterigidae > Micropterix > Micropterix aruncella. Next base: position 10,442,036 of record OX155980.1, read on the forward strand.
CGTTGTAGAAGAATAACGTTTGCCCTGCGAGCTGCTTCAGGTATCATGAAACGATCACCGCTGCGCCGTCGCCGTACTTTAGTAGGTTGCACTCGGTTCTCAAGTAATAAAATGGTTTTTTATGAAATGTTTGTGGTTTCGTGTATGTATTCTTATAGATACATATACAGGATGAGTTTTAATTAACGGCATCTTTCAAGAGGGTGAATCAGTACGAGCAAATCAGCAACTTTTGATAATATATATATTTTTTTGAAAATTTGAAGAATTTGACTGTTACATAAAAGTTTGACAAGCGTTTGAGCACGCTGTGCCATCTATCGGTAGATAAAATATCAGTAATAAACGATATTAGCGATAGTTTACCTACCGTTAGATGGCGGATCGTGCTCACCGCTTTTATACTATTTAAAAAAATATCCAAATTTAAAAAAAAAAAAGAAAAAACCCACTTCGTATCAAAAGTTGTTTACTAGCTCGTACTGATTTGCCCTCTTTAAGAATGCCGGTCAGTTAAAACTAAACACGATATTTATCCAAATTTATTGACATTTGGACATTTAGATAATTATTTATTTGACATTAGAGCACTTTACCTTATGGCATTCGAGATCACATAATGATGGAAAACATAGATAAATGAATCCTAAACACATAACACTCCTTTTTTTTTGGGGTCTAACCAACAAAAATGATCAGTCAGCAGAAACGCATGGAGGCGGTCTAGTTCTTTGTCGGTTTTACTCATTTCAGCTTCTTGCGGTTTTGCACTATAGTTACAGCGAATGTGTCACAAGACTGTATGTGTACTCACATTCGATGCAATCCAAACGTTTCACACAATAACTGCTAACAGTGATAGTAACTCTCGTAACTACACAGCCGAAGCCTGTCAATCGCTCTTGCTTCTGCACTTGCTTGCTTTTGCACGACAACGCACGACCACACTTCACAGCGAACAGTCAAGTTGCAGGAGTTGCGACTGCGGTTCTGCGTCACCTATCTTATTCGCCGGTGTGTATCGGCGTATTTCCGTGTCGAAATTACCGTTTACAACGCGCGTAAAAAAGGCATCCAAATTACATTCAATCAGGCAGCAGCTTTTTTGGGCCTCGCCGAACCCGGGCCTACCTGCCTCATCGAAATAAAAAGACGCTATAGTGGTCATTTTTCCGCATAGAAACCTTGAATGAAGGAATGCGCGCTCGGCTTTCGTGAGGAAGATGAAAGCAACGATTACCTGCTTTCCGCCTGGGTTAAAAGTAGTGTTGAGGCAAGAGGGAGACGGAGTATAAGTGAATGTCGGTGGTGCGAAGAGCGCAGCAATGCTACGTATTCCTGAGGCAACAGGACAAACACGGAAACTTGGCACACCTGCGAAATGACATCATTTACCTGCATTCCATTCTCCAAGATTAAGACCACCTACTAAAAACAAAGCGGCATTCGAATGCTGAATCTAACATCCCTACAAATAAACGAGTCAAAGATTATGACAGTTAAACGTGTGACCAATAAACGTTTCCCGCTACCTGCGTTTCACCGCTGACACAGTATACCGAGTTAGAAACAGTAACCGCACTCTCGAGCGGCAGGGCGTTGCGGGGATAGGGTGCGAGGGAAGCGAGAAGAGGGGTACGTCTCGCCGAACACCTTCAGGCGTTACGCGGGGTTGGAGATTGGCACGTTTTAATATCTGCGTCGGCAAAGTAGCGCCTATGTGGAGGCCATATGCGAGTCCTAGGATTCGTCTCGTCGCTCGCTTTGATTTCAATTTTATTCTAAGAGAAGCTGCTGTCGTACTGTGCTGTACTGTGCCGCTGATATGGGAGCTAATGGACCCTTGTTGAGTTGGTCACGAAGACCCATTTGTTCGGGGTCGGTCACACTCACGGGTCAACACCCATTCGGCGGCCTCCACGCATGAAGTCCGAGCCCGGGTAGGACTCTGGCCTGAGGATTAGTTTCCCACAGGAATCAATCTTCTAGCACTCCTGGACGGTTTGCGCACCGTGCGACGTAAGCCAATCGATTGTGCATTCTGACTAACAGTCGGGGGAGTCTGGAAACAGTATTGTCTCTTATAGAGCGGGGGTAGTCGTTGACCTTACGGCGACTGCTCTTAAAACGACCATCGGCTACCCGATTCCGGGTGAAGAGCCGGGCAAATGATGCCGTGGTCCGCGATAGATTCGGTTGACACCGTTTCACCGCTTCGTAAAGGAGAGGACCGCGCAAGCGACCTCGAACTCGTAACCCGTCGGGAGACCGGATTAATCTGGTTGCAACTTTAAGTAAAGGTGCGAGTGTCGGCCCGTTGGGTAACATACCTGCCTATCTCGCGGATAAGGCGTTGGCCTCTTACGGGCATGTGGCGGAGCTTGACGGTGAACTGTTTTGTCCTAAGTCTTCTGCGCTTACCTCACTGGAGACACAACGATCAAATTTCCTGAGGTGACGGGTTCGCCCCTTGTAGTTGACAGCTCTAGTTGTGCCGCGGATATGACTTCCTTATACCTATTCCCGGGTAGGTATAGCGGCATTATAACTGAGTTATAACGCACAAAGACAGTCGAGTCAAACAGATATTTCAACTAAAGTTACAGAACGATACGAAACTTTTCATATAATGTATTCATTCCTCTCTTCGTCTCCTTACTTCTCTCACCGTCTTTATTTAATTGCAATAATGTGTTTCTTTCGTTATTATATTTTTTTTGAAGTGTTTTTTTATTAATTTAAGTTTTATTTTGTGTAGCCAACGCAACACTTCTAAAAAAAATTAAGTTTTAAGTTAGCTGGTAGATTTCCGAAAATATCTATCTAAATGGCCGCCTTTTTTATTGAAAATAAAGTATTTTGTTAATATTATTATTCATAGGTCAATGAAACATGAGGTTCCGGTATTATTTTAAATCCAAAGAAACGTTCAAATGATAACGAAACTGCAAAATTCCAAAGACAACTATAGGAAAGGGGACTTACCATGCTCAAAGTCTGGTTTATCTGATTTAGAGACATTTTATACCTGCATTAAAACTCGTTTGTAAATAATGATTTTACAGCTCCGTTATAATCGGTTATACCGGGTGAAGCAGTACTGGGTTTCAACCGGGTTAAAATTATTTTTATTGGTGAGGCTGTAGGGGCGGGTGATTTCACTTTGGTTCGGGTAGTTTTTTTATGCGGGAACAGCGACGAGCTTAGAAGACGGTAGAAGACTTAGCTAAGCCCGACCACAGAGGGTCCGGTCAAGCGTCCGTTGACTGTCTCGTTCCTCTGAAACTGTATCCGATTTTACCTCATGAAACTACCAAAACGCAATCTGTCCCGTTACGTAGTATTCCAAGAGCTAGCGCCGAAATATTACGCCGTTTTGTCGTCAAATATCCGTATTGTCAATAAATATATCGTCAAATATTCTTTATGTTCCCGGATGTCCCAGTGCCAAAAAATGGCAGTCTAGCGTCGTTTGGCAGGAATCTAGAATGGAAATCTTCCAAAAAGGTAACTAGTAATTAAAACCTACCATGGACTAAAACCTGCCATGGACTAGTTATATACGTATTAAAATTTTATCAGGTATAAGGTATAAAAATTTTATCAGGTAAAATTTTGATAACTTAGAAATTGAGTTTTTTAAGGTCGTCCAAAGTTTTGATTTGCGAAAATTGTTTATGTGCGTTACAGAAAATTAACATTAGAATGTTGAAAAAGAAGAAATATAACATCTCTTATAAAACTTTAAAACGTATTCTTTAAAAAAAGAGTTTTCACGATATCGAGATAATTCGTTCACCATTAGTTTTGTAATTTTCAGTCTATTTTTTTAGCCAAAATAAAATGTTAGCCCTTTGTCGATTTTAGCTATTTTAGGATTTTCGCGATATTTAATTTCAGATCGCCTGGAACACATCCGCTCCCGGTCGCCAGACTGGTGTTTCTATAGTCCTGAGATCCAGGAATACATTTTTTTTTTTTAGGAATACAAATAGGTAGTTATTTTTGCCATAAAATGGCATATCTTTTTGTCCCTCGCTCGCAGGCTTTAGTTATAATCATGGCCGTCTTGTTCTGTTGTTTTTATGTCTAAACAGGTTTGTCTTGACTGTAAATCATCTGAAAAACATATTTTTAATGAGACACTTCACCGCAGATTATTTTCATTTGTTTGCCCGATTACACAAAGTAAACTACATTGTGTTCCTGGCACAAGTACGATATTAAGAAAGGTAGTCTCTCAGCCGTTTTCTAGCAATTACCATCGTATAGCTGTTATGACATGTTTGCTTTATTTAAACTATTTAAAGAAATAATAAAATGCTTCCTAAAATCCACAAAACACTGAGAACAGAATGACATGCCATAACGAAGGACTCAGTAAAATATGCTGTCCAGAATATCTGTCTTGAGAATCAGAGATATAATCTGATGTAAAATAATATAATAATATGAGATATTTAACATAATCTAATAGATAATATAAAAGATATATAATATAAAATATATATGGATATGAATTATAATATAATAAGGAGATATAATATAATAAACTGTCTTGAGAATTAGAGAGACCTCTACTTTTCCGCTGATACTTAGGAAGACAAGTTCTGGACCCAAGCCGGATCGAAAATACTGCTATGAGAAAAAGTTTCATCAAAAATACTGCTATGAGAAAAACATTTAAAGGGACAGTCTCTGGAGCCCAATGAGGTTTCTGCCATATACTTAAAACTTCGTTTATATACAAAATACGCATTGTAAAATTCTGAAAAACAATTGAACAAAATAATGAAGACTCAGGTATCATGATCTGAAAGTTATGTCGAAAAAACTATTATATTCACAGTAAAAAAAATAAAACTTTTAAATTCACAGAGTAAAAAGGGAATTTTGTGTAGAAGAAATACAGAAGAGTTTGCAATAATAATTAATTAGAATAAAAATATATGAAATCCTTCAAAGGTGTTTCTATGAAATATCACAAATGTTATAGATAGTATAGATATAAATTTAGCTGACATGGAATTCGCCGACCGGAATCGGGCTCATCATAATATTATTATTATACTTCTGGGGGGTGAGCGATGGACTCCTGACTAACGACCAACTATCGTAAGTTTAGGGCAGCTGTCTTGCCACATGTGTATGTTCACTTTACCACCCATTCACTCCCTCCTTCGAAGCCTTATGATTTGAGATGCTGAAATTGCAGTTTTAGACCAAAATACCGTAATGTTTTTAACCGTTCTAGCGTCTTATAAGACGTAATGTTTAAAATCTTGCGGAATTTCGACCCCACCTCTTTGTGAGTTCGCTCATTTTTTATCAGAATTTTAGAATGCGTATTTTCTGTGTAAACAAAGTTTTAAGTAAAAAATTGGGCCCCAGAGATTGTCCCGTTGAATTCACATAAAGTAGAGAGCGGTAAGAATTCACTGAAAACTAGGATGATTACACCTAATTTTTAGATGATTCCTCTTATGACATAATGATTTTAGGTATAACTGCAGTATAGGAATCTTTTCTAGGTTGTCGATTTTCTAACGTCACCCGAGTATATTCCCCACGCTGATTCCGAATCTGCAATAATCTTTATTCGGTCTCAATAAATAAGCGAGGTATAGGAATTCAAAGTGTGCATACTATACGTCAACGAATCGGCGATTTTATTTCGGGAGAAGTGTCTTGAATATAGTCGATATATCGCGAGTTCTGTAATGAATATCTATAATAATTAGATATTACAAAAATGATAACATGGTCGTGCAAACACATGTCTGCGATATTTAAAAAATCGGTTGGGTCACCCCAAGACTTTCCTGTCAAGTAGCCAGGAACTTAATTAATTCATCTGAATATTAATATCATAAATCCTACCATAACACCCCAACCTAGCGCCAACCTTTAACCCTCGAAAATCGAAATCGAACTCGACTTCAACTTTGACTTCACTTTTTCCACTTTTTTGCCTTTTTTGCCTTTTTCGACTTCGACTTTTCGACTTTTCGACTTTCCACTTTTCGAATTTTGTGTCTGCTAATGACCGTTAAGGAGTTCCCTCGTCGGGAAGCCAACCCGGGGTGGACGGATTTCAACCACAATCTTTTTAGCTCATGCCATGATGAAATGATGCCTGAATGCCAAATTTCAGCTCAATCGGATAAAGCGTCACGGCGCTATCGTTGGAGAATACACACAGACACACACACACACACACACACTCAGCCACGCAGAAGTGCGTCCACAATACTTTCCTTAAACAGGAAAGTAAAAAATGGGACTGTTTCGAGGTTTTTTCAATGACTGCGTTTTGATAACAAGAGATATCCTGAAACAATAGTTTTTTTTAAATATGGAAATATCACCGTAATAGAGAAGTTTTTTTTCCAATTTCGCCCGAAACTCGAAAAAAAACTGCCAAAACTGCCTATTTTCGAGGTTTTTACAAAATGACTTTGGTGATGATGACAAAAGGTAACCTGAAACAAACGAAATTCGAACTAACACCGCAGGCAAACATTTTTTTTCGAATTTCGCACGAAATTCGAAAAAAATAGTTGCCTGCGGTGTTTTTAATATTAACATGTGTTAGCGATAATCTAAAACAATTGGAATATTTTCGCGGTTTTTACGAAATGACTGGACTGGTAACCTGAAACAAAGGTTATTTCAGGATACCTTGTGTAATCAATATGCAGTCTATGAAAAAACCTCGAAAATAGTACCCCTTTTTTCAAATATCGCAGAGATATTTATTTTTCCGAATGTTTTTTTTCAAAATATTTCATTAATCTAAAAACTTTGTAAAATGTCATTTTTGTAAAATTGCAAATTTTTATCGATATTACGATATACTCGACTATATTCCCGACACTTAATGAATATGTTCACACACCGGTTGTACAAACAAAATGGCCGTGGTTTATTGACATACGGAAGGAAAACTTTGAATGCCTATATCTCGCTTATTTCTTCAGACCATATAAAAATTATTGCAGATTCGGAATTGGCTTGGTGAATATAGTCCGGTGAATATCTAATACTAATAATAATAATAATCCGGTGAATATATAATACTTACTATCGATTTGTCACACACATGGTATATATGTATATAGCTTTGAAACTTTATTGACTTGAAATATTGCTAATTTCAAGTGTCCAAGGCTGTTTTCTTTCAGATTTAGCATTACAATGATCAAATCTATTAGTGTGTATTTTTTTGTTGTGAAAGGTTCCTATACTGCAGTTATTCCAGATGTTATTCTAGGTTGATGGTCCGAGTTGTAAGTTTGGCGGTCATCTTACATTTGCATTATTTCTGATTCTAATAATACTAATTTCCTAGTGCTCTTTTTGTAAGTCGATTCCAGTGGTTAGACCAGTCACGATTGCGTTTCTCTTGAACTAAAGTTGGAAATCAGTTCATGTGAACGAGACAGAGCACTACGTCAGAGCGGAATGTTAAATGAACGCTTGTCATTTTTCCGCATTAAAACTACCCACCGAAGATAAAGCAGCTAAATCTAACACCGCACGAAATGAGTTCAAACTTATTCGGGCGTCTATAAGTTCGACGGGTAGTTTTGGTGTGGGAAAATAGACAATAGCTCATTTCATATTCCGTTGATATAAACGTATTGCTCTATCTCTTTTGGTTGAATTAAGTTTTTATTTTAGCTCTAGAAGATACGCTACCGGGCCCACTGACTACACATAATGGTCTCACTTTATAGTTCTGATTATACTTAAAAAACTACCTTGCATCCGATTACTTTATCAAATAAGTTCCATACATTTTAAATAATGATGAGCATAAGATGACCTCAAAAGTGGCACATACGTTATTTAAATTTTATACATTAAAGAAATATTGAATCGTTAATATATTAAGCTAAAGCTAATTGATTTTCATTACTCACATGATTTTTAAACTGAGAAAGTAAATCAAATTGAATAAAATACAAACTGAGCTGCCATGGAATTCACCAACCAACTTCCATCATAAAACTTTTGTTTTTAAACTTCTGGAGGGTGTGCGGTGGATTTCGTACTAACAAACGGCTGTGGTAGGTTTAGGACACATGTGAGCGTTCACCTTACCACCCATTCACTCCCCCTTCGAAGCCATAGAATTTGAGATTCGGAAATTGCCGTTTTAGATAATTTTTCTAAGGAGTTTATTATTTTCCTAGAGAGACCAAGATCATTAAAAAGGTGAAGCAGATATTTAGCTGGCAGGCCACGAGCGCCAACTTCCACCGAGTGACGGCATTTGCTAGATCATGGTATTTATTTAATTTGTACTCGTGGTCTTTTGGGATATTTGATTCCCATGGAACAGTTAATTCTACGATAAGAGCCATCTTCCGAGATAGAGAGTAAAGAGTTATATCTTGACGCAGGGCTGTGCATCCGAGACTTTCAGGGAATTTATACTGCTTAGAGACCGAGTCGACCTCCAGAATCCAATCTGAAGCTTTCTCGATTATTGGGAAAGGTTTTGTAGTGAAATGTTTTTTGCCTTAATAGCCATCCCGCACAAACTGTATTGGGGATTTGGAGGATACTGTCAAACCTTTGTTGGCACGAGCCACTGAGAGGCTAATTACCTTGCGAATTACAGCAAGGACTTTGTCGTGGCGTTAAATGTACCGTCCTTGATCTAAGGCCACCTTGCAGCCAGCTCGAATATGTCTAGCTGTGCAAGGTATTGCTACAAAGAGGACATGAACTATCCTCGGCATAGCTCCAACAAGCAAGGTTACTGGAGTCTGGAAGTGTATGCTGAAAGGCATTTAAATAAAATTACAGCATCTCTGGCGGCCAGTCATACAACATTACTTTCCAGTGCATTAGAGGAGGAATGCAAAAGTCTCCAATCGTTGTCCAATCATTCTGGCATTGAAGGCCAATAGCGGGAGCCATACTTTTTCTGTCGTAATCTCCCCGCAAGAGAGACTTCTTCAAGTCCACATCGCTCATGGTTGTCCTGCCATACCCCAGACCATTGCCGCTCTGACTGATTTGACTCGTTACGGCCACTTATTACGTGCTTCAATATTGCAGGATCCTTGGAATTGCTTAGAATCGATTTTTTTGGTTTTGGTTATTCTGGAGTTGGCGTAGAGCAGAGAGGGCAGTTTTAGAGATAGCCTAAAATTGTGTTTGGACCTGAAGAGAGTCGAGGGATGTTTAATTATGTTCTAAGCGTCGTAAACTACCTAATCAGTTAGTACGTTAAATATTATTTTTGGCCAGGAAAGTATGATTTCAAAAAATCAAAGTCGCTCACCTTGGCACGCACCTGTCTATTTGTCGCGTACCATTGAATTGAAAAGAGAAAGTTAATGGACGGTTAGCAGGAGCGCTGGTCTAAATTTGCCAAAAAGTCCATACGAACCTTTTGATTTTCGTCCTGGGCATCGATATATGATCTCCTAGATGAGCCTTTCGCGCTCGAAAATGACCACTTCAAAACTGCTACTGAAAGCCGACTAGTAGTAGTTTGGTTACAGTCCGCTGGCAGACAGCCGACTGTTTCCGGTGTGAGAGCTGCCGATAAGAATATTGGCGTGCTATTCTCTCGCATACTGTTCAATTTATTGCTTTCTCTGTCCCATGTTTTACGAGCAAAGGGTATGAGCCAACATATTTGTATCTGAGGGCATAACTAGCTAATATATCGATAGTCCCGGGTACCGTCGAGCTATCTCACTCGCAAGTATCGAATTTTGTAGAGGCCGGAGATGTGCATATGTTTGTAATCTTGTCGTAGTCACTCATCCTCCAATCATCAATCAAAACCTCCATATTGGCATAAAATCGCCATCAACTAAGCTGCATGAAATAGAAAAAGAAAGAAACGGTCGCGCACCGCTCGTCGACGGCTATCACCTTAGTACTGACTAATATAACTTACTAATTTGATTTTTTTCTTAACTTTTCAGCAAAACGCTGGTGATGGATACCTACTTGTAAACTTAAGCCACATCAAAGTTGAGGAGACAGCGACTAAACCAACAAACCGCTTTGATGGTGAGGATAATAGAAGCGTCGAACTGCCGGCGCCCAATTATTTCCTACTCGGCGACGTTAAAAGGCAGACATTCTCACCGGGGATATTCGATAAAAGAAACGGACCTGAAAAGGTTGCTGAAATCGAATCTACCAGGCCTTTCCACCCCCGGATCGGTTACAGTAAACTTATCAGAGAGGTCAAGACTGAAGCGGATCGCAAGCCATCGCTTAAGAGACCATTGCAGTGTTTAGAAACGTTGGCGCAAAAGGCTGGAATTAATTTTAATGATAATTATACAAGTCTGTCGCCAGTGAAGCGCCAAAAGGAAATCGAGGAACAAAATAATAACGGTGAAGCAAATGCGACAGGCTCCGAGGCGGAGCAGGATAACGACGATAAGTTCCAAGTGCGGCGAACGTTGCTGCAAATACTGCAACAGCAGCAGCAGCAGCGAGACCAACAGCAGCGAGACCAACAGCAGCGAGACCAACAGCAGCTGAACAGCGAACGAGACAGATTAGTGAGTAACATCCATATAGTGTTGATGAAGCACATTGCAACGGCAGTGGCGCAACTGTTTCTAGCGGTGCTACTGTTGTTGCAGTGCACTGTGGCCAATTTACTAATATTAGGTGGAAAACATTATTTTTCGTGAAAACCAATTTATTTTTCTGAATCTGCTTAAAGTCTTTTAACATTTAAAAAGTATGAGGGGCGACAACAAAGTAATGGACGCTAATCACTAGATTAGTTTTAAGGAATTTAGTTCCTATGTCATTTTTCAGTGGAACGCAGTGCAAAAATGATTCTGCGATTATAGCACATGAGAATTTTGACATCATTACAGTTTAAGCAAAACCTAAATCTGAAAACATAAATCTGACTCCTCCCAGGATCAAGCTATCAAACAATGTTTAGAGAAGGTTTAGACAACCTTCTCTAAACATTGTTTTAACAACTTCCATGATTAAATGAAACTTGTTTCGATCCGCCAAGGACCTGCAGAGAGAGCTTGAAAATGTAGAGCCCGTTAGCCACTATTTTGAAGACCTGAGAGGGCATGCAACGTAACTGTGAATTTCGGAGCGATATATGGAAATAACTCTAAAATTATTAGCTTCTGCATTGCATAGTTTTTCTGACTTCAACCAGAGAACATGATTCCAATAGGACGGGGTGACCTGCCGTCCAACATCTCCCTTGGCGCATGTAGATTTTCTTGGCCAAAAAAGTTGAATAGGCCTAACTGCAAATGTCTTAATGGACTTTTTCCTTTATTTGTTGAACCGAGGTATAGCAGCATTTAGATATCTTTCCATTCAAAGAATATACCATTGAGATTTTCTGATCTAGATTACAAGCGTGCTGAAACCATCACTGTTCATATTTGAATGATCTAATTACACCTATTATTATTAACCGATAAAGCTATTTTAATTCTGATCCCTGTTTTAAAAAAAAAAGTTTCAAATTTTAATACCTGAGACCCTTTTATTACAAGGTATTATCCATTACAAAGTATTATTGATTATTCCATAAAACACTCAAGAGCAATGAATCCAGGTGACCAACCATGTGCATGGTTGTGCTGTTTAGGGCTGCCATCCCGCTCGATATATCACCGTTATTGAGTCCTCTGTCCCGACCAACACTAAAATGTCCCGATAGTGCTCAAATCGCATAATGAATGAATGAATGAATGAAAAGGGTCCTATCTAAATTTTTGATTGGATAACGCTACTTGAAATCCCATAATTAGGCAAAGATCAAAAATCTATATTATACATTCCTAATTAAAATGGTATGTAGATTTTGGCCAACAACTGCTTTCAACAATATAATTATCTGAAAAAAAAATTGTAGCCTGAACGTGCATCTGAATAGTGGAAGTCAAAGAAGTCTGTTGAAGCGAGATGGATTTATGTTTTTAATAAAACTCACACGTACGTGCTTTATGTTTCGTATGTTATGAACTTTATCTTTATGTAAGTTCAATATTTGCATTTCATCATAAATCGATTGTTTTAATATTTATCATCCAATTGTATTAATAATCGAAATGCTGACATAATCTACTGCATCCATGATGTGCTTATTATCGCTTTGAACTTCTATTTAAGGAAAGGAGTGAATGTAATAAAATCTTCTTATCTAAACGGAGAGGAGAAGCTACTTAATGCAAACACTCTTTCCAGTGTGTTCAACTGGGCCGTCACATTACGCATAATATCTTCTCTTGATTTAAGTTGGTCCAATTCAGTGGCATTTTCAACTTGGAGGCTTTCAGGTAAAGTTTCATTTTCTGTTTTCAACTACGCTCCCTGGCCATATTATTAGACGCACCATGCGTTTTCGGTAATAATATGCGGTTTTCCATATTGTGAAACTTGATACATCTCTTACTTACCGTGTTTATAGCTAATAATTAAAATATAATTGTTGTTCATTTATGTTATAAATTTATTTCAATCACTGTAATTATGAGAAATGGGTCTTACTGCATAGAATAATGAAACACCCTTACCGCATACAATAATTAGGCTTTTGGGAAGGGTCGAAAGTGAATTGAGTGGGACAGGTTTTTCAATAACTGTTTTAAATTGGAAAGCGTCCTAGGGCTTTTAATATTTGAAGGGAGCTGGTTCCGCAATCGGGCTGCTTCAAAAGTGATATAGGAAAGTGAAAAACGAAGTTTTATGAGTTATATTTTTTTATATTCTCCACTTAGGCAAATTGGCCACAGTGCAGCAGTGCGATATTAAAAGTGATTTTTTTGAATAGACAGTCTATCAAATTGCAGGATTAACAGCGGTTACAACAGCGACTGGTGGAAGGTGATGGTGCCATCCGTCATACGCAACAGATTAACGTGCCTGGTATAGGAGAGGTCAATCTTTGCTATTACCTTCCTTCCGATACTTGGTCCAATAGAGTCGACAACGGAGTCGTCACAAAAATTGAACCGAGAGAACTATTGAGCGAGCAGGTAAATACACTATTATCAAAAATTCCTGTAATTAGTAAAAATTCCTGTAATTAGTATACAACAGTTTTTTTTTAATTTTCGGGATTATTTATTTTATTGTTTTCAAAATAATATCTATCTAGACCAGTTAAAATTAATGTGGCTTCAGCCATTGTTTTTGCAAAAAAATGTATGCTTAGTTACAGCTGTGGAAGAGACTAAGGGGGGTCGAGAGAACTAAGTTACAGTCTAAGTGGGGTCGGGCAAGATTTTTTTGAATACGTATATCCTATCCTACATATATCCCATCCCTTTCCTTTCCTATCTTTGCAATAGTTCGATTGTAATTTAATTTAACCCCTCACGTTGCGAGGTAAAAAGTCACCTATCACTTTTGCGCGCGACATATTCGCGCAAAAAATCGACGCGAGTCAACGGCCTTGAGAAAAACGATCATAACTTATAAACCACTAATCGGATTAAAAAAAGATAAAGAGAAAAATGATCGCATTGAAATTTGACATATAAAACATTATAACCTTATCTCGTAAAACAATTAGGATAATAATGAATAAATATTACAAAATTGGCAAACTGAAAAAACTCGCCTATAAAATCATTTCGATTTTTTTGTAAATACAGTTTTTGTAAATGTCAAAAATTGTAAATACAGTTATGTTCTCTATTAAATGCTTTACCAAAACGATATTTTTTTTTACTTATTTGCATACAAAAATACGGAAAAAATATTTATTTATTCAGCCAAGAAAAATTGTATGTATTCTCGTAAAAAAAAATTTTTTTAATTTTTAATTTGTGACTACTTATGGTATTTTTTTATATGAAATTCTTTCAAAATAACTTTATTACTACATCACTTCTTCTTAGAAATCACACCAGAACTTTGAGCTTTGTCTGATATTATAGAAAAATCTAAAGTTTTGAGAGTTTCCGCGTCTGAACCTAATAATAAACTTTGAATGCCCATAATATAAAATTCGTTAGATTTTTTCAATTATATTGTCTTATCATAGACTTATTATATGTCTAATAACTAATTACTATACTCCAAAGAGTCACATTTCATCGAAAAACTATGGAAAATCGCACTTTTTTCTCTCATAGTAATTATCAAAACAAGTTTCATTTTCGCGAGCAATATTAGAACACAACATATAATGTTCAAAATACGCCTAATTATGTGATAACTTAGGATGTAAATGAAGCAATACCTATTTTATTAGTAAATTAAAGCGACATTACGTCATGTTTCGCGATATAACGGGATATTTCAAAAACATTACAAAATAAACACGGCCATTTTTTTCGCGAGCCTTGGTTTGTTGACAAAGTGTTTTCTTCGAAAATTCGTGAAAAACAGCAAATGGATTGTCGAAATTATATAATCCTACTGGCTAATCTACTTAAAAAGGGAAATACTCACTTTTATCCGGTATAAACTGCACTTATATCCAGAAAACACTTCACAACACAATCACTTCGGCGAACATCGCGCGCGCCGCCGCCATGGCCGATCTGCGACTGTCGTCAGAAATGAGGTCACCGATTTTGTAAGGGATGTAGTAATTCATATTTCTAACATCGCATGCGGCAATCGAGCAATTTCATAGTGTTGCATATTTGGCTATATTATGGCATCATTCGATAGAATATACAATCGCATTTCGAAATTTAAACGACATTTTCTTGAGCGGCGAGCGCGATATCCCGTATGGGATAGTTTGGATTTCAGCCGGCCGCCATACATATCCCGCAAAGGATGTTAAGTGCCGAGCGGGTTAATTTAGTGCAATGCAACTTTTGATTTACCTTATAAGAAAATAATGTGGGAAACAATTAATCGGCCAGCGAAACACTGTATTAAGATAATTAGTCATAATTAATGGAGCGCTGTATGATTCCCGAAAATAAAATAAATAAATAAGGTAAGGTAGCCAAATACCGTCCCCTTTTTGTTTTTGAAAGAAAAATATTACAATTTTGGCAAAAAATAACAAATAAATTGAATACATATTTGAGTAATAAAGTTTATTATCATAATTAAGTTAAAAAATATAGCAAACATAAATAATAATAATGCTAACACAAAAAATATAGTAGAACAAGATTTTGAAGGTAATAATTTTAGCGTCTGAATTCCGTCCCCGGGGACGATATTAGGGTAAGATTTTTATCAGTTAATTACTTAAACAAAAATAACATATGAATGTACTCGAATGTGCTCCGGCACATTTTTCGTGAGACCATTGGAAGCATTTAGTGCATCTGACCCACTTTTCACCCTTTTTGTCGTCGGAAAAATAACGGTGGCAATAATTGCAGGATGATTTTAAAAATTTTAAATTTATATTTAAATTTAAGTTTAAATTCATTTTAAATTAATAAAAAAATATTTTAAATATATATTTAAATTAAAACAGAATAGATTTTTGCAGCTTTTTTGTACCCTATTTCCTTTTTCTCACCACTTCCACAGCTTTGATCATCATATTTTCATCCTACGTTTTCTTAGGCATCTATATAAAATAAAAACAATAAATTTCAGTAAATAGATATGCAAATTTGAATAAAGTCTTGTTGAATTTCATGTGTACAATCATAAATTTAAAACTGTATTTTTTTATCATATGTGTGCCTAATACCGTCCCCGGGACGATATTAGGCACATATAGGGGGACGGTATTTGGAAAAACCAAGATTCAAATATGGCTGAACATATCGGCCACATTGATAAATATTATTATAAAAACATTTATTCATTAAAATCTTAAACATCACTGCATTAAAATAACAAATAATCGTTGTACAGAGTCCATTCAAGAGTATAGTAAGTAGAACTAGTAATATAATATGAAAAATTCTCATCTTTGTCAAATATTTTGATATTTTTTCTCTGAGCTAACTGCGCGCGCGACCACACCATATAACCTATAAGCATACTGGCTCAATGCGATGTTATTAATGGCGAAGACCGTTTAGATGTCTCTAGTTGCAAATCTCGAGATATACTGGGGGACGGAATTAGGGCGGGGACGGTATTTGGCTACCTTACCTTAAATAATTAAATAATATTAAACATTTACAGCATCGGAAGAGAAACATATTTATTATGTGTTTTTTCTGTTTTTTTTTTTTACAAAACTTTATGTTGATCTAAGATAGAAACAGGTAAGTACAACTTCGAAAGTGAAAATCAATAAAAAATAATTTGGTTTTTGCCATTGTTTATCTAAAAATATATATTGAATGCTTGCAGTGACAGCTGTGGAAGAGACAAAGGGGGTCGAGTCACAGTCTAAGGGGGTCGCATAAAAGTTTAATTATTTTTTACCAAAAATGAGGTTGGAATCTGATAAAGGTTGAAAAACACTGGATTAGATTATATTTGACCGTTCCTGGAATACTCCAGACCCAGTCCACCGGTATACTAGTGGGCACATGTTTAATATAGAATGAAAGTAGTATAAAATATAAGACTCATCAACCGGTAGTTAACAACCTGAAACCAATACTGGAATTATGTATTAGAAAGGGCGAAGTTAGCAGTTTCAGTGGCAGTTTTATCAGCATTGTCTTTCGGTCCAATTTCATCCAATTTGTAAATTTTTGTGGCCTTTTCGTAGAGCTTTGTCTTGTTTTTTGCCAGATATCAAAATATTCCACATCTTGTTTCAGTGAGTTATTCCAAACGTAAATTGGTCTTCCAACCTTCCTTTTTCCTGCAGAGTATTTGATCACTGCTGATAACAAATGCGGGGAGACTCCCTTTTTATTACATGGCCATGGTAGCACAAACAGTATATATAGTCTTATGAAATCGAGGACTATCGCAGTTGTTTGACATTATAAATAGGATAGAAACTAATTTACCGCTTGAAGTTTGTAGCACCCTAGACAACGGCGGCTGCAACGTCACCGAAACGTCGGGTGCTACAAACTTCACGCGGTAAACTCGTTTCTATCCTATTTATAGTATAGTCTTATTTTTTGGTTATTTTTTTACCTCCAGTAAATCTTTTAGCAGTTTTCTAGCATTTCTTTTAATATGTAGCTTTCTTATTTCCTTAATTTTATCCTGTTTGCTTTCATTAGTGCAGATACCTTCAGTTCCTAAATTGTCATCGGTGACTATGGTCACTATATATAATAATCTTATGATCCACCAACTTATGTTCAGTCTTATAATTATATGTCAGTTATTGGTATCCCTTGCTTGCAGCTTGTCTTTATGTTATTATTTCGGCTGAGGGTCGATGTTATATCGACCTAAATATTTTATTTGGTGCCTAAATATTTTATTGCCTTGGGTGGTTCAATTTCCACGACCCTTCAGGCCTCGGCCACACGGCCGATTGACAAGTTGATCTCCCAAAAAAAATTAGTAAAAATTAGTAAAAAAATTGAATTATGACACTGTTTCACCAAAACATTAATTACTGCCAAAACATTGTACCCATAATTAGAATAAAATATATTAACATAATAAAACATAATAAAATAAAACAAATTAAATTAAAATTAAATTAAAACGGGGCATCACGTGTTTTGGCCGATATCGGCCAATCGGGGCTCTAGGGGTTAAGTGCACTTTGTCCAGGGTGGTGAAACACTATTTTGGTCTTTTTTGCATTTATTATTAGTGGTAGCACTAGTGGTAGCATAATTTGTAGATATTCAAGCAATTCATTAATTCTGTTAAAAAATCCTTCCTTGTTTCTTCATTTTCGCTTATAATAGTACATCATCTGCATTTGATATAATTACTGGCAGATTAATTTCTACATCCAGGTCCAGGCAGAGCTTCTCTTTTTTCCTCCACTGTACGCAGGACTTCATCCATTAGTACTGTAAATAATCGAAAAGATAAAGGGTAACCTTGTTTCACTCCTTTACAACAGAATAATGCTACAGAATAAAACAGGCAGGGTAGGATGATTCTCCAAAGCAACAGTAGCCACGTTTCCAGTTTTTCTAAAAAAAGAAGCAATCATCCGCTTCGCAGTACTTCAGGCTGTTTCTTTCTCTTTTCCCTCCTTTTAAAGCCGTGTCTCGTATGTATTGCATTATTTGGCATAACATGTTCTTTATTAACTTATTTTAGCTCATCGAAAATCAAGCTCAAGCGCGACAACAACAGTTAACAATGTCGGCACAACACGATGCTAGTCAGCAACAACAACACCAGACAGTGGCGGTGGTATCGTCAGTGCCAAACTCCATTGGGCCAACGCATCAGGCTGTTTCGGTTAGCGTGTCGCAGCAGCCTCAGCCGCAAGTTGTGGGTAGCCTAGCGCAACAAGCCGGCACCACTACACTCACCAACATATCTCCGTTGCAGAATTTACCCCCTGGATCTCAGCACCCGCAGCAAATCAGGTATTTATTTATTGGATTATCCGTCAAATCCGTATATTTTTAAAATTTATTTAAAATGCATAACATTATTAGGCGTTACATTATTACATTAGTAGGTACTATATTAGAGACTTCATTGTAAATACAGTAGAACTCCAATTATTCGAACTCCGAGTATCTGAATCGCTGATTATCCGAAATTGAAACGGAAAAAATTAATACGGAAGCCTAGTGATTGTTGATAATGCATCAATTCATCCCACCGAAAAATTGTTAGAAATAGGGAATTGCCAGTTTAGAACAATCTTATTATCCCTAAACGTCACAAGCTTGTTGCAACCAATGGACCTGTCTGTCATCGAAACCATGAAATGCCATTAAAAGGAAACTTTTGGTAGAGGGCGAAGACGAAGGTAACTACAAAAAAAATAATTTGGAAAGATAACCTTAATGTCGCAGTTGAAGCAGACACGGTACCATCAGTAATTAATTAAAATTGGCCCTTTTTCGAAAAAAAAACAATTATCCGAATGGGGTCCGTCCCAATTGATTCGGTTAATTGTAGTTCTACTGTAGTAGCGAAATAGAGAGCACCGCAGCTGAGTGTATTCTTCAAATCAACGCCGTCTTATTAGGCCTAGGCCCGTACTAAGGCAAGCATACCAAATAAGCGATGGCTTGTGCATATGTCAAATTTCAGGATCATCAGATGGTTCAGGATTTAGTTTTTACACATAAATATTGTAGTTAGTCTTATTTATTATAGTTGTAGTTATTATCGAGGTCACAAAATCATGCTGGTTGGTGAAAATCAAACAGCAGAGATTGAGAGGCAAACTTCCCAAGCCTGGGTAGCTTTTGGCGCCAATAAAAACTCAATGCTCGCTGGAATCCTAACACAACTGAAGGTCAGAGTGTGCTGATTTCAAGGAACCAAGAAGTTTCGCTGATTAAAGCAATTTCTATTGCATTATTAAATATAATGGTCAAAAATATGTCAAATATTCGCTGTGCTATTATCGTAAATAAATATGCACACATGGTATAATCATAACTGTTTAAATATTAGATAATATTGATAGTTTCAAAACTAGGATTATTAAATGGTTATTTAAATAACAGTAATAGAAGATAATTGTAGTTTAATTTGTTAAAAATATTATATCTATGAAATATGTCAAATAGATCTATTATTATTAGTTTTTAAACTTTAAATAGGCTGTACATAATTATATAGTGTATATGGGACGTTCTTCTTTTTCATCGACAATGACATGTCTCCGCAAAAAAAAAAATGTTTTTCCTCCAAAATATCCAGTTTCACCATTTTTTTTCACAATTTTTTTTTAGCAATGCAACCATTATAATAACATTAAAATTGCTTATTTATTATTATACCTTTTTACAAAATGATTGTGACATAGTAGACAAAAATCGTGACGGAGGTATTTTTCATACAGTTACAGTGTGTCCCTCTGCAACGCCTAATGTTACAAAATGCTTTCGCAAAAAAAAAAAACATGGAATCTTTTAATACAAAAACATTTATTAAACTAATAAAATTGTATTATTAAATCAATAAAAAGAAAATAAAAATAAGTATTCATATTATTAAATAAAAAATATTTTATTACCTGTCTCTCGATGTATATGATTTTTATGAAACATATAACGCGCGTTCGCCATTTTAACTTTGGTCGTTAGGCAACTACCCTTTGGACCCACGCTTTGCGTCTTTACACTCTGGCGAGCCAAGTCAGTCACCCGAGACTTGCATAATATTCCAAAGATTGTCTTTACAAGCAAAAATGTGACAGAGTGGTATTGAATATATATTTTTTATTATTTATAATAAGAAATCCGTTATATCGAGCTAGATAAAAATTAATGCTCGTGTTCTAGTTAATAAAAATAATAAAAAACTGAAAATCTGATTTCGCATAACAATTAATAAATTAAAACATTTTTGTGACGGAGATGTTTATTTTTTGTTACCGCTCCGACAAAATTTAAAATAAAAAAAAAAACAAATAAAACTTCTATGCAATATATGTTTTTGAAATCTACGATAACAAGGCAATAATTTAACATGACTTTAATTAAAGACAAAACTATTTTACTTAAAATACTTTTCTAACAAATCTCAAAATCAATCAGTCAAATTTTCGATAGAAAATAAGAACGTCCCATATATATTTTTTGATATACTAATTTTTTTATAAGTCAGCTTGCAAGTGGAGAATAAGATCTGAGCATCTGGCCGTTATAAGGCCCACTCTAGATTGAACTAATAAATGATTTTTTTTCAGTGCCGCTGATTGGGGACATGGACGGGTTCAGGTAATTCAGCAACCACTTCAGAACAATGCATATCTTCAGCAACTCTACAATGCGCAAGGACCGCTTATTATGCCTGGCAATATAGCTCTACATCCTGGGATAAACCATCAGCAAATCCAGGTAATGTACGAGAGGTTAAAAATAAGACAAAGACGAATTATTCGTCTGTCGTTACAACTCGATATTAAACATTCTTGAAAAACTTTGTTAAAAGATTTCTAGGAAATTGCTTTTCCAACAGTATCTAGGAATCGGGTTTTCTAACAGTATCTACGACCGGGCAATGTGCCAGCCATCTGGTAATGCTGACTATTATTATTATTTGTTCTGGACAGGCAGCTTAGCTCATACGTTCAGATCAGATCTTGTAAAGCAAGTCATAAACAATATTATTTTTTTTTCGGTACAAATGGAGTCTGTTTTTAAATTGATTGACAGATTGCACTAATCACTTCAAGTGGTAGATTATTTCAGATGTCCACTACTCAATTTTGCAGAACATTCCTAAGAGGATTAGATTTTAATTTAGCACTGTTTAGTTTTTCATTGTGACCTGGAAGATTTGTATTGATGATGAATATGTAAATAATTCTCTAGCCCAGGTACATCGTAATAATTTGTGAAAATGTTGTATGTCTCAATCTGGTCCCCTCTTTATCTTCTTTGTTTGAGAGTAGTCAGCTGAAGTAATTGCCCGTCAGCTGTCCATCAAGCCACCATGTTTTATTTATTTCCTCTCAGGTACTTTATATAATAGTTTATCAATGTTCGGGAGAAGGAGGGATCCTTCAGCTTTGTACGGATACCCGCTCGAGCGGTGCGTCGTTCACTTCAAGTCTTTCAGTAATGGTGGGGCCACACTAACAAGAAACGCCGTTAATTATCGCGATGATGGACGTTTGTTTGTCTTCGATTATATATGGAGTAACGAGAGTCATTGTGTTTTTCGAAATTCTGCAAACAAGGCCATGTTTATGGGATCCGAGACACAACGTTATAAGAATCGTGCATCACAAAATGATGCTTGGCGACGAATAATTCAATTATTACCATTTAAAACAACGATCGAAAAATTAAAAAGAAAAAGGAAACCCTAATATATAATAGAACCCACCTAAATAAATTTAAAAAGTCTTTAAAGTCCAGTTTTTTTATTCTTCATTCGGTAAGATAAAATATATTCATATAATTAAAAAAATACACTCATGAAATACAAAGGAAAGCAGCGTCAACATCCATCTTGCTTGAAATTCAAGGAACATTAATGCTAATTTTATTGCTATGAATGGGCATTGACGTAAACCGTATCAAACGTAAACAATATTTATCGCGATGAGGGGCATTGACGTTTTCTGTTAGTGTGGCCCCAGCATAACAGTCACTGGCGTTACGTACGTTAACTATTGCGTTTGCAGTCCCCATCACGGTTCTCCGTTTTAATTTCTTTTTCATTTCTTTAGGTTATAGCAGCAGGGAAACCCTTTCAAGGGAATCAGTTGACTTCCCATATGCTCACACAAGGAAAACAAGTCATCCAGGCTGGTCAAGCAGGTTGGCTCCACTTATTATTAAATATCTACATATTTTAATATCATTGATGGTTTTGATAAGATATACCGCCAAAAGAATGTTTTTAAAAACCTATTTAGATTTAGTTGCCATTTCAGGTCTAACTACATACCCGGAACAAGGTTTCATAAACGTTGACTTTTATGGTAGTCTTATAGTTTAGTTAATTCCCTGTGGTTGGTACTCGTTGTAGACCCATTTTTTATTCGGTGTTATTTAGTTTGTAGATTAAATTGTGTAATGGTCGGTAGCGGTTCGGCTTACACTTACATACTTTTTGCCTTAATGCATTTTCTTTAGACTATTGAAATTTCTTCTGTCATATAATTTCTGTTTTTTTTTATGATGTACTTTTGCCCGATTATCTGCTAATTTAATTTAAAACTGCAAAGGTAATGGCAATAAAAAGGCCTAGTAAAGTACCTACAAAAGCTCCCAGAAGGGATTATCCTAAATCGAATGCAACCATACATTGACAGGTGGGATTTTGGAAGAATTTATCTGCTGCGATCAGGTATTTGCTCTAACTGCCTTCTTTGAAGACAACTTCCAGCGCCAATTAAGACTGCTATAGTTTTTTTTTTAGATCAAATCTTACAGTAATGATTTGTTTAGGTCCTAATACACTCGAGAGCATTGCATCTAAATGACCAACATAAACGCATGAATATCATGTAACCTAAGTCTTAATTTATTCATTAATTACCATATTAATTATGAATATTGAATACCAGAAAAATTAATATGGGAAATTCAAATGATTTATTACGATTTTCGAAGTAAATTAATGCAAATAAAAAATGTGTCGATCGAATAGTTTCTGCGTTCAGTGATGAAGCCCCTAAAAAACCACAAAGTATCGATATCGTCGGAGTCGGACTCTGAGCTGTCATTTAGCCATTCCGCAAAATTTTCTTCGTGGCTTTTATTTTGAGGCCTTGTTTGATATTTTTCTTACTGACAGGAACACTCTTATTTTCATTTATGACTGGCCGTTTCATGCCCGAAAGACCTGGCTGATCCATTTTTATAACTAACTGAAAATAAAATAGAAAAACGATATCTGAAAAAAATCATATCCAAATGTTACATAAGTAGAGACAAATGGTCTGACAGACCACTCGCGATCTTATAAAAAAAAAACCCACCGGAATTCCACGCGCCGACACAACCACTCACCATGAACTCTACCGGGTGACTGCTCGAGGAATAGAGAGGAGAGCGAGGGGATACGTTCTCGCTAACACTTGTAATTAGAGTTTTCCAACTCTCAAAGTGTCTGTCAGACCACAAGTCGGTACTTAAAGGTTAAGAAAGATTGCTATGTGATATATCATCAGACGTCCTTATGAGTCATATACATATACGTATGTATGTACATATATACATACACCCATGCTTTGCTGAAAAATCAGATTTTTACTGAAACTTAAAGCGGCCAAAAACGCATTTTTTTCAAATACATCTAAAAAAAATACGAAACTGAAATTCGGTCAGACTAATAACAACCTACCATAAACTGTATCATTGTAATCCTTGTATTGAGCTGTCGCATGGTATTATTATGTATACCTGTCATATTAAGTACCTAGTATTTATTTACAAGTTATTATCTTTTTGCATGACTAGCAACTTATTTGTAGAAAGCATCATTTACCTTCAGATAGAACATTAATTACATATAAGTTTGGATTAAACTGAAATTCTGACCCCCAAACTAATACCAAATGTTTAGTTTCTCTTCAACGGTATAAAGTATGTCTTCAAAGCTTAGAAAAAGAATTAAATGATAGATCACCTTAATTGCTTTATTTTATTTAATATTGATCGCAAGCCCGCAACCCCCTTAGATCTATAGATCGCAACCCCCTTTTTGGTAAAAAAAAATAAAAAAAACGCGACCCCCCTTAGACGGTTTTTTCTCCCATATCTGTAACTGTAAGCATCCAATAAGTAAAGTATTTGTAAAAACAATAGCTAAAACGACATAATTTTAACCGTTTTTCACTTTTGAAGCTGTATCTATCTGTTCAAAATAAAGTTTTTTGAAAGCAATAGCAAAACACATAAATATATGATATAAACGAATTTACGGCGTGAAATTGGTAGCATCCGACGTTGCAGCCGCCAGGGTAGACAACGGCGGCTGCAACGTGACCGAAACGTCAAGTGCTACAAATTGCATGCGGTAAATTCGGTTATATCGACATTAGGCAGGTCACGATGATAGCATCGTCCGGCGAAACTAATAGCATTTTATAGTAATAATATTGATAATTAATAGTTTTTTTGTAAAGGCCTGATTGATTACAAAAACGCAATAATTTAACCAATCATAACAATAATAACATTCAAATATTAGTGTCATCTATAACATTTTTATGTAGGCTGATTTTGTCACAGAAATCATATGGAGAGTTTAGAATGCTAACTATTAGTCTATTTGAATTTTAAAGCGCGCAATTATTATGTGTTAAAACCTGTAAACCAAATAAAAAAAATGTAATATTTTATGTAAATAGTATTAAAATAATAAGAGTAAGGATTTTTAAATTTCTTGATTATTATATTATTATTTTATTTAGGGACAGGATACCGTATAGGCATGTTTAGAACGCCATCAGTTGGGCTATCGAGCATAAGAGAAGATAATTTTTGGAACTATGAATGCCATTTACATGTTGAAATTAATAGTATAATCCTATTTGCCAAAACGTAGCAAGGCATTGAGCAATATAATACCCGATATAATCGATGATCATACGGATTTTGGTACATAGCGAATAGTTACAATGAGAAAGTTATTTTAAGCAAACATTATTTTTGAAAACGCAAGCGGAACGCCGTTTGCGACGTTGTTATTAAGTCTTCCCTTGGATTCCTTGTTTTCTATATGTTGTGTTTCATGGTAAAATCCTAGTTGCCAAAACGTAGTATGGATTTGGGGTAATCTAATACTCTATATTATCAATAGCCGGTAATAAACTGTTCGATCACTGAAGGTGTATGATGCTCTTAGGTTACGTAAGTTATTGTAGCATTCATTTAATATATTTTTTCTTTGTGTTTAGGCTCTATTCCTGGATACCCTCAAAATTTCGTGTTCTCCCCATTAAATGTTATAAGCTCGCAGCCTAGCATTCTACCAGCACAGTCTCAGGCAAACGCTATGCTGAACAACAAGTCACAGGAAATGCACAAGGTAAATATTAAAATAATGTAATCTGGGTATCACCAGGCCAAAACAATAGTGACAAAATTCCCAAAAAGTCGATTTTGAATTAAGTATGCAAAAATATTTAAATAATGTAATCTGGGTATCACCCCGCCAAACCAATAGTGACGTAATTATCAAAAAGTCATGTATTATAGGTAAATCCTATTTCAAAGTGTGTGAACGATACCCAGCAAGTGTTCTTTTATACTGCGAAAAATAAAATTGGTTTACAAAAAAACTAAAGAGCCATAATTTAAAATTGAGTAAAAATAAAATACAAACGTGGCTGCCATGGAATTCACCGACCGAAGTCGGGCCCATCATATAGAGTTATTACACTTCTGGGGGGTGAGCAGTGGATTCCGGACTAACGACCGGCTGTGGTAGGTTCAGGACAGCTGTCTTGCCAAATATTAATTTTTTGAAGCTCGTAAAAAATGTGTTAGACGTATTACTTAATATTCTCGATGAAATAATGACCGCAAGAGAATTTGGTGTATTAAACTACAACACAATCATTTTAAAGTCAATAAATTGCAATATATTAGTAGCTATTAGGAATTCTATGTTTGTTTCCTTTCGATACCATTCTATATCATTTTAAGGCATACCCGACTAGAAGTTGTAATAAAGTATCAATTGGAGACACTGGCTATATAAATAAGGGTGGCTTATATCACCAAAGGTAGCCGTTATGTCCGCTATCAGCCACTATTCAGCTAAAAGCCATATAAAATGCGCCTAATCCGGTCATATAGCCGTCATATAAACGTTTATACGACTGCTATATGACCAGTTCTTGTGACTAAAAGCTGTAGCGATAATGTTGCCATGACCGCTATATAGCCAATTTGTGCTACTTGGTTTAGGATAGTCTTAATGGCACATTTCATTAAAAGTTTAAGTCCGTATTTTCTTACTAGTCATAATTTGTATTACTTATTATGATGGGCCCGACTCCGGTCAGTGAATTCCATGGCAGCTGCGTTTGTATTTTATTTATAATATTACATTGCTTAGGAATGATACATTATTAGTACTAAGTTACTCCACTATTACGTATATATTTTTTAAAGTGTTATTTTAAAAATATAAACATTTTCTCTGTTGAGAATTAACATGTACATACATGTTAATTCTCAACAGGGGTCTTGACCCGCATGCCATTCTGATAAACTTCGTCATGGGATATCGTTAACCCTTCAGACCTCGGCCCCTCAGCCGATTAACAAGTTGATGTCCCAAAAGATTAATTACTGCCAAATCACTGTACCCATAATTAAAATAAAACATATTAACATAATAAAACATAATAAAATAAAAGAAATTAAATTAAACTAAAATTAAAACGGGGTCGTCACGCTGAATCGGGTTGTGGCCGATATCGGCCAATTGGGGCTCTAGGGGTTAAGCCTTATTGAGATTACATAAATTCGCAAAAATCTCATCACCACTACATATCTTTGTAAGCATGATCATAATTTTAGGAAGTAAATAATAAAATGGGGCATATATATGGGAGACTCTTGCCTCCCCATATTTATTTAAAATACTTTATTCATATTTTTTAGTACATTTGGCCACATTGTTATCGATGTTATAAAGTAAGTTGGAAAAATTCAACAGTACCTTTCTAACTAGGACTAAACTGTCCCGTATCTGGGTGGGTCAAATAAATATTTAAAATAAACAATGTGAATTTTGATATTATAGCTAACTTAATTAACTTAACAAACATTTTGTTTTTAAAAGGTTTAAATATACCTAATTAAAATTGTATAATATAGCATAATAGCAATAATACAAATTAATATATAAAACTATATGAATAATACAAGATATAGTAGCAATATTCTTTGTATATACCTAATCGTATTTATATAATAATATGGTTAATACACCTATACCTAAATACGATTATAATATATAATAAATACGATTATGGTATAGAGGGCCAAATACATCTTCCTGATCAACTCAATTATCAACAGCACCCAAGAACAATTTAATCCATTGGTTTTTTTTTACTGTATCCAGGTTTTGTCCGGTCAGAAGCTGCAAGTGCAGAAGCCAGTGATGTCTTCGCAGGCTACTACATCAGTGGGTACTCCATCACCTCAACAGCAGCAAGCGCAGCAGCAAGGTCAACAGCAATGTGTACAAGTGTCGCAGACAATGCTCGGAGGGCAACCTTCAGCTGGCACACAAATTATCAGTCCATTACAGGTAGGTGAATGTATGTCCTTACCACGTAAGTAATGGGTAGAGGGTGAGGATTGGAATAGGAACGGACTTTATTCTAAAATTGATAATATCGTTTGCTCAAAATATCGGTACTATTAATTAAATCATTGCGAGGGGATATTGTAATTTACTATATACTTATTGTGCAATTTCGGTCACTAAAGCGTACTTACCGTGCCTACTAAAGTATACTTTCTTTTAAAAATAAACCAATTTAATTATCATCTACAGTAAAACTCCAATTAACCGAATCAGTTGGGACCGGACCCATTCGGATATTAAAAAAATCGGATAATTATTGTTTTTTTCCCAAGAAAGGATATATTTTAATTAATTACTGTATGTACAAATGTTGAAAATGGGAGAAAAATACTATATTTAAAGAAAAACAGCATTTAATTAATTAAATAAAAAGGCAACACTTTACACGTTAAGCGTACTTACCAGTGCTTTAAATAAATTAGTACAGTATGTAGGTACCGTACTGTAAATGAAAGTCATTGCTTGCTGAACATTTCGGTCAAAGTAAGCTGTTTGACCGTTTTCAAACAGTGACACCTGGCGACGGACGCCAGTCAATAATACAACTGCACTATGAGAAGGTGATTCATCATCCCTAAGGAAAATAGCGCACGTACACAGAATCATTATTTTGCGAATAGCAGTACGTTTCCGTCTTAATTTCGAATAATCAGCGATACGGATAGTCTGAGTTCTACTGTATACGAAATACAACATTTTCATACAATAAGGCTAATTATTATTATTTTCTGTGCAGTTGTACATAACTTTCATCATTGAAATGTGTTAAAGTATTTGCAAGTTGCTAATTGTATAAAAAATAATTCCTAAAACCATATGACTGTTGATTTCTTTTTCAAATAAATGAAAATAAAATCAAAACCACTTCGGAAAGAGTTTCTGCGTTTGCTTGGAGAAATAAAAACATTATTCAAAGTAAATGCCTTGTTTTTCCATGCTAAATGTTAAAAAAAACAATAATACGAATCTTTTCCGTCGATTCAATGAGCTCCATTTATAAGAATCCTCAAAGAAAGTCAAGGCCACTTTTTTAGACTGTCTAATAATATTACTTTAAAATTATAATATGCCTGACAGGTGATGTTATGTCCTCCGGTGAATCTTGTAGGTAGCTCAAA
The DNA here is from genome assembly GCA_944548615.1 of Micropterix aruncella. Classification (NCBI taxonomy): domain Eukaryota; kingdom Metazoa; phylum Arthropoda; class Insecta; order Lepidoptera; family Micropterigidae; genus Micropterix; species Micropterix aruncella. The sequence goes on from OX155980.1 coordinate 10,470,931, forward strand.
AGATACATTTAAAAAATATCTATATTTAACTGCACAAATGAAGGAGCTGATTGTAAATAGATTTAAATTTGTTTTTTGTTTGTTTCTACAGGGTGGTCAAACGATGCAATTTGCTCCATGGCAACTGGGCGGTGGCTTATCTCAGGTTTGGGCGGCGACCGGCGGACTTCAGTCACAATTGCTTACCCCCAATCCAATATTCATCCGAGGCGCCACTCAGCCGGACGGCTCTACCTCCGGCATGTTTATACAGCATTCACCGCAAGCCACACCTGGAACTTCCACACTCCAAACTACTAATCAGGCCTGTAAGTTTGCTCGTTTTACCTATCACCATAATGTACGTCACACAAGAAAGAACAAAACTTCCAAGCATAGTCAGTTTTGGTTAAGCAGCTAAAACTCTGGAACATTAAGAGGAAGAATAGCAGCGCACAGAATGATTTTAAATACTGAAGATACAGGAAGATTTTAACTATTGACAAAATGCTGTTTGAGTATGTAAGACCAAAGAGAGGTCTCAATACTCGTCTCCTCTGAATGTTCTGACTCCAGATTGTGGCTCCAGATTGCGGTAGGCGATTAGTAAAGGTCTGTGTTAAATGCAGAGCGTTCTTTAATTTTACATGTGCATTTTCTTTAACACGGTGCAATTGGAAATGCACGCTGGGCGGCGGGCCCAGGAGGAAAGGTCGGTGAGTGCAGTGTGCGGGTGCAATGACAAGTATTTCTTTGTATTCGCAACTGCATATAAGCATTTTTTTATTCAAATATGTTATTGTCATTTTTTTCTCCAGGAAAATATAGGGAGATGTCCCTCAAAAAAAATATCTAAAACCGCAATTTCCGCTTCTCAAATTTGAAGGCTTGAAGGGGGAGTGAATGGGTGGTAAGGTGAACGCTCAGTAAGGATATACACAGATGGCTCCAAAACCACTCAAGGTACCGGAGCCGGCGTCTTCTCAAATGATCTAAACCTACCCTAGGCAACTTAAATACAATCTTCCAAGCAGAATGCATTGGCATCACCAGAGCAGCACAGGCAGTTGCAGCCAAAGATGTCGGAGACCTAAGTTTGAAATTTGTCTCCGACAGTGCCTCCGTGCTACAAGCGCTAGCAAAAAATACTATAACCTCAGTCCTTGTACTGGAATGCCACAATGCGCTTCAATCCATTGCAAGGTCAAATAAAGTGACCCTGCAATGGATTAAAGGGCACAGCGACTCACTGGGTAATGACGCGGCAGACGAACTGGCCAAAAGGGAATCAAAGGAAATAGCATATGGACCGGAACCCTTGATGCCCATTCCCCAGGCCCAAATAAAAACATGGCTACGCAGGAACACCGAAGAAACCCACCTTACAAAATGGAAAAAAAACGCAGGATGCAGGCAAACAAAGAACGCAGTTCCGGAAGCGTCCAAAAAACTTGCCCGCAACCTCACCAGATTAAAAAGGGACAAAATCCATAAAGTCATAGGTACTATGACAGGCCACTGTCCCCTAAACAAACACCTGTTTACCATAGGTGTGACAGACAGCCCTCTATGCAGAGGATGCATGGAGGAAGAAGAAACGCCACAGCATGTCCTCATGAAATGCAGGAGCGTGGCAGAGCAACGGGCAAGAATACTACAATCTCCAGCATCTGTCTCGGAGGCCTCTAGCAACCCAAACAGGCTGCTAACCTTCTGGGACAGTCTGGGTTGGCTGGAGTAACATAAATAGAAACATGAGCCACGCACAACAGCCCAATCAAGAGGCCAAGTGCGGGAAAAAGCCCAGACAATCTAACTAACTAACTAAGGTGAACGCTCACATATGACAAGACAGCTGTCCTAAACCTACCACAGCCGGTCGTTAGTCCGGAGTTTACCGGTCACCCCCCAGAAGTGTAATAATAGTGTTATGATGGGCCCGACCCCAGTCGGTGAATTCCATGGCAGCTTAGTTTGTATTTTATTTTTAGGATCTTTCTTAAAGCATTTAGACGACAGAAAACAGGCACTTGTAATGCTTCTGCAAGCTGTCTTTGCGTTTGAAATGAATCTTCATTCAGCAATGCTTGCAATTCAATGTCTTTAAACTTTTTTGGGGGTTTTCCATGTTCTTTGTCTCGTTATATCTGTCTGTCCCTTCTATAAGGGCTTTAATATCTCCCTTATTGACCACAATAGACAATTTAAATTACTTGGCAGAAAATACCAATTTCCGGTGCCCTTAAGGCTCTTTTAAAGAATTGCAGATACTTCTGTATCATTTTCCTGCACGACCAGTACAGCAAAGTCATCAGTGAACGTGGCAATAGTGCATTATTTATAACATTTTGATTTTTTCTGCAGCCACTCTGACCCTGCCTTGTGGAATGGCCACTCAACAAGTGGCTACTCAAGTGCAGAAACCTAGAGCTCCTACAGACGGACTGCAGAAGGGACCGAGAGCTTTGTCAAATATACTACCGTCTTCGACTATCAGGCCTGCGAGTAGTGTTTCTACGCAAACTCTTCATGCCCCGGTATGTTTTGTATAATAATTAATTTAATATATATCACGATAATAAATACTCTCATGGTTGCTAATTATTCTTGTATATTTTCAGCTTGCTAATAAGCATGGTAGACCGCGTGGAAAGGCCCCAACTATTCGCACTTCGCCCTCTCCGGTCGTTACCCAAAAACAAGACGCTGCTAATCAGACAAACAAAATCATTACAACATCTATGTCGGTTCAAAATCAACCGGGTCAATTGCTGCAATCCAATATGACGAATAAGCAGTAAGTATATTTATTATATTTTTCTGAAAGAATGAGAAGAATCTAAAGACAACCTTCATTTTTTACTTGTTTTCTGTTTTATAAGATTTGGAAGAAGACATAGAATACTCTGAAAGATCGTGCGTCGAAATTTATAGTTTGTTTGAGATTTTAGCTCTCAAAAATGAAATAAGAAAAACATATTTACAGATATTAAAGAAAGAAATATATATATTATTTCAACAATATTTTCATTGTATACATTTTTATGCTAAAAAATTCACTCATTTACAATATTAAATATTTTTTCCTACTATAGAAATGGTAAACAATGACAGTTTTCTATTTTCATTTAGATACTATCCGAAAATACTGAGATTTCCTCAAAGCCGATCACAGTGCAAGGGCAAAGATCTTATTGTCTCAACCTGACATTTTAGCGATCGAAACGCAACACGGAATAGAATGGCTTTGACAATACCAATACCCTTTCTGCGAAAGTTCGCCTATTCTTCTATAGGGCAACAAAAAATGAGAGTTTCATATTAACAGGTTGAGATATTGCAAGATAGATTAAATCGCGAGAGCGTTCATAATACGGCTGCAGGTTGATACTTATTACACAGTCTATACTTATACAAATATCTTCTTAACTACTCTAAAAAGCAACTCTAGCTCTGGTTTCTGTTACAAAATAGGTGCATATTGTATTAATCCTTTTTTGCAGGGTTCTTGTAATGAATGCGAGTGGACAAATGACAACGATGGCAGCCGCCATGTCACTCGATAAAGCTCAGCAGCTCAATAATAAGCAACAACAGCAGCAACAGCAGCAGCAGCAACAACAACAACAACAACAGCAACAGCAGCAACAACAACAGCAACAACAACAGCAACAACAACAACATCAGCAGCAGCAGCAACAGCAGCAGCAGCAACAACAACAACAACAGCAGCAGCAGCACCAGGCTATTTTAATACAACAGCAGCAGGCCCTTCAGGTATATTTTGGTATATTGGTAGAATGAAATTTACTTTAATCTTAAATTATGAGATCCTACACTCTGGATGAAATGGATGAATATTAATGTACTGTCCAAGGCTGTCTAAATTCATCCTTTCTATTTAATTTTTCGGATATCTACATATTTTACTACCTGGTGAGTCCCCTCTGCACCCCTCCATCATTTAAAACTGAAAGAGAATTATGCAATCATAACGAACATCCGAATATTGAGACGTGTGGTAGCCATGAAAAGGGCTTTTGTTCATTGCGATGGCTGCTGCTGCTGCTGTGCACTGCAGTGAGTTTTAACCGTAACTTGAGCCGACAAGAGATAATGAGCAGATCTCAATGGCCCATAGGCAAGAGAACCATTAGCTGCCACTAAGAGGCAATCTTAAAATACTTTCAACAATGATTTTATATATATTCGTTTGCTTGTATTACAGCCTGTAACTAAAAGTTAGTGGCAACTCACTGCAGTTGGCTTAAAAGGAAACAGATCCGAAAAAAGGTTTAAACATAATAATAAAAATAACAAATAAAATCACAAATACAGAGTGGGCCATTAAAAATTTTAGATTTTGTAATGCTATAAAATAAAAACTACTGTTTTTTTAAATTTATTTGAACCTTTAATTCTTGCCATTAATTGTGGAATTGAAATTGGAATTGAATTAATTCTTGTCATTAATTATAGCTTGACACTATGCATTATCGTTTCTCAAAGCTAATCGTATTTTCATCTTATATTTAGATCTGTAATATCCTTTCTTAACCGGGCCAAACACCTTCACCGAACTTTTAGCTTGATGAATTATTGATAGGTTGATCATAGATAAACTATTATATTCACAGAATCGTTTATAAATTGAAGTTTGCGCTGACAAATGATATAATTTATACCTGCTAAACCTTTTTGTATACGTTTTACGCATATCAATGTACAGCAACTTCACCCATTTTCGTTGTGAAATCACCTCTAACAGTGACAAACTCTTAACTTCATTGTTTCGGTATTAGACTATGATACTGATTAAGTACTAGTGCTTTACATAGCGTCAATCTTAGGGCAAAACTCGTAAGGTGCTTGTTAAACGAATGAGCGGATAAGCGCCAACAAGCTTATGAAGAGGATTTTTGGGACCATATGGGATTATCGTCCATTGATTATGTCAGGCATTTTTATAATGCTATCGATATGATATTCGGTAGTCATAGAACTTGCTTGCCCTCATCTAGTTAAAAAGTAGAAAGTATTTTTTTATCTATTTGTAAAGAGCGGTCAAAGGAATTGAAAAAAAAACCTTCAGGTATCATTTGAATTTTGCTAATTTCAAAATACTATTACTTTTTTGGTTCCGTATATTCATTTAAGCAAAATCCTCAAAAATTAAAAAATATTTCTTTGTTTAGTAATTAAGAGTGGCCAAAGGAGTAAATATAAAAACCCTGTTTTTTTTTGACAAAGAAAAGGGATGTTTTTTTGGGGAATATACGAGTATAAACAATTTAACGCACCTCAATGGATCTACACTTCTATAGAGTCAAAATTTAAAAAGTCCAATTATAGACTGTGAAAACCAAAAAAACGAATAACTTTTTAACAACAATATTACAAAATAAATTTCTTCTGAAACTTATAGAAGAGTTTATACAGTCACATTGAAAAAAAACTCCTTTTTAACTCGACTGGCCAACAAAAAAATTGTGTAATGTTTTAAGGGTTTATCTATGTATGTTTTCCTTTTCTTTATTCCACCATAACTTCTAAACGCTTGAACCGATTTAGAGGTGTGTGGTATTGTTAGAATCATTGTCATCCCGAGTATCATAGGGTACCTTAACTGTCCAAATATCAAGTAAGTAGTTACTAAATGACCAAATGTCAATAAATTGACATAAATATATCGAGTTTAGTGTCAAATGAAAGGTCTTATTGAGTAAATTCCGGAAATATACATGTTTCTATCATATATGGATAAATATGTACACCACACATATTACATAAAAAAACCATAATAAAAATAATTATAAATATAATAGCTCACTTTTTGTTAAGGCAGTCGTGTTTTTATTCTTTTAATATTTATACTTGTTAGTCAATTTGTGTTAAATGCTTTGTAAAAGAAACTTCCTGCTTCAGAAGGCACATTCAAACCTGCACTTGACTGTTTTATTATTTATTCAACTCTAAGATTATTGTTTAGTCCCCTTAAATTTTCTTAACTTCATCTTATACCAGCAAGATTATTTTGAAATGTTATAAATAAGACAATAACAGATTTACCGCGTGAAGTTTGTATTGGCCTACGTTTTGACGATATTGCAATCGGTGTTGTCCAGTGTAGTTTACCATCTACCCACAGAACAACGGTGGAATGATAACTAACATTAACTCTGTCTACCCTGAAAAAATGGATAATGGCCGTTACAACTCTTCCAAAACAACAGTGTTACAAATTTAATGTGGTAAATCTGTTTTAGCGTTATTTATTTTAATGTCACAACTGCTATAGTCTTCAATGTCATATTCTTTTGAAATGATTTTCAATGCCTATTATGAGTTCGTTTTAACCCTTGGAGTAAATGGGTATTTTCATGGATGCATCTGTCTCTTTTGCAGGATTTTCGGCGACATCGACCTTAAAGTACTATAACTACGAAACTACTACACCAATCATAAAAAGAACAACTGCACAATGATTGCATTGAAATTTCGAATATAGAATATTGAAATATCATTTTGTAAAACAATTAGATAATTATGAATAAATATGAGAACGTCAAAGAAGTGAAAAAAACGCGGAACCAGATCTGGTCGTATCATACTCAACGGATAATTGTTTCAGAACCAGATTTGGTCGTATCATACTCAAGGGGTTAATGTTATCAATGGTGTTAAAAGGGCATCTTTTCAGCGCAGATTTGGTAAAAACAAATGAAGGAAGGGAATTAAGAGAAGAGAAACTGCGGGATGACAGTGATAAGATTTGGTAAGCTGCAATCGCTCTAAAAGTAGGCCCAATTGTAGGTAGCTAAACGATCGGCTATTCCCTATATTATTATCATCATCATTAAAACTAGAGAATTATTGTCTCGTCATAATTGTGATCTCCTTTTTGCGAATTTTTCGCACAGCTGTCGCAAGTGATCATTTGCATAACGATTGCTCACCTCCAAATTTGCCCTGAGACCTGAAACACCTTGCCAAAGAATAAATAATATCACTAGTATATATCCCTCACTTCGTACAGACAAAATTTCCAAAGGCAGCCCCTCCCCTTTGATTTCACTAAAGCGTGTCGTAATAAATTAGAGGTATCTTTTGGCCCTGTTGTTTATGCAGCAATGAAAATTCCTAATATCCAGCACGATCTATCACTTTTCTTTCCGAACGATTTCCACGCGTTTCCTATTTTCGATAATAAGACGCAGATAAGAGCGTAATACAGGGGGAATTAGAGTGTAAGAATTGGACATTTTTGCGGAGGATACTCCCGAGTTAGGATAATCCTGAAGTGAGCTGAGTACCTACGGGTGTACTGGAGGATATAATTAAGAAAAAATAGGTAGTACGCTTAGCAAAATACACATGATCTGCCGGCCAGCCCTGTTTTGTTTACAACTGGATACAGTGTTCCCTCCCCTCTCTCCCTTGCACCTGCGCTTACATTTTCCCCTCTTTCATTTAATTTTTTGCAACTTTGTGTGGAGTAAGAGGGGGGAGAACAATAATAGGGTAATTAAACGAGATTTCAACAGTGTGGTTGACGCAATACAGTCAACCGCATGTCACATAAATGCTCCATCACCACGTTATACAAAATGTTTGGCTATTTTCTGAACAGGGGTGTATGTATATCAAATAAAACAAACAAACAAACACAGTTGGCTAATACTCACTTTGATCTGGATATTATTTTAAAAGAAATAATAAATCAATGATTTTTTGGTCAGCAGCAGCAACTACAACTGCAACAGGTGCAACAGCAACAACTGGCAGTGCAACAATTCCAGGCACATCAGGCTCAACAGCATGGGCAGCAACAAGCAGCCGCTGTACAAGCACAACACTTACAAAATAAGGCTATGATGGGTTAGTATATGTAATTTACAGTACAAGTTTGATAATTTGCTGAATCGCTGCTAAATGATCCAATTCTTGCTCGACATAAGAAATATATTATTGCATAATAATAATAATAATAATAATAAATAAATCATTTTTATTTTTTGTAAATTCCTAGGTATTTTATAATACTATCACATATTTCCATACTTCAAGCAATTGCTTATTACATTTTTTATTAATGGCCAGCCAATGAAAGCCATCTAGCCTGATGGTTGAGACCCGCCATGTTTATGTTTTTTTTTTAATGTGGCAACAATAATGGAGGGAATGCAGGGGAATCCAGCCTGCCGGAAATCTGATCACTTAGATCTTTTTACCACTAAAATCTTTGTTTATTTCTCGTCAGGATGGTATATTTAACACAATTTAGCCAAAAGTATGGCTTAAGTAACTTCACTGCCAAGGCGACAATATGTCCTGCTCATTCCCATTTCATATCTGGCACCTTCATTTTTGTCTTCGCTCTGACCTCAGTGTTTCTCTATTTTTTCTAATATGGTCAAAGCCAAGGATTTTGAGCTCTTTTTTTCTTATTGAAACAATAAACTAGTACACTGTGACATGGTCATTATCTTAAAATGGGATGCATGACGTCAGAAATGGTCCATGCAACGCAAAGAAAAAATTTGTTTGTATCATTTTTGTTAAACCAATAATTTATTGTGGAGCCATTTAAAGTCCTCGATAAAAATCTGTAAGTTTAATTTTGGCGAAGAATTATTTTATTAAAAATAAATATATTGTGTACAAACTCATTGTGCAATAACTTCCTTACTAATTATCTGCCTTGACTATTGCTGAAACTAAAGAGATCTTTTAATTCTTTCAATCATCTGGACAATTTAGGAAGCAAAATACAGACACCTATGCCTGACATCTATTTTTTTTTGCAAGGTATGACTATGCCAACGATGCAACAGGGTGGGATGCCTGTTGTCTCTATGAACCAAGGAATGACTCTCGGTACGATGCCCATGATGCAGCAATTGCAGGTTAGGAATTACTTTTCTTGTTATAGACTTTTATTGTTATATTCCATTATCTCAAATGTTTTTCTTCTGTCCAGACTTCGATATCATTGAGTCTCTTTTCAGGACAATGAATGTTATATTATATAATTCTGGATATCCAATATTAATATACCAAAACCAATAGTACCAGTATTTTAACTCACATAATTTATATTTGATAGTTTTTTTGTATATTTATGAAATAATTCGCTAGAGAGATGAAGAAAGTAATAATAATAAATGCCACTTACATAGTGACGAAGGAGTCCCGTGATTGGATTTGGGTATGCTTTACGTATAAATGACATGGGTTGGATGTCTGACTTGCGGACAGACAATTAGGTATCATCTTTTAAAAATAAAAAAAAACATAATTTTAAATGGTCATTTCAATCAGTAATAAAGTTTGACTGTCAAATGTAATCATGCATGTTAATAAATAGATAGTTTTGAGAAACAACTTCAGTTTTGTCACTTTTTACATAGAATAACCTGTATTTAACTTATCAGTAAATGGCATGGCTTCTGATAATAGTATTAGGAATTTGATATCCATCTCGACGCCACTATGACAGACGCGCAGACAACTGCTGCAGTTTATAGTTTTATGTGAGCCTGAGTAGGGTCCTACTAAAAATATCGTTAGTATTGCTGAGCTGGTTTTCATATAATTATAATATCATGTTTATTTTACCCATCACAGGCGGGACCACGGGTACCTGCCTCTAGTATGGTATATAACTAAAACCAATTAACTTGTTGTGAATTTTGCAATACAGTTATCGAAGCAAAGCTAAATATCAAAATTATGGCTTGTTTTACAGCAATTAACAATGCCTCCGCCAACAATTATAGGCCAATTGGCAACACTGCCTCAAACTCAGCAGCAACAAGCCATGCAAGCCATCGGACACAACCTACCTCAGGTATATTAAAAATTTGAAATAAAAATTGTGTTTTTACCCGACTGCCCAACAAAAAAGGAGTGTAATGTGTTCAGCGTTCATCTATGTATGTTTTCCATTTCTTTTTTCCATCATCACTACTAAACGCTTGAACTGATTTTAGAAGTGTGTGGTATTGTTAAAATCTTTATGTCATACCGAATGTCATAGGTAATTGTCTAAATATCATGTAAGTAGTTGTATAAATGTCCAAATGTGAAAATGTCAATAAATTAACATAAATATATCATTTTTAAATACAGATGTAATTTATCTCTATGATTAAATACATAAACCACAAATATTTCATAAAAAAACCGTAATAAAAGTAAAAATAAATATAATAGTTTACTTTCTATACCAGCAGTCGTGTTTTTTATTCTTTTTGATATATTTACTTGTTACTAATATAAAATAACATAAATCCATGATTTTATGTGACAGATGCAAGTACAAAATACTACTATGGTGCAGCCCGGACAACTTGTTCAGACGTCATCAGGCATTGTGCAGACACAGAGTCCGATGAACGCCTTGCAATCCTCACAGCAATTACAACAAGCCGCCTTACAACAGGTGAATGTTTTGTTTAACCCTTCAGGCCTCGGCCCCTCAGCCAATTGACAAGTTGATGTCCCCAAAAATTTTAGTATAAATTTGTAAAAAAATTGAATTACGACACTGTCTCACCAAAACATTAATTACTGCCAAACCACTGTACCCATAATTAAAATAAAACTTATTAACATAATGAAACATAATAAAATAAAACAAATTAAATTTAAATAAATTTAAAACGGGGCCGTCACGCTGAATCGTCTTGTGGCCGAAATCAGCCAATTGGGTCTCTAGGGGTTAAGAGTTCGCTACAAAAACGGAGCGGCTGCTTAAAACAGCAATTGGCCTATACCTCTAAGCCGCACATTATATATTTGATTATTTTATTTATCATCACTGAAGAATGTTTTCTTATAATCGAAATTTTGGAATAAATCAACCGGTAGAACAAATTTTATAAAATGTCCATTTTTAGCTATATTTGTTTGCGCTGCTACAACTGGTACACAAATAAGTTATGCATTTGTGGCATCATAAATTCCTCAAAAACTCTAATAGTTTGTAACTAACATAGTTTGAAGATAACATTGTTGTAAATTAACATAGATTTTTCAATTTTGAAGTTTAATGTCTTTGCGCTCGTAGCAAAATAAAATTCTTGGAGACTCAAATCTATAGTAGGAAATCTATAGTATATTGCCCATCTGTAATGTAATAAAATTACTTTCTGTAAATGTAACTGTAATAAAATAAAATTAATGAACCGTGAAACAGGAACAGGAGTCTTGTTCACTCCTAGTTTCCAAGAACTGAAGCCAAATCTAACTAGCCAAAGCTACTACTGAATTAAGGAATCATCGACTGTGCATATGACACATGCATGCAACATCTTGTGTATCATTCTAATTTCTTTTTTTTATCATTGTAATTTCTTTTTTTTCATTTTTTTCTTCCACTATGGACCTTAAAATTTCTAGTTTTCTGCGCAACCAGCAGCCCTATTACGAACTCTCTTAGAATCAATCTCACAATTGCCATTCGCTATAATGAATGATATATGTAATAATATTTGTCTTGTAGTTTTTGCGATATCGTGTGCCGTTTGTACCGTTTGTACCCTCATAAAATACTCTGTTTGGAAAGATGTGTTCGTTTTGCATCCAAAAAATATGTCAATTTATAATATAAAATAATTGTTTTTTTTTTTTACTTTTTTTTATTTTAATAACCGTATAATATAATATTGTTTGGTAATCGCTGCCATCTTTTATATAAACTTAAAAGCCTTGACAGTCTGGATGACGACGTGTATTCGTAATGTTAGTTCTTAACCCCTCAGGCCTCGATTGGCCGATATCGGCCACAACACGATTCAGTGCGACGGCCCCGTTTTAATTTTATTTTAATTTAATTTGTTTTATTTTATTATGTTTTATTATGTTAATATGTTTTATTTTAATTATGGATACAGTGGTTTGGCAGTAATTAATGTTTTGGTGAAACAGTGTTATAATTCAATTTTTTTACTAATTTTTACTAAAATTTTTTGGGACATCAACTTTTCAATTGGCTGAGGGTCCGAGGCCTGAAGGGTTAAGCCGAGTGACATGCAACGATCTGTCAAAAATATTTTTACAACATTATAATGTTATTTAAAATCAGTATTAAATACTTTTTATTCATTTAACTTACAAGCACTGAAATGAAAGTATTTTTTTTTAATGGCCTCACTTTTTAAAGTTGTTTGAAATATAGCGCTGAATGACCAATTTTTGACAGAATGTAGAAACGGATGCACCTTTTTTATGAGTTGGGTTTCTGTAGTCTACTATTTAAAAAACGATAGGAGAGCAAGAGAACGGCTGTCATATTTCGTTACATTCCAGTAGTGATAATGAGACAGTTTGTAATGCCGTTGGAGATCATTTCGCTTTTCACTCCCCGAAAGCCATTTCATCGTTATAGGGTTTGTAATAGGGCTGCATATCTTCGGTTCCATGCATACAAGCAGGCAAACTAGGAAGTGAACTAGGGCTTCTCATCTCTCTGAAAGATATTACGAATGTCTTGAATCACTATTTTTCCTTAATTTCGTTTATAAATATAACCGTTTCATTTATAAATCTAACCATTTAAAAATTTTCTTACAATGCAACGGCTCAGGCGCAAATGCAACCGCAACTCGGCCAACAGCAACTGCTCTCAAACCCTCTGCATTCGCCACAGACTACTCTGCAACCTCCCCAGAATCCAATGATGCAGGTTCCTGGCACTATTCTGACACCGGTAATTAATCATTTAAATGTTACTTTGAAGATACCAAAATTGGTCACCGTAATATAAATGTTGTTACGTTAAAGAATACGCGCAGGTGCAAGGGGGAGAGGGGAGGGAACACTGTATCCAGTTGTAAACAAAACAGGGCTGGCCGGCAGATCATGTGCATTTTGCTAAGCGTACTACCTATTTTCTCTTAACCCTGTAAATGTAAATGGGTATTTTCATGGATGCATCTGTCTCTTTTGCAGGATTTTCGGCGACATCGACCTTAAAGTACTATAACTACGAAACTACTACACCAATCATAAAAAGAACAACTGCACAATGATTGCATTGAAATTTCGAATATAGAATATTGAAATATCATTTTGTAAAACAATTAGATAATTATGAATAAATATGAGAACGTCAAAGAAGTGAAAAAAACGCGGAACCAGATCTGGTCGTATCATACTCAACGGATAATTGTTTCAGAACCAGATTTGGTCGTATCATACTCAACGGGTTAAACTCAAAGTATTTCATTTCAAATGATACAATTAGGTACTTTTAGATATATTTATCAAAATTGGTCACAGAAAGGTAAATATTGTTACATTGAATAATATGGTACACTTAAATTTTGCTGAAATATTTCATTTCAAATTAATCAATTAGGTACTTTTAGATATATTTATACTAAGCAAAAAAATTAATTTTCCTTTCTGCTAATATATTATTAATGATTAAACAATAATTAGCGGCCAAATAGAAGTAATATGATGGTTCGATGCTCTCTCTCTTATATCTAAATATCTGATTATTCTTTGTCTTCTCCATCTTCTCGCATGATGACTGCTTTGATGTTATTTGTCCTCTGGCTATCTTATCTTGTCATTGCAAATTAGGTGCATGATGTATCTGTCCTGGTGTCACATGATATTACGTGCATAAATTACAGATTGTGGATTTTAAGTCTTTCTTAACTCAAATCCAGAACATATTTCAAAATCTTGAGTTTTTCAAGCTCACAATCTTCATGTTTAGATTGATGATATTTACAACACAATATATGCATGTCATAATCTTATAAAAGCGATTCCTTCTGTAACTTCTCTCGTAACATCTGATGGTTATATCTTGTTAACATGTCCCTTACAAGTGAACAAATACATATTTTTATTCTGGTATACTGAAGGCCCAAAAATATCTGAAGTAGTAGAAGAACGGCTCAAGGCTCGGTACTAAAAAAGTCCAGGCCGAGGTGTATGCCATGACCAGATAAACATGAAAACATCAACATGTATACTAACATCTACATATACCATATATGTATATCCTATTAGATAGCTAAGTGCCTTCAAATTTAAAACATCGATAGTAAGAAACTGCTTTTTAAAAATCTGGTAGAAATTTTAATCATCCGATCTCTTTAAGTAGTGTTGGCTAAGTACCTCATCCAACCTAAGTACGTAATTCGCAGATACGAATAGTCTAATTTGATCGCTATTGCCTACTTAGACATCTTGGACATTTTGTAATTGTGCATCAGCAGTAAGCATGATCTCCGCTGTGCCAAGCTGTTCATTTTGATTATGCCCAAGAGAAATTTACTGGGGTAGAAATGCGCAGTGATTTACTTTGTGAAATTAAGGAGTGGGGAGAAGTTTACTTGGATAAATGCAGTCAAGGAGCAAACGCTTTGGACCCAAGTGGAAGACAAGTTTTGGACCCAAGTGAGAAATCGTTTCGTAAAAGATACTATGAGTTCGTAGAAATCACAGGACTGGGTAAGGAACTGTAATCAAACTAGGCACAAAAGACCTGCAGAGGTCACAGTGCTCCTGGGCCCTGAAGTCCAGACTCTAATGCGTCTAAAGCCGTAGAATCCTTACAATCAGTAATGATTTATTTATTTGTTCCAATGTACCCAGGACTATCTAGTAAGTATCAATAGATTAGCAATTTTATAAATAGCAAGTGTATACATGAGTGATTTAGACATCAACTTTCCAGCCGCATCTGGTGCAGGCTTCCTCTACGGCAGCGGCTCTTCAATCACCACAGCATCAGGTTGGCTTAATGTCTCCGCAAGTGCTGACCTCCCCATCCCTGCAACTGGCCCAAATGCAGCAATCAGCTCAGTCTCCTGCCATAACCAGCTCAGCACCTCAACAAATGCCAAATAATATCCTAACTCAAGTCAGCGGAATTGCTATGTCCCAGTCGGCCACTCCTACCAAATTCGAGGACTCTGAAAAGGTGAGTAAGAAAACAGACATGGAATCGTGGACTGCCTTAAGCTACATATTGCTGACCTTTACAATGCAGTCAAAGAAGAAGTAAGGATCGGCTGATTAAGGCTTGAGGGATAAGATGTGTTTCTTTAAAGATGCTTTGAAGGACGAAATAGAAGACGATCTTCTTTTGACAGGAGGAAGCTTACTCAATATCTGTAAAGCAAGTATAAAAAGGCTGTAAAGTATGAAAATATCAAGTGCGATTGAAAGTGTGTTACCATGCTGTGATCAAAGTGGTAAACCGTGACTACTGCCCTTTCTACATGTTTGCCACTATATGTGCCATTACCTATGTCTCTCTCACTCTTTTCCCGACAGTTTTCACACATCACAGTGGTGCCAACTCACTTCCACCTTAGCGATGTGGCCAAGCATTGGCCAACAAGTAGGGCGAGTATACTAAGAAAACGAAAGTTTTCCTTAAGATGGGAGGGAGAACTGTGATTTTAAATAAAGTTATATAGTACAGACAGGATGTGTAAATCTTGTCGCTCCTCTATCTTCAGCCACTGGAGCTTGTTTCGGTTTTCATTGACATGATCAAACTTTCAAAGGTTTAATATGTACATATGCATCAATTAATAGTCTATTGGTTTAGTTTATTAGGTAATTATGGTATTTAACATCAGATCGTAATGAGAAAGAAAATAAGACGATTAGAAAGAGTTTTTAAAGAGAACTCTCAAATTCTCTAAATCATCCAGGGTCCTTTTTGAATATTAGGTAAACCAAAGGATTAAAGTCTAAATAAAGAGAAATAATAAAAGTGAAAAATTTTGGCCATAAAATGTTGAGTTTGGAAAGAATACTAATTTATTCTTGGCACCTGTAACAAAAGCACATAGTTATGATGAATGTCAAAGTGAGAAAAAGGCATCAGAAGCAAAATGAAGAAATTCGCTGCCATAGCTAACAATTAATCATTTGTATCCTACTCAGGGTCACTCATTTTATTTTATGAGATTGTTATAATCCAAGTAATTGTATACTTCTTTTGGTTTGAAATTACAGAAGTATATTATTTCCCTTAGGAGAATAAATATTATCATTATTGAAAATGGCTTTGAGAACATTGAATTCCATGAATTGGTCATGCATTAAAAGTTTGAACGTGGGTTATGGAACATTTTATTATTATTATGTCTTACAGACAGGCATCATAATTGCTGATATGTCTGAATTTAATACTGAGTTTATTTATAATATTTTTTTAAATTTACGTCTAGTCTTTTTAAATACGTTGGCACTACAGGCTTCAACCACTTCAGCAGGTAAACTGTTTCAATAGTCCACAGTTTGGTTGGCTAGGAAATGTTTCCTGGAATTGGTGGGGAATTGTGTTTTTTCTAGTTTGAATTTGTGTCCTCGCAGAAAATGCAGGTGGTTCCGTTTAAAGATTGAAGACAACTTGGGGCAATTAGGAAGTCATTATTATCATAAATCGCCGTCTTACTCGATTTTAAAGTCTTTATTATTATACTTAAATAACAATATCTGTTTGTTTTAAACACAGACACTGGATCAACAACAACAGCAGCAACAAGAACAGATGCAGCAGATGCATCAACAGCAAATTCAAGTTCAAACGCAGTCACAAGTGCCGCCTCAGCAAATACAAACCCATCCACAGTTGATGCCGCCTCAGCCAACCCAGCAGATATTAGTGCAACCGCAACCGCAGCAACAGCAGATGCAACATATGCAGCAAATGCCACAGCAGCAAATTGCAACGCCGCAGTTGCAAACGGTGCCATCGACGCAGATGCACGTTCCTCCGGCTATGGTCATTCAGAATCAACGACCGGCCACGCCGGCCGCCGAATCGCAACCGTCGCAAACCACGCAAGCTTCTGTGAGCTCTACCAACGAAAGCCAGGCGGCTCAAAATGCAGCAAAGCCTAAGACAGACGCGCCGTCCGATGCAGGCGAAATCTCTCCTGTTGTGTCGAGTTCCACTACCCTGTTGTCTACAGTCACTTCGACAACGACAACACCGCAGTCGAGTGCTAGCGTTGTCGTGACATCCAGTCTGTCGACAGTTACCGCGGTCTCGAGTGCTCCTACATCAACGACTTCAATGAAGAGTCCACTTCCACCTACTTCACGAGTGAACTCCACTGCCATAAGCTCTTCAGTCTCTCCTTCTGTTTCCGAGCCGGGAAAAGGTCAGTGTATACATATTTATTTACTAGGTTCAAACAGGTTAGCAGGTTAACATTTTCTTAGAGACTTTTGTGTGCGACCATCATCACCAAAAAATTGGTTACTTTTTAATCTGTCCTCTTAAAAATTACATACACTCTGTATTTCTAGAAACCATAGATTTCATTTATTTATGCAGTTATGTTTCACAGGTACAACGTCATCGAACTTGTTTTCACTGCCTACTGTTCCACTAGGCACCTTCCGCAACCATTTACCGAGTGCTGTACGAAAAGGTAAGAGCTGTTTCAAATTATTACAAAATGTTTCTGAAACTGGCCATTTATGCTCACTGTGACTGTAGGGTGATATTTTTTTTATATCAGACTAGATGACCCGGTGAACTTCGTACCACCTAAAATTGATTTGATTGTAACTCTTCATAAGCGTCTATTAGGCCGTTTCCTGATTAGTCGGTGTGGCAGCGGTGCGGGATCGGCGTGCTCGGTATACCAAAACGATACTGCACTGCTTTTATTTACAGATCTGTCGGTAAAATTGTGCAGTACTGCGTATGTACTCGCGCGAAAATGTCGTCTTCGAGTGATGACGATATTGTGGCTTGTTATATTTATTTCCGTTCTCGAAAAAAACGAAAGCGCTATTGGCGACATCCGTATATTGAAAAAAATATTAATTGTCGACTATTTGTTGCAGTTAGAGAACTTTCACAGGATGATAATACATTTTTATCCATGTATAGGATGTCTAAGGAAAAATATAAAGAGCTTTTAAATATTATTGGTCCAGCAATAACAAAACAAAATACAACATTTAGAGAATGTGTAAGTGCTGACGAAGAGTATTCGGCTAGTTTATAATTGTACAAAACACTATTCTTTTTAATTTCTTACACCAAAACTACGTGAATATCTTTTTCCGCCATTGTTTTGCAATAAAACGCACGGCGTTCTCTGGAAAATACCGAAACTGGACGTTTGTACCGAGACGCGGTAAAACGAAACGATCCCTTCCCGCTCCCGCGTATACCGATCCAATCAGGAATCGCTCATTGAAATATATGCGCTCGGTAAGCTTTCGGTACCGCGTATACCGAGAGTACCGATCCCGCACCGCTGCCGCACCGACTAATCAGGAAACGGCCTAAGCCCTAATCCAATTCCTAACCTTCCAAATCCAGGTACACCGTCATCGAAATTGTTTTCACTGCCTAGTGTTCCACTAGGCACCTTCCGCAACCGCTTACCGAAGGCTGTACGAAAAGGTAAGGGTTGTTAATTAATTAATTTATTTATTTATTGGTCCACAAAAAAAAAAACACCGTTAGTTAGCACTTAACATAGATTGTGTTGCTCCTAACTAGGCAGAGCCTGTTCTAAGGAGAACACCAATACAAATGATTAAAAAATACATACTAAAAATAAAAAATGGAATCAAATCAAGTTAAATTCCAAACTAAAAATAAAAAATTTGAATCAAATCAAGTTAAAATGAAATTCTCACTACACCAAAATAATATTAGAACTATAGACAAGTAATACTAAATAATAATAATAATAATATATAATTAATTAATAGCAATAATAAATAATCATTTATAATAATAACTAATAATATATAAGAATTAATAAAAATACGTATATAAAATAAATAGAAAATAAATATATTTATTTATTTTAAAATTGTGATGAATGTTTTCTCCGTCTCTCTCCTACCAAGGTTTATTAACCATGATGTAAGGTGATATTTTTGTTGTTTGCTGCTAATTTCCAATATGTTCTCTTTACTCGTGATATTAACCATTCTTGGAGCAAGAAAGCTGTAATGACGTCCAAAAGACGTTAGACGTTTCGGCACTTCAAAGTTTCCCTTATAACGACCTGATCTCTCCCTGTTTTCCGGAGAAATACAATATTCGTCTTCATTGTTGTTTTTAAGATGAATTATTGCTTTGAGGCAATACAACTGCCTCAAATCAAGCAATTGTGCCTCAACATACAGGTCGTCAGAAGGGTAACGCCTAGGCTTCCTTAACATGATTCTAATTATTGCCTTTTGGACAACGTTCACTTTCTGGAGGAGGGTTTTTCGGCAAGCTCCCCATCCAATTATACCGTATGTCATTATTGTTTGGCATATAGCGTAATATATAATTTTTAAATAGGGCAAGCCGAGAATATCTCGCAATTGAATAAATATATAAATCAGTTTCCTTAGTCTTTTCACTAGACACTCGGTATGTAATTCCCACCGTAGGTGTCTATCTATAATTATTCCCAGATATTTTATCTCTCCGACTGGTCCGATTGGCTGACAACGACATGTGGCATCTCTCTTGCAGTCGTGAATGATAAGATGATGGTGATCATCCGGCTGGCCTCTTACATCGATGCTAAATGGGATGTATTTTGTTTTTCTAACATTTAATGTAAGTAGGTTTAGGTCTAGCCAGGTTTTAATTGAAGCCATCGCGATGTTAGTACGATTATATACCTTTTCCCAATTAGAACCAGAAATTACTAACACCGTGTCATCAGCATACGCTATTGTTCTACCAAAACCAAGCTCGCAAAGCGGATTTATGTACATAGTGAACAAGTATTGGTCCGAGCACACTACCTTGAGGAACGCTAAATGTTAGTGGCAGGGATACACTTCGAACACCGTTGAGGTGTGTTCTGTTTTTTAAATAATCGGAAAACCAATTCAATGCGAGGCCATTGATTCCATAACCCTTTAATCTTTTACAAAGTATTTTATGGAATATAGTATCAAAAGCCTTCACTAGATCTAAAAATACCGCAATGCATTTCTTTTTCGAATCCAATGCATTCGTTATGCTTTTAGTAACCTCAAGGATAGCCTCGCCCGTACCGACACCGTTCCGAAAACCGAATTGATTTTTAGATAGAAGATCCATTTTATCTAAGTGGCTTGTTAGTCTTTCCTTTACCACTTTTTCAATTATTTTGCTCAGATTGTTAAGCAGTGAGATAGGCCTAAATTATTACTAAATGTTTCTGAAACTGGCCATTCATGCTCACTGTGACTGTAGGGTGATATTTTTTTATATCAGATAAAAAAATACAATCAGCAAATTTGTATTGGCATGAACCAAGTAAGGAAGAATTTGCATGTTTGTCTGAAGTTTTAGAAGCTTTGTACGAGATGAGATGCTTAAGAACATCACAAAGTGTAGAGCGGTGTGGTAGAAAGATATGACAGAGGGTAATTAATCATAATTGACAGAATGACAAATTCTTACCATAAAGACCTAGAATGATAGTTTTCTCAACGTTTCGACATAGTTTCATTTGCGTTTTCACATAGACAATAAGAGTGCGACTGCCACGTACGCTGCGTTCATTGGATGTTAGGGCGAGTAGTTCAATTTCTACAGCCGCATCGGCCGCTGACGCAGATTAAAGCGTTAAATATTTTGGCGCGAATTTTGAAAAACCTCTGCAAATGTTACTACCGTATCCTGCTTAATGTTCCTGTTTTCATGGGACGGCGGTGAGAACTTCTTATTTGAAGGGTTTCGTGCAAAGGAAAGTTGAAACCTTTATATCTATTGAAGTTTGGCATTTCTCTGTTTTTAAATGCTTCTCGGATCATTTTCCCCCAGACACAATTGGATTATGAAACTGCAACTAATCATTAGTTACGCTATCTTATATGTGCGGCAGGTTGCCGATTTTCTGGCTGGATGTTTTTCACTACCCTAATGTATGTCTGAAGTTAGTACCCTTCAGGCCTCACGACTCGCGGGTAACCCTCAGTTTGACTGCGATATCGCAGTCGCGGGGCCTGAAGGGTAAAAACATTACTTGGGTCATAATAAGCCGTTTCATTACTCGAAGCATTTGTGATTGGGGCAAAATTCAAATAATGAAATCTGTATGAAAATTGACTAAATCCGAATAATTAGTATTCTAAAATGGTACTTATTATTATTTATAGGTACCTTATTTCAAAGAACTGCCTTACTCCACTCTTATGTAAAGACAATTATTAAAGGAATGTTTGATGGGGCATTTTCGTCCAAATGATTAGAGTACCATGGTGACATGTTGTAAACATGTCTGATTTGAGTTCGCCTCATCGCGAACGCTACTGTTATTTTTGGTATTAAATGACTTGAGTTATCAAATTTTCCACTATCTCTTAGTTTATAAGTGAGCCATTTTCCCCGAACTGTCATTTTGTGCGAGCATGTCGCATTGCAAATACCGCTAGGAAGGAACGAGCTGCCAACCGATTGGCTGGCTCAACTTCAATAATTAGTCGATTGAAAATGGTTAATAAAACTGTTTTCGGTAACATAACAAAGAAACTGGTTACGAACCAGCCGCTCCATAGTATTAGCAAGAGAATGTAGATTGGCCGATAGTTTCGATTAGTATTGCCCGGATAAACTAAGATATATATATATATATATATATATATATATATATATATATATATATATATATATATATATATATATATATATATATATATATATATATATATATATATATATATATATATATATATATATATATATATATATATATATATATATATATATACCAATTACAAGCTCGGAAGTTGTTATTACTCTTTATAGTGTCAGTTCACAATGGCCGGGTTTATTATCTTACGACAATCTCTTACAACAACCCTATTATGAAGTGTGTGTATGAATGTGGACATGTAACATTTGTGTAAGTGTATGTCTGGTTATTGAATATGGAAAATGGTGGAGTGTCTTCGTTCCGAGAGGTGTTTGAAAAAACTTCTAAAGAAAACTAGGGCAACGGCTTTTTACAATAGTTTCAGGGAATCAATTATATTGTGAAGAATTATCTTTGTAAAACAATGAAAACATTTTTACATCAGATATCGGAAACTTTTAGTATGACCAAAATAGTAGCATATGTGCTATTGCCTCTGCCCCAAGTGGTCTACCAAGGCGGAGATTATTTCTGTTGTTGTTTACCTCAAACGCCGTACTTGCGGGCTCTGACTATAGAGAGAGCTACTTTTGGCTGGTACAGCTAAACAAAGATTCCAAAAGTGGAGCACAATTCGGGGAAACGAAATGAGGAAGGAAACTTTTTAGAAACATGACACGTTTTAGAAACACTCCTCTAATTTAGTAAATTCTCTTGTTACAGTTTCATCAGATCCTACTCCAGTCTCATCTTCTCTTCCTTCATCATCATCAGTTGACAAAGGCCTTCCAAAGGCGATGGTTAAACCCAACATATTAACTCATGTGATTGAAGGATTCGTAATACAAGAGGCCTCGGAACCATTTGCTGTAAGGAATATTTAGTTATTTTGACCTAAGTGCGTACAGTAAAAAGCTAATATGGGAAGAATCCCAGTTATTTAAAAGACATGATCAATAAGATGCTCTCCATCTAACTATAATAGGAATTCCCAATATTATTTTTATCATGCCTCCCTGCTGCAAAAAGAAAATTCCCACACCCAAAATTCTTGTTATAAATGAATAATATAAAAAAATAAAAAAGGTATAAAAATGACAAAGGTTTTATTTTTATTTTTTATATTTCAAACAAGATTTTTAATTCTTGGTTAAATTGTAGAAAGTGCATAGCGTTAATCACCACTAGCAATATTCGAACATTGAAATACTTGATCCAAAGCAATGTTTTATCTATCATTTCAAAATCGTATTTGGCAGCAGAATCGTTGTTAAGGTATTTGACAGATCTCAACCAATAGATCACCGAAACGTAGCCGACGTAGTGGAGGGAGTCACCTTGGTTGATGATATTCACATTCAAGTACTTATCATTGCCAATTTTGCATAATGCATTCGAAGTGCAGTCTTCTCAATGCGTAGTATGCAGAGTAGGGTGTCTAATTTCGGTCTGATACCATTTCACTACACCAGAAGTGTATCCACAACTAGAATTGCCCACTCATTCAGATCTCTCATTTTATATGTCCTGCTCAATTTATTATTAAAATGTTATTTTTAGTAATACAAGTTATTGACTTCAATTTTTTAGGTAAATCGTCCTACACGCGACTGGACTGCGGAAAGGGAACAAGACAAGGAGAATGAAGATGGGCCATCTCGTAAGTCAACATTTTTATTGTTATACTTATTTTTTGTCGGTCAAACTGTGGTAAATTTAGTAGCCTGGGAGCGCTGGATTTTGTTTCGCTGTAACTCATCGACGTCATGTCACCATCATTTTTTCCAAAATAAGCATCTTTTGCGAGCGGAGTAAAATGCAAATAGCCTCTTACAGTTGACGATAGTGGGATCAACGGATGTGCCAATCTGGTGATGCATAATCATATCTTTAATTTCCTAAGCTCACAAACTCTAACTTTCGGGGAAGTTTCTCTTACTGTTCAGTAAGAGAAACTTGCAGAATCTTTCTACATTATATTTCATTATAAATAGGAATAAAACGAATTTACCGCAGCGGTAGACTAGTCTCCCTTGGACAACGGCGGTTGAACATCGCCGAAACGTCAGGTGCTCAAACTTGAAGCGACGATACGAGTCTTACGGACTCGCTTATGCCGCCACAGGCGCTACTCCGCCGATGCAGATATTCAAACGTGCCAATCTCCATCCCCACGTAACCCCCGAACAACGGCGTTTGACGAGACGTATCCCTCTGTTCCCTTCCCTCGCACCCTATCCCCGCAACGCACTGCCGCTCGAGAGTGCGCTTAGTGCTACAAACTCGGTATGCTGTGGTGATATAGTCTTCGATTTCATTTTTTTACCTGCTTTTAAAAAAAATAAGAAAACCAAGAAAACACGAAATGCTGACAAAAACTATTATGAAAATGATTGATTGTCTTTATTTAAGTATCTTATTTCAATATTGTGTAATTGTTATCACATTATTATTTATCTATTTTATTGCTGATCAGGCTTTTTATCTAAGGATTCAACTTATTTGCGGCGTTTGTAGTGAGATCAAAAAGCCATGGTTTTCATATAAACTAACCAGTTTAATTCTTCTTTTTTAGCGATTTTTATATGCGTGATTTTGTTTTATTTCTTTTACTGCACTGTTTCACTTATTAATCTGGCATTTACAGTAATATCTCACTCTTCGGATTTGAATTGTGGCGAATTAGTGACAGTACCTTATTATGTAAGAATTATGTCATTATGTTATGATTTTAGCCAGAAAGTCTCTCACAGTGCTCAGATAATGTAACTTTAAAGTTATTGGAAGTTAACTTATAGACTTATTTCTTTTCACAGGGAAAAAAATGCACATTTCACACGGAAATGCCACGGCTAATCTTCAAAAAATAAATTCTCAAACTATTTCCTCGGATCATGGAAAGTGCTTCAATTGCCGACGGAGCATAACCAAAACTAAAAGATTCTGTTCCCCTCATTGTAAAAGGTACATACCACAATTTTAAACATTAGCTTGATTTTGCTCATTTTATAATGTTTTCATTTCAACCTTTTGCAGTCAATACAATAATTCACCCGCTGCGACGGGCAAGAGGAACGGCACTTCGGGCTCGTCTAGTCAGGATCAGACAAATGGTATGATTATTATTATTAATAAGTAATTTTACTAATTGCCCAAGATTTGTATTCACTATCCACTCGTTTGCTCCTAGTTACAAATGTAACCAAACGACCACTTAGTAGTATTTTGATTATTATCGTGTATATTATTATTGCAGTGTAAGACTGATACTTGTTTTTATTTCCCGGCTTACCAACTGACCAGCAGGGAAAGTATTATGAATGCGCAATTTTTTTTTTCCAGATGAAGGAAATATTTATTTTGAGACCCCCTGAGATGATTTTCTATTTCCAGATTGAATTCTGTCTGTGTGTCTGTCCCTCTGTCTGTCTGTGACTATGTATTCCTCCAAGATAGCGCCCAAACGTCAATTTGATTAAGCGGCTTTATTTGGTCATGGCAAGAGTTAAAAAAAGATTGCTGTTGAAATCGGTCTACCGGGGACTGATCATATATCAATCTCGATATATTGGACTTAGCGACTTGAAATTTGGTACATAGATGCCTCATTGGTCCGAAATCGCATTAGGAAATTGAGATTGGGATATAACATATACATGCTACATTAACGACATTTAAATTCCGCCATACATTTTCTTTCTGCTTGTCGAAGTGCCTCTTCATTACTGGAGGTTGGCCGTTAGCTCTGAATACTTTTGTCGGTCCTGCGCCATCCGGAAAAGTTGTTCCGTACTGGTGATCCCGGTCCACTCTCTGACATTGCACAACCCCGACTTTTTCCTCCTTCCACGGCGTCGTTTACCCTCAATTTTGCCCATCAATATCAGTTGAAGCAGCTGATATCTGTCATGCCGCAGCACGTGCCCCAGTTATTCAATCTTGCGCTTTTTGACGGTGTTCAACAATTTCGGGTCGTACCAGCACGCTGAAGCACTTTTTCGTTGCTAACTTTATGGGTCCAGCTTATACGGAGCATTCGACGGTAGCACCACATCTCAAAAGATTCTATTCTCCGTCTGGTGTCTTCTTTTATGGTCCACGCTTCGCTGCCGTACAAAACCACTGGCTAAATATAGCAATGCAGGATTGAGTTCTACATAAGTCTTAGATTTTTTTTTCCGGCAAGACACGACTTTTCTCATTTTATTGAATGATGCACGGGTGATTTCTACCCGGGTCTTAATTAGTCAAATATTAAAGCCTTACATTTTAATGAAATATTAAAGCCGAGCCGCCTAAGGTTAGCCGAGAAACAAACTGCTCCGCCTGAGGCAGTTGTGTAACGGAACCCAAACGGATTCATCTGCCAGCCAAGAGAGCCAGAAATTAATATTCAGATGAAATCAGACCTTGGCTACTTTCCGGGAAAGTCTTGGGGTGACACAACTAATTTTTTAAAACTTAAGACTGTTTTGCACTAAGAAAAATTTCCAGTTTAAACTTAACCCTTCAAGCCCCGCGACTTCGATATCGAAGTCAACTGAACTCGTCCAGAAAAAGTGATTTGATTGGGTTTTTCGTGTCATTCCGTATGCAGTTATATTTTATTTAAATGCACGATGATACAAATAACATTGTGCATTTAAATAAAATACAACTGAATACGGAATGACACGAAAAACCCAATCAAATCACTTTTCCTGGACGCGTTCAGTTGACTTCGATATCGAAGTCGCGGGGCTTGAAGGGTTAAAGTTGTTGACAGAGTCAGCATTTATCGATTCCTCTGGAAATGTATTCGAATGTTAAAAAGGGTTTCCTGGGGTTCGATGGTGGAGTTGCTTTATTTATTTCAACGAGTGTCCACACAGTTGTTTGTTGGTGTTCATGGCATACCTTGAAGCATTTTGTACATTTCTATTAGATCTCCTCCTCTAATATATCTCCTGCTTCAGCAATTATTCTTATTTAAAAGTGTTTCATTCAAATTCTCTGTTAAATAATGCCTATTTTTTATATTACAAATTTTAAGTTACTATATTATTGTATATTTAATATTAGTTCAATATTGTGTATTTAATATTAGTCCTGAAAACGCCATCAGTTTTTGTGGGATTTCCACACCAGGGCACTCTAGGATTTATTTTTGAGTTTTTCATTATTTTATGGTGTAATTGGTATTATAGAACCTAAAATTCTACACATTAATTGTGACAGATACAATAAATAACATTAGGTTTAAATTTTGAATGTTTCTTCTATTGCTGGAGATCTTGACCGTAAGTTTTTATTCTTTTAGGAACAACTCCGAGTCGTTCTCAAGACACTGCCGCCCGTCAAACTACTCATTCCGACCAAGAAATAAGAGGTGTTGCTGTTTCTGAGAGTTCTGCTAGCGCTCGCAAGCCTACCTTGGCCGAAGTACTTCAATGGAATGTAAGTGTAAAGTTGATTTTAGTCATTGGTTTCTAATCCTGTAGCAGAAAATAATTCTTGCTAGAACCGTATTAGCCAGAATATAATGCGATAATTTTTACTGTAAATATTTTTTCTAAAACAACACTCGCGTTATATTGATGGTTTAGTTAGACCGTGTCGCTATTCTTAGTGATGGATGATAGAGGATTTGTTATTGAACTGGTTAAATGTTGTATAGGGACAGCGTCCTGGGACATTAACGAAACCTTGCGCCATGCTTGTAATTGATGCATTTTAAGATCCTCTGACACCTAAACTGAAGATAAATACGTGTGGCACTCGGGGACTGCCGCGGTAAAGCTATTGCATAGCATTTTTAACAAGTTATGCAATTATAATTATTTATTTATTTTATTTATTATATTTTTTCTGATATCAGATAACTGCGCTCTATCGGAAAACGTTGAAATTATTCCGAATCATTTGCGGCTGCGGAATCAAATGATTCGCAATAATTTAAACGTCTTCCGATAGAGCGCCGCGCACGATTTTTTTAATCGATAAAGCAAAAAAATCGGATTATTCGAAAAAAATCGTAGATAAAAAGATAGATAATTAAATTATCTTTAAAATGGTGCAGGTTTCATAATAATACGCCAGATAGTATTTGTGTAGTAATCGTTTTTGTGTTCGGTTAGACCCAATTTCACAAATTAATTACACTATGTAATATAAACAAAATCTAAAATATTCAAAGCTAAGAATATTAGGAAAATGTTCTTGTTTAACATATATTTTTTTCGAATCGTAAGCAGTACTCGTTAAGACGTAATTATCAGTTTAAAATCATTAATTTTCGTTAAGAAATTTCTTCATTCGGTCGCCGCGCTGGCCTAAGGCCCGCGATAAAAGCTATGCAATAGCTTAAAAATTGAATATTTAAATAATGGATATGTGGATAATTCCAGAAGAAATGACTTTACAGTTCCAAGTTTTAGATGTACAGTAGAACCTCGCTTATCCAAGGTAATGTGGACCATGGGTACCTCGGATAATCGAAAAGTCGGATAGATAGATAGATAGATAGATAATTTTTAATTCGAAGTAGACTTACAGTACTTTCCGAATGTCTTATGTTTCTAGACATTTATGCCTTACTTGTAGGCTTTACCATTGATTACTACACTATATAATCAATGTCTTTACATAATAGTAATAATAATAATAATAATAACACTTTACAAATGGTTTTCATAGCTATGTTACACAACAATGACTTGACCAGTCCAATGTATCGCTTAAAAAATCTTCAATTTTATAATAGCCTTTAGAGCACAAGTATCTTAAACAATTTTTCTAAATTTTGTGTCTGGCAAAAGGGTTAGTTCCACAGGCAAAGTGTTATAAAAGCGAACACCGTCTCCAATGAAAGATTTACTCACTTTTGCTAACCTAGAGCCCGTATAGGATAGTTTATTTTTGAACCTGGGGTTCCTATTGTGAATATCACCCAATCTACGGAACCTGTGCAAGTTTTTACGAACATACATTATGCTATCGAATATATACTAACTATAAACCGTCAGAATATTGATCTCTTTAAACTTCTCTTTTAACGATGCTCGTGAGTTTAAACAATAAATGGTCGTATGGATCTTTTCTGCAAAGTAAAATCGTTTGCATATCGGCTGCGCGGCCCCAGAGCAAAATCCCATACGACATTAAACTATGGAAGTAGCTGAAATAGACAGTTCTGGCAGTAGCTTCATCAGTTAGTTGCCTTATTTGCTGCCGAGCTAAGTCTTCCACCTAATAATTCAATATGAGGACTTCATTGAAGTTTATTGTCTATTGTAATTCCTAGAAATTTTGTAGAATTTACAAACTTTAGTATTTCACCGTCCATAATAATATTAATGTCAGAGTCACTAACGTTAGGTGAGATAAATTTAATGCACTTAGTTTTATTAGAATTTAAAAGCAAATTATTGGCGGTGAACCATCCTAAAACTTTTGTCAGTGTGTTTTCTACTTCATCATAATTATTGGTT
Source organism: Micropterix aruncella (assembly GCA_944548615.1). Lineage (NCBI taxonomy): Eukaryota > Metazoa > Arthropoda > Insecta > Lepidoptera > Micropterigidae > Micropterix > Micropterix aruncella. Next base: position 10,499,966 of record OX155980.1, read on the forward strand.
TTCCTAGGAACGTTGAATATGAGCAAAGTGTCGTCAGCGAATAAAACTATATTACCTAATTTCTGTACAAGAAATGGCGTCATTAATGTAAATTGGGAATAAAAAAGGACCCAAAATTGAACCTTGAGGAACGCCCATTTATACAATATATCCTTCCGATTTAACTCCGGAAATATCAACCTTTTGTATCCTGTTACTCAAATACGAGCTGAGCAGCTCCAATGCTTTACCTTCTAAACCATAAAATTTTAATTTTATAACACAGACTCTGTCATAAATCGAGGGGAAACATACGGAAAAGTTTAAAATGAATGAAAACTGAGTCAAGTAAGTGAAAGAATTACATGCATTACATATTTAAATGCAGTGAGTTAAAAATGTAATACAATACTTACATACATACATTATAAAATACATTACTGCATAGTACAATTGGAGCAGAGGGGTGATGTTGGGGGGTAAAAACATGGCCTGGCCGTGGCCTTTTCGACGTTGGTTAACTCGGAACTCAGTTAATCGGGGCTCAGATAACTGGGGCCTTACTGTAGTTGTCAATAAACCATTCGAAGCAAATTTGCAAAGGAGTACAGCAACTTGCGGTGTCAACTACAACGGGCGAGCCCGTCACCACAGGACGTTTTAACGATTTTCTCGTTCTGTCGCCCTGCAGTAAACTTAGAAGACTTTGGACAGAACAAATCCAACGTTCAGCTACGTCACAACCCGCAAGAAGCCAACGCCTTACCGCGAGATAGCCAGTGTTACCTGGCGGGCCGACCCTCGCGCCCTTGCTTCCAATTGTGACCAGATTTCTCCGGTCTCTCGATTGGTTCCGAGTTCGAGGTCGCTTGCGCGGTCCTCTCCCTTACGAAGCGGTGAAACGGTGTGCACCGAATCTATTGCGGACCAATGCGTCCTTTGCCCGACTCTGAACCGGGATCGGATGGCCAATGGTCATTTCAAGAGCAGTCGCCGTAAGGTAGACAACCACCCCCGCTCTATAGGAAACAATACAGTTCCCAGACTCCCCCGACTGTTAGTCGGAGAGCACAGTCGATTGGCTTGCGCCGCTCGGTGCGCAGACCGTCCAGGAGCGCCAGAGGTTTGATTCCCAGGGGAGACTGGTTGACTCAGTGTCCTACCCAGGTTCGCACCCCGTGCGTGGAGGCCGTCGGATGGGTGTTGACCAGTGAGTGTGACCGACCCTGAATACATGGGTCATCGTGGCCACCACACCAAAGGAGTACAGCAATCGGCTTTTAACAGGAAATCATCTTCTGACCCCTACAGGAAAAATAAAGAAACCATCAATTATATGTGGCTTTAAGAAATGTTGCATTTTAAACAACCTGGATGGAAGTGATGACAACATTTTATGGGAAGAAAATGATGCATCGAGTAGTAATCATTCAAGCGACACTGATATTTAAGCATATCTGAATATAAAAAACTTATATTTGAATTTTTTCCTTCATTTCTGCTTCTAAAATATAGGTGGCGTTATATTCGGGTTAATACGGTATATTGTTGCAGATGACTAAACTGTAATTAGCACGTTTATATAAGTTCATCCAAATGGAAAGGGCCCTATGTGTCAGTATGGAGTTAAGTCCGGATTTAGAGATAAAAGAAAATTTCGTATTTAATCCTAAAAGCATAATCTATGTCCATTTGACAAGCATTCCATGGGATATTTCCTCTCTCTTTCTAATTATAGCACTTAGTACATTATTTTTTTAAAATGCTTTATTTCAGAAAGTCTCAGAATTTGTTTCCGATTAAAACACTACAATTTTGAGGAATCACAAACCACAGCTTGAGCTTCATATTCACGAATATATTTGGCTTTATTAAGAGTCCTATTAAAATAGAACGACATAATTTTGGAGGAATAATAAGTTCTATTACTTGGTTTACTAACCAAATATTTTTAGAGTTAACAGAAATGATTAGTATCATATGAATGAGATCATATTCATAATAGTGGTAGAAGAATATGGGATGGAAAGGTGGGCCTTTTTTTAAAAGCACAACTTGAGAATCTTTTAAACCGCCTACGGAAATAAAATGTTGATAGAACAAACGCTAATGAATTTTTTTATACAATATAAAATGTATGAACATAAAATATAATTTTAACCAGTTTTCATTAAAATGGAATTACATGGGAAAGCAAAATTGACAAATCCATATTCCATATGAATTGCCTTGATTTGTATGACTCGAATTTTATTTAAAATGCATTTGAAAGGCGGTTTTGCCTAAGTCTCCCCCAAGACAACCGACAATGGAAACATTGGTATTGGCGAGTACTAGTAACCGTGAACATTTTTTTAGGTGAACGAAGTATGCGATTTCATTCGCAGCATTCCCGGATGTGCAGGATACGCAGAGGAATTCGTGATGCAAGAAGTAGACGGAGAGGCACTTCTACTGATCAAACCGGAACACCTGGTGAGCGCCATGTCTATGAAGCTCGGTCCTGCTTTGAAAATCGTCTGCTCCATAGAGGCATTGCGTCCCAAGGATGGGACAGACGAAGCCGCCGTCTTAGATGAGTAATTGATTCATCGCCGGACCATTCTCTTCCACTGCCATTGTATTTTGAAGCGGTGTCAATTTAAGTTTATGTTGTTGACTTTTATTTGTTCTAGTGATTTAATACTTAGATACTAATACATTTAATATTAAATAAGTAATAATATTAATAGAGTAACAATGAAAGTATTATGTAAATAGAAACATTTTTTGAACTGTATAGTGACTTAACTGGTTTGGCATCACCTCAGGAACTATATGCAAAGAACAGAGTTGAACAGAAAACAATACAGTATTTAGCAGTTTGGTGTTTGTTTGCCTCAATTATTTTTTGTTGATTGTCAAAAGTTACAAAAAGTTTAGATTTTGTATCATTTAACTTTAAACATCCTATGGAACGCGACACATTCAGTCTATGAATACACATTCAGTCCATAACACACAGTTTATGAATTCACATTCAGACACAATATTTTAAACCACATTCAGTGTACGATATGCAGTCTGTGAATCCACATTCAGTCTATGACACGGGAGTATTTGAATCCACATTCATTCTACGACTCGCAGTCTATGAATCCACATTCAGTCATGACACACAGTATTATTAATCCACATTCAGTGTATGATACGCAATCTGTAAATCCACATTTAGTCTATGACAAGCAGTATACGAATCCACATCCAGTCTACGACATGCAGTCAATGAATCCACATTCAGCTATGACACGCAGTATATAAATCCACATTCACTCAATGACTTGCAGTCTATGAATCCACATTCATAGATCCATTTCACTGCTCTCAATCAATTTGTTTTAATTCTGCATTATTAGTAAAAATGTATTATTCTCATAGCATCATTATCGTTGTAGTGCTTGCAAAAACCGCTATGTGCATTTTTGGAAAAAACGCTATGTGCTTATTCTAAAAGTAAATTTTATGCTCTATCGTCCCACAAATTCCAGTGATATTTCAATGAAAGATAAAGATATTTTGAGTTTGGGGTTTATACAATGTCTATTTGTACCATTTATTTTATACTCAGTTTATACCTTATTGTGATGTCTTTGAAATGCGAAAACAGCTTTATTTTCTTGCAATGGAAATGCTATTTCAAATACAGTAGAACCTCGATTTCCCAGCACTCTTTTATATTTTACCCTCTGTTAACCGTCAGTTTTCTTTCCCTTCATAATGGCCATAATGAATATTTTGTTTGTTGATTTTTTTATATACCTAATTCGGTTTTCATCAATCGATAAACCCCTGAATGAACCAATTATTTAAGTACATGTAAAGTGCTATTGTGAAATATACTATCACCATAATAATTAAATATATGTTGATGTATTTTTTTCATGCTACTATGTAATTTTGTGTTTTTTTTATTATCTGTCTATTCTTCATATCATAACTTCATCCAGTTCCGACTCCTGAGGGATAATCAAGGTTCTACTGTAATGCCATGTGTGGATATTTATATGGCAACACGCTATCATTGATTAAACAGTGGATTAGATTGCTCACTCTATAGGACATTTTGGCAACAATTTTTTAACGTCGTAATGCAGGTGGCGCTGTTAGCATTGACATCGAAAGTAATAGCAATTTAATTGACCATTTATAGTAACATTGATAATGAATGGCTTTTTATATAGGACCAATTGATTGTAAACGCCGAATAATTTAAGCAGCAACAATAATAATAACATTCAATTATTAGTACCATCTATTGCATTTTCATATGGGTTAGAATGCTATCAATGATGGCATTCTATCTAGATAGACTAATGTCTAATGTATAGGCATTTTTAAAGCGCCATCTACAGTGAATGTATAATATTATACCATGAAAGTTGCCAAAGTGAACATAATAATCTATTTTAGGAACATGAGGGCCATCTACATTTTGTGTTTCTTACTAAAATACTGGTTTCCATGACTTAGTAGGCCGTTGCGCAATCTAATAGACTTTATAATAAACGAAACTATGTCAGTTTGAGTGGTCACTATGTTGGAATCCACATTAATTAATGCACATAGCGGATTTCGGTTGTTAATTCGGGAGTCAGTCACGACGGGATCATTAAATTGACAAATAGTCTTTTGTCGTTTCTGTAAAGTTGCCAAAAAACATATGACAGTTTTTGCAGGTATAGCGAGGATATTCTCAATATATGCTGTGTTTATTTTTACACAAGTGATGACTCTTTCTTCACTTTCACAACATAACACTTTCATATTATATAACATTATCGAGAGAGTGCCAGTTTAGTCACTAAATTAAATTCAAACAGTAAATGAATTATAACTTTTTAGAATCTCTTATTTTCGTATAGAATCTCTTATACGAAGCAAAAGCTGCCATTTATGATAGACGTCGTTTTAAAAATATGTAGGTAATGTTTAACCGTGAAATATTTGCGAGAGTCACATGACATTGTACAAATAGTTTACGATTATTTCGCTATTCTTGTTAAAGTATACACACTCGTTTAAGTAATATAAGACGATATATTAATTTCGCTTTCTCGACTCGGCGAGTCTAGTCAAATGTGTTTTAGTTTGGTAGTAGGTGTAGTTAGCTTATGAGGCTCGCTGGAGCTTGCAATTTTCTTATTCACGGCTACATTCGTAATTCTTTGATGCAGTGTTAATACTGCTTATCGTGAAACGACCAAGGTGAAGATAAGATTTTCATCTTTTGTGCAGTTTTTTTTGTCTATCCTTTTTTTAGAGTCACATTGAGAGACTGAAGCTAATCACTGCATTGTACACGCTGCAGGGTTCTCAATAGTTTAAAGCATTTATTTAAATTTATAAGTCTGATACGATTAAGTTAAGTATTATTAAAATCACACGATTGTTTCCTCATCTAAACGTTCATTACAATTTATAATTATCTAAAAAAGACTGGTTTTATTTAGTGAGAAAAATATTTTGACTAACCGTTTTGTAATGAATGTGTAATTTTCCTACCTGCTTAATCAGTGTATCAGTTACTGAATAAAAGTAATTTTAGAATAAAAAGTGAAATTCGACTGTTACGTTTATCATATACGTATTATTATTATTACTTCTGTTTCATTGTATAGGTATATTATCCTCTATATGTCATAAAATAAATAGTACTCATAAGTGCCTATGGGAGGTTTTATTTCCTACTGTACCCTATACCTACATTGAAGCTTCCCTGTGAAATTATTTCGTTAGTAAATGCGGATTTGGTCTAAATTTTAGGCGTTTTCCCGAGAAGGATAAAAAAAATAAACATTTTTACAATCCATTTTTTTGCAATATGTTCATTGACGTATCAAGAATACAAAAAAAAACAAAAATTCAAAGAGTTAAAGGCTAGTGAAGTAGAGGCTAAAAAAAATGTGCGTCCTGGTTGACATGTTTCCAACCCTTGTAGAAACAAAGAAATATAAAAAAAATCTGGATTAGGAAGGATGTTGCTATGACTTGGACTTTGAAAAGAAAGATATTCTTTTTTCCGCAAAATGGAGACGATTTGAAAAAAAAAAATATTTTGCCACAATTTTTTTTTTTTTTTTTAATTTTAATTTATGGTTGTGGATACAGAGGGATAACCAAAGATGTTTCAAGTAAATTATTTAAGTAGAACTTGAGATCATGTCAACTAGTTCGAAAAAAGTAGTTTCGAGAAAAAGGCGTTTTTAAGTTCGAGACAAAGCTTCGGAAGCGTAACTCAGATAATGGTACTTTATTATTACATTTGTTTCTACTTCAAAATTACCATTTTCTGAAGTTCTTAAGAGCCCTATCACATATTTTTTCCAGAAAGGCAAGAAAAGTGGATTTTTGGCGTTCTAATTCCAAGAAATGAAGAGATTTCTACAAACTTTAATTACTGAATTACCTGGACCATTTCTTGATGTTGACCATAGCGGCCTTTAATTTTAGATATAACGAATATTATTTACTTATTCAGCCCATTTTCCGAAAGTCGTTATTCGTAAAACGCTCGGAAGGCAAACTTTGAGCTCCTTAATACAGTAATATCACTACAACGAAAACCGTATACTATTTTTTTTTATGTCCGTCATGTATTCTTGATGTACACTACGGCTTTATTTTTTCGTTTTTTGACCACATATCCAAGGTATACATTACTTACAATTACACAAAATTAAAAAAAATTCTAATTTTCTCAGAAATAAAATAAGATTCTTATATAATACTTATACTATATTAAAGTTCACTCTTTTAGCAATACGACATAATATAAATTATTGTCATTAGAAAGGAGAAAACACTGCAAAAAACAATTAGAAATTGTGTATATATTTGCTTGCGCAAGAGAAGAGCGCTCAGTGCCGCGGTTTTCTCCCAGGGTTGAATAGTTATTTATTTATTTATTTATTTATTTATCCTATCTTTTATAGTTACATCCAAAAAAAAATGCGTTCATTTTTTCAACTCATTTTAAAAGAATACCTACGCTATTTTGTAATACGGCTCTTAAGCTCCTCCGATGTGTGTAACATCGGAGGAACTAGAAGACCGCATTTTGGCAAATTACATTAGACAGTTGTCCTATAATTTCGGCGATTTTTATTTCTGATGTTAAAATCGACTTAGATTTAACTATTTGATGCTCAGGAAAACAGAACTTTTCACAAACGGCAAAGCTTGTTATCTATCATTAACATTACCTATTTAAAATGTTGGGACTCAAAATATCAAATTTGTTTAATTCACGTTTAAACTACTCAAATCTTTCTTTCAGCCGAGAAATAAGTATATCTGAAACTAGCCACTGCTATCAAGAATTCGAGAGTGACCTTCAAATCCTTTACAGTTTGTGCGGGAGGCTTAAAAGACCAAAAACATGCCACTTCAAAACCGTTCGAGAAATCTGCTGTGGATTCTGGAGGTGAATTAAGCAGTATCATTTTCCTGAAAATCGAAGATGCACAGTTCTCTGTCAAGATAGCTCTTTACTCTCTATCTCGGATGATAGACCTTAGTGTAAAATTAACAGTTCCACGGGAGTCAAATATCCCCGGGACCATGGTCCTCGGGGATATTTGGCTACCGTGGAACTGTTAGTTCTCATAAGTACAAACTAAATAAGAGTACATTAGAAGCTATCTTACAAACGAACGTCTATACAGCGCCTGCAGCGCTTAAAAACTAATTGTAAATTTTAATTTACATGAATTGAAGAGGTGGGGATAACATAGTGCCAAGCGCCATTTCTGCAAAATCGGCAAATTCTGGTGGGGAAAAGTAAGATCTATGATTCTGTAGAGTTATTGTTTACTTAGTTACCAGGGCAAAGGACGCTGTGGTCCGCGATAGATTCGGTATACACCGTTCCACCGCTTCGTAAGCGAGAGGACCGCGCAAGCGACCTCGAACTCATAACCAATCGAGAGACCGGAGTAAACTGGTCACAATTGGAAGTAAGGGCGTGAGTGTCGGCCCGCCGGGTAACATTCCTGGCTATCTCGCGGTTAAGGCGTTGGCCTCTTACGGGCTTGTGACGTAGCTAGATGGTGGACTGTTTTGTCCTCAAGTCTTCTACGCTCACTCCAGGGAGATAGAACGACTAATCGTTAAAACTTCCTGAGGTGACGGGCTCGCCCGCTGTAGTCGACAACCCAAGTTGTTTACTTAGTTATTGTTTACGAATCGCTCGAGGCAAGATAGTGTCAAGCGACAATGCAGCGAAACAATCCTGGCAGATCCTGTGTCCGAAGGTTGCAATTTACTGAAGAAGAAGATGAACATGTCTTGAAAGATGACTACCAGCCCTCGTCTGAAAGCCTTCACAAGCAATTCGGACACTGCAACTTCAATAAATGTAAGTGGCACTTGGCATTGTCTTCCACCTAGCCTTAATTCCCAGTTTTGTCACTTAGCATCTCAGCACTGTTCTTCATTCCTTTATTGGTATATTCTTAAATTTAGAGTAAGAGAATAACATTCTAGTTTTCATTAATCATTGATAATTCCACTCTAGAATGCAATATACCTTAAACTTTTAAAACTTTTTGATGCAACACAGTGCCAAGCGCCTGGACAAAAAAAACAGAACTCTAAAAAAATACGAAAAATACGCTTAATGTTAACAAAAATTGGGTGATGTACTCATGAAGATATGTACAATTGATTTCGAAACGCATCTAGCCTCGAAATAAAATTCCCAGATTTTTGAGGATTTGATCAAACTTTCAAATGCGTTTTTCTCGAAACTTGAAAAATGGCTCTTGGCACTGTGTTACCCCCCACCTCCTTAATTAATGATGAAATGGCGAGACAACCGGCTATCCCTACCTCGTCCTAATTTTACAATTACAATTACAATTTAGTTCTGCTCCAGTAGGTAGGCTTTCCTACACTTGGATGCGTCTTTGCCTCTAAAATTTTAAATAATGTAATTAATTAAAGAATATTAACTATCATGATATAGTTGTGGCAATGTACATTAATTTTAGTAAATTATGATTGGTTTGAAAACCATTGATAAATAGAAAATAATCTAATAATAAAAAAAATTGCTCATCAAAAAAAGAGCTCAATGTCTGTAGTCATAATTATCAAGGCAATAATATGATGGTCATGAAAATAGATAAGGGTATACTAAAAATATCTAAATTTAAATTGATTGTCAAACCTAGCAATACAGCCGTCGTCGATAAAAATAAAAATAAAAATTACGTTATTTGGCAAAGTTGATTATCATGAATTTTCCGTTATTTTACATTAGGATGCTCTTGGAATAAGAATTCAGCATTATCCAGATCTCTTAAGTCATATACTGGATTCTTGACTAGGCCATTAAATAAGATTTTTTTAAACTGGCTCTCTCTAAGACTCCTGATATTTGTTGGGACCTTGTTATAATTGTAATTGTAATTGTAATGAAACAGTCATCAAAGGTTGCTTAATTCATCATCAAAGGTTGAGGGCCTTTTGAGGCGTACCTATATATCTATTAGCCACCAGTCCATACATACATCCCCAGCCAGCTCATCTGGGAGAGCAGTCACAGAATCCACTAGAGACGGAAGCCACACACATCAGCCATAGTAGTCTCATCTGTCCATTAGTTTATCTTTATGACACACCCGGTTTTGGCAGTGTCGTAGCTAGGTGGTCAAAGGCCCTAGTGCAAAATCAAAACAAAACGAATTGAACCGAAATATTTTTTTTTATTGATTTCTAATAGAAATGGTTGAACCTATCATTATTAATTGGGCATATTAATTGGGCATATAATTATACTATAATTATACACTCAATTTTAATCGTGCCTTAATATTTGCGAAGTTATCAATGACTGTAATCGAACTGGAATGCCCCCGACGGAACTCTGCCGTTTGCAGCCGGAACCCGGGACCACTCAGTAGCATGGATTCACCATCTCACCGCCTACCATTCATTCTACTAAATAATAATATTTTTTTCTTTCTTTACTCTGTTGATAACTTAAGTACGTAAGCTAAAACTTGTATATTTTATAATGTAAGTGAATTGTTAATATTTCTATTATTAGATAAACCTTTCACGGGGTGCCGGAGGGGGTAGAAACCAGGAGAATCTTCCTTCATATCTCCGTTCGTCCACCCCTCACGTAATACCCTTCTGGTACGCGTGAGGTTGCGATGCACGATATCCCGGGCAGATAAAACGACCCATGTCGTTCGAACTGCCCGGGTGGTGGGCGGGGTTTCTCCCCCCGCTTGTCACCGCGTAGCCTAATAAAAAAAATCGAATTGGATTTGAGAGGTAGTAGGAGTAGTAACAAGTTCTGGAGATTTCGGTTTGACCTAAAGTTTGTCCGGTTTGGGTAAATTCTTTTTTGTTGTTGTTTTTGCTTGAAAGCGACACTACTATCTTTTTATGCATGACTTTATCCTAAGTTATACTTTTGACTGTTTATTTTATAAATAGTTCTACTAACTGCGTCTAGGTGGCGTTTTTAGGAAAATATTTTTTTGTATAATCAATATATGGTACAATTAAAATATTGTCTTTATTTTAGTTAGATCAACAACCAAAAGCCCCGTGATATTAAAATGATATTTTTTACGTCCGATTTTTTCCATACGTCAGTCGGATCCGATAGTCTGATCAGACTATCGAAAGGCGCTCTTGCCATACACTTGTTTGAACATTAATACGTAATTGTATGGCAAAAGCGCCTTTCGATTGTCTGATCAGACTATCGGGTCAGACAATTAGATAGAAAAACCGGACGTGTATTGCCGGCCTTAGGGCGCTAATTGGCCGGCCATGTATTAGGGTCGGCCCAACTCACAGTTTAAGGTCAATCCAATCACAACTCAGATCCGGTAGCCTCCAAGCAGAAGTGCGAGCCCGGGTAGGACTTTGTGCCTGCGGGCCAGTTTCCATGGGAATCGTCCTTCGGGCGCTCCTGGACGGATTGCGCATGGTGCGGCATAAGCCAATCGACTGTACGGGGGAGTCTGGAACCTTGGGAGTTGTTAACCTTGCGACAACTGCTCTTTAAATGACCAATTGGCTACCCGATACCGGGTGAAGTGCCGGGCAAAGAATGCCGTGGTCCGTGATAAATTCGGTCGACACCGAATCACCGCTACGTAAGGGAGAAAACCGCGCAAGCGACCTCGATCCTGTAACCATTCGGGAGGCCGGAGAAATCTGGCCATAACTGGTAGCGAAGGCGCTTGGTCTGCCCGCTGGGTTAACTACCCGGTGCCGTGCGATAAGGGTTGGTTTCTCGCGGGCGAGTTGGCAGAGCTCGATAGTGGATTGTCATTTAAGTCTTCTACGCTCATCCCACGGTTGAAAGAACGATCACATATCGTTATACCAGCTTGGGGTGAGGGTTTCGCCCGTTGTAGTCGACACTGCCCAATTGTCCCCAATTTCAAGTCTAACTGCAATATTTCGAGGTTGAAGTATTACTAGCGCGACCTCTGGCGGACCGATTTTAACTATACTCTTTTTAACTCTTGCCATGACTGAATGATGCCTGCATGCCAACTTTCAACTCAATCGGATGAAGCGTTTAGGCGCTATCGTGGAGGAATACACACACATACAGACTCACAGTCAGACTTCAATCTGGAAATGGTGTTAATCGTCTCAATGGATATTTCCGTCTTAGTTCACGATACTTTCCCTTGGACCGGGAAAGAAGTGGCGTATCTAAAACAATGGTGCAAAATTGAGCAAAAGACCCCACCCCTGCTTTTACTTTTCCAGCTGTCATCCTGTGTTTGAGAGACGATTCAATCATTGTGATTTTTTCATTGCTTTTGCTTTAATTTGTCTTCAATGAATACATATTATTTTATTTTGCAAAAGGATACGCTTTTTCTTTGAGATGTGGATGAAGGGCGATCGTTCGCTAGCGATAAAGGGATCTTCATGCAATAATCGAGAAAGCTTCAGATTGGATTCTGGAGGCTGTTTCGGTCTAAGCAGTAGTCTCGTAAATTCCCCTAAAGTCTCAGATGCACAGCCCTCCGACCAGATATATCTCTACTCTCTATCTCTGAAGGTGGCTCTTATTGTAGAATAAACTGTTCCATGAGAATCAAAAATCCCAAAAGACCACGAGTACAAATGAAATAAATACCATGACCTCGCAAATGCCGTCACCCGGAACTGCTTCACTGTTCATCTTCACGCGGTGCAAGTTGGCGCTCGTGGCTTGACAGCAAAATCTCTGTTTCACCTCTTTAAAGATCTCGGTCTTTCAATCAACTCTTTTCTAGAAAAAATATCTAAAACCACGATTTCCGCATCTCAGATTTTATGGCTTCGAAGGGGGAAGTGAATGGGCGGTAAGGTGCACGCTCACATGTGGTAAGACATCTGTCTTAAACGCACCACAGTCGGTCGTTAATCCGGAATCCACCGCTCACCCCCAGAAGTGTAATAATATTATTATGATGGGCTGTTACGCGGTAGCGAATTAAACTCTTGTAATCCCTTGATGATTTATTATTTGGTATAATACGGAGAACTAGACGTGAGTCTTGCTGGTAATTGAATGAATCTCTGGGCGTATCTACCGGCCTTTATACAATTCGATAAGCAAGTTATTATCTACATGAAAATAATTGTGCTTAGATGCTACGAGTGGAATATTATACTATCGATATTTTCTTAACCTATGACACGGATGTTTAGAATAATCGACAATTGTCTTTATAGGGTTTACGATTCCGGATGCGTTTACTTATCGTATGAATAATAACTAGTGATTAAATACATGATATATGTCAAAATATAACTAGTCAAACTGGTGTATAACAGGGCCCGACTCCAGTCGGTGAATTCCATGACACCTCCGTTTGTATTTTATTTACGTCATCTCAAGAAGAACAAAGGAAAAATGCTTGATCATGGTTAAGTGCTCACTCACACGTACGTGCTTTTTGATTCGTATGCTTTATCTTTATGTACGTGTCAAGCATTTCATCATAGGTACATCCATTGTTATAATTTTTATTTTCCAATTGTATTAATAATCGGAATGCTGACATATACTACCTGCCTGACACGCTTATTATGACGAAATGCTGACATATTAATATTAAGCCTGACGTACTTATTATCGCTTCGAACTACTATTAAAGGAAAGGAGTGAATGTAATAAATTCATATGTATTATATAAACGGAGAGGAGAAGTTACCCTCCCAGTGTGTTCAACTGGGCCGTCGCATTACGCATAATATCTTCTCTTGATTCAAATCGGTTCAATTCAGTGGCATTTTCAACTTGGAGGCTTCAGGTAAAGTTTCATTATCTGTTTTCAACTACGCTCCCTGGCCATATTATTAGACGCACCATGCGTTTTCGGTACTTATATGCGGTTTCTTGTGAATACATCGCTTACTTACCGTGTTTATAGCTAATAATTAAAATATATTGTTGTTTATTTATGTTATAAAAATAATTTCAATCACTGTAATTTAAGAAGAAATGGATCTTACTGCATAGAATAATGAAACACCCAGGAAGGTTGAAAGTGAAGTAAGTGGGACAGTTTTTTAAATAACTGTTTTAAATTGGAAAGCGTCCTAGGGCTCTTAATATTTGAATGGAGCTGGTACCACAAACGGACTGCTTCAAAAGTGAAATAGGAAAGTGAAAAACGAAGTTTTATGAGTTATATTTTTTTATATTTTTCACCTAGGCAAATTGGCCACAGTGCAGCAGTGCGATATTATAAAAGTGTTTTTTTAAAATAGACAGTCTATCAAATTGTAGGATTAACAGCGGTTACAACAGCAACCGGTGGAAGGTGATGGTGCCATCCGTCACACGCGACAGATAACCGTGGCCGGTATAGGAGAAGTCAATCTTTGCTATTACCTTCCTTCCGATACTTGGTCCAATAGGGTCGACAACGGAGTCCTCAATAAAATTGAACCAGAAGGACTAATGAGCGAGCAGGTAAATACACTATGATTAAAAATTCCTGGAATTAGTAAAAAAAACATTTTTTTTAATTTTCGGGATTATTTATTTTATTGCCTTTAAAATAACATATATGTTTTTGCAGATAAGCCATATGTTTTTGCAGATAAGTATAGTCTTATTGTTTTGGTTATTGTTTTCCCTCCAGTAAATCTTTTAGCGGTAATACAGCCTTTATTTTAATATATAGCTTTCTTATTACATTAATTTTATCCTGTTTGCTTTCATTAGTGCAGATACAAAAAACTGGCTGGCTGGACTGACTAGCTTCCGAAAGGTTAAGCCACCATGTTTTATTTTTTCCTTCTCAGGTATTATATATAATAGTTTATCAATGTTTTCCCTGACTCATACACTGAGCTTCGTACAGATACTCGCTCGAGTGGTGCGTCGTTCACTTCACATCTTTCGGTAACAGCCACTGTCATTACCTACAGTAACTATTGCGTTCGCATCCCCCAACACGGTTCTACCTTTTAATTTCTTTTTTATTTCTTTAGGTTATAGCACCAGGGAAACCCTTTCAAGGGAATCAGTTGACTTCCCATATGGTCACACAAGGAAAACAAGTCATCCAGACTGGTCAAGCAGGTTGGCTCCACTTATTAATAATTATCTACATATTATAATATCATTGATGGTTTTGATAAGATGTACCGCCAAAAGAATGTTTTTAAAAACATATTTAGATTTAGTTGCCATTTCAGGTCTAACTACAGGTCTAACCCGGAATAAAGTTTCATAAACACTGACTTTTATTGTAGTCCTATAGTTTAGTTTATTCCCTTTGGTACTTGTTGGAAACCCATTTTTTACTCGGCGTTATTTAGTTTGTAGATAGGAGCATTTTAGTTGTGTAATGATCGGTAGCGGTTCGGCTTACACTTACATACTTTTATTAACCTAAATGCATTTACTTTAGATTGTTTAAGGTTTAATACTTTATAGTAGTACTGTACATTAAGCCCCATTATTATCAATGTTATAAGTAAGTAAATGCAGCTAATGCTCATTGCCCACCTAACTAGGACTAAACTTTCCCGTATCTAGGCGAGTCAGAGTAATTAAAATAAGTAATACAACTTATGTAACAATTAGCCTAATTAACGTAAAAATCTTTTTATTTTTATAATTAATTAATGGACTTAATTAGGATTCAATAATATATAGTAATAAATAAATAACATTATAATACAAATCAAAACACTAAATTTGTACGCATTGTAGGTAATACAATATGGCAAATACACATATACGTAAATACTATTTCAATAAATAATAAATGATATATGGTAAAAACATATTTATAATTTAATAAAATATATAAATACAATTATAAAAGCAGTGCTAAAAAATATGAAATAATATAAATAAAAACATGATATGATATACTATAAGTATATATATATAATAATTTATATAAATATACAATATTATTTTTAAATTAACCGTTATACATACGCTTTACAAACCAAGTTTTCAGATGTAGACCTCCCTAATTCAAATAAACATTTATTAATATTGAAATTTCTTTTTTCATATAATTTTTATCTGCTAATTCAATTCCAAAACTGCAAAGGTAATGGCGATTAAAGAGCCTAGTAAAGTACCTACAAAAGCTCCCAGAAAGGATGATCCTAAATCGAATCCAACAGTACATTGGCAGGTGGGATTCCAGAAAAATTCAGCTGCTGCGATGATGAGGTATTCGCTCTAACCGACAATACTGCCAATTAAGACTGCTATTGTTTTTAAGGTCAAATCTTAGAGTAATGATTTGATTGTCTCCTAATACACTCAAGAGCATTGAATCTGAGTCACCAACATAAACGCATGAATATCTTGTAAGCTAAGAGTGCTAGCTTATTCAATAATTACATTATTAATGTTGAATATTGAATACCACGAGGAAAAGCAAAGAAAAAACAGAAACAAACGCAAAAAACAAATGCAGTGAATTTGTAGTTTGATTTTTAAAGATTATTTATTTTGGTTTTGCCTTTTTGATGGTATTACTTTAGACTTTAGAGCAACTAAGGATTTTTATTAATTTTATTCTGTAGTGATTATATTGTCTATAAAACATATTTTTTAATAAGCTAGCATTCTTAGTTTCCGAGATATTTTAAGGTTATTAGGGTAGAGGATGTGGAAAATAATAAATTGTCATGCACGGATTGTATGTGTGGCATAGATTATAATATATAGGGCAGTGTTCGTCAACCTTTTTTAGATCGCGATCTGTTTTTGGTAAAAAAAATAAAAATCTTCTTGCAACTGTTGCAAATCTTCTTAGACTGTTTTTTCTTCCACAGCTGTAAGCATCCAATAAGTAATTAATTTGTAAATACAATAGGGAAAACCAACACAATTTTAACCGTTTTTCACATTTGATCTTAGATCAACATTAAGTTTTTTGAAAGCAGTAGCAAAACTTCCAAAGCTCTTCCGAAGCTGTAAATGTTTGCATATTATATAAATGAGAATTTTGTAATACTTTAGTTTTTTTTAGATAGCCTACGACCCCCGGGGTTTGCCACCCACTGGTTAAAAATTACTGATATATGGTATCAGATTGCTCAATGCCATAGTACGTTTTTGCAACGCTTTTGCGCCGACAACAGGCATGTAACGCTGATAGTATTGTCCGGCGAAACTAATAGCATTTTATAATAATAATATTGATAAATAATAGTGTTTTTTGTAAAGGACTGGTACCTTTTTAAAAATGCAATACTTAAACCAATCATAACAACAATAACATTCAATTATTAGTGCTATCTATGGGATTTTTATATAGGCTGATTTTGTGACAGAAATAATATGGAGAGATTAGAATGCTAACTATTAGCATAGATTTAATCAATGCTATTAGTCTATTTAAATGTTAAAGCGCGCAATTATTCTGTGTTAAAACTTGTATACAAAATAAAGTCCTTGCTGTTATTCAGGTAATTAGACTCTCAGTGCTAACAAGGATGGCTCTAAAGGCAAAAAAACATTTAACTACAAAACCTTTCTCAATAATCGAGAAAGCCTCAGATTTTATTCTGGAGGTCGACTCGGTCTCTTAGCAGTATAAATTCCCGAGAAAGTCTTGGATGCAAAGCCCTCCGTCCAGATATCCTTATTCCTTATTCCTTATCTCGTAAGTTTACCCTTGTTGTAAAATTAACTGGGAATCGAATATCCCAAAAGACCACTGGTACAAATTAAATAAATACCATGATTTTGCAAATGCCATCACCTGGAACGACTTCACTGTTTCCCTTAAGGCGGTGGAAGTTGGCGCTCCAGGAAAACAATCAACCCTTAAGAAAAAATATCTAAAACTGCAATTTCCGCTTCTCAAATTCGAAGACTTGAAGGGGGAGTGAATGGGTAGTAAGGTGAACGCTCAGATATGACAAGACAACTGTCCTAAACCAACCACAGCTGGTCGTTAGTCCGGAGTTTACCGGTCACCCCCCCAGAAGTGTAATAATAGTGTTATGATGGGCCCGACCCGTGTCTTTGT
This sequence comes from Micropterix aruncella, assembly GCA_944548615.1. NCBI lineage: Eukaryota > Metazoa > Arthropoda > Insecta > Lepidoptera > Micropterigidae > Micropterix > Micropterix aruncella. The sequence goes on from OX155980.1 coordinate 10,517,476, forward strand.
TATTTTGATAACATTATACAATCTTTATTATAAACTCCTCTGCCAGAAATTAAGATTGAAGTTTCTTCTTTCATTTCATTGAGCATATGGAGGTTTTTTTATTTTAATTTCGATTTAATGGCTCGTTGATAACAAACTCAGCCAATTGTGTCATATTTTAAATGTTGGTAGCATTCGAAATTTGAATTATTTCGTAATGTCACTTTCATTTAGAAAACGGCTTTGCCGAAGTGATCAATATTTTATTTTTTTAATTTTTTCGCTTAATTCGTCTCAATTGAAGGCATTTTGTGTTGCATAAGGATAAGCCCTATTTATGAGATATATGGATGAATAGTGATCGTTAGTCGACTGCAAAAGGACCTTTAAACTTACATTGCACCGTCGAAAGTCGTGCACATCCGTAAGTTTATCTCATTCAAACATAAGCATTTCCCAATACAAGCTGGGATTTCCTTCGCTACTTTTTAAGTAGCTTTTACTAATTTTAATTTAAATAAAAACATCATCCTATAAACGGATTTCTTTACAAACCTTATCATATATATATATATATATATATATATATATATATATATATATATATATATATATATATATATATATATATATATATATATATATATATATATATATATATATATATATATATATATATATATATATATATATATATATATATATATATATATATATATATATATATATATATATATATATATATATATATATATATATATATATATATATATATATATATATATATATATATATATATATATATATATATATATATATATATATATATATATATATATATATATATATATATATATATATATATATATATATATATATATATATATATATATATATATATATATATATATATATATATATAAGAATTCGTTTAAAGGATGACACTTTGATGAAAAAATAAAATAATAAAAGCCACTTACATAGCTGGAAGGTTTTCCCGGACTGGATTGGGAAATGCTTATTTTAAATGAGATGTATGCCTGGATGAGCACCACTTTCGACAGTGCAATGTAGGTTTAATGGGATCCCTTTATCGCTAGCGAACGATCGCCCTTCATCCACATCTCAAAAACAAAGCGTATCCTTTTGCAAACCAAAATAAAATGTCTTTATTAAAGACAAATTAAAGCAAAAACAATGAAAAAAATCACAATGAATCGTCTCTTAAATGCGGAATGACATACCGAAAATTCGATTTGAAATTCGAATATATCCACTCTTTAAAAGGACGATATACTATTGCTGGGCTCGCTATCAGCCAGCCATTAAATACAAATAAAAATAAAATACTTCATTTGCTCGTTGACATGAAATAAGATATAAATCGTAATTTCTGGTCGAGAAGTTTATACTTAAGGCTATATGATATTTACAAGAGTTCAAAACATAAGATAAAATTGTATAATATTGTTAATATTTCATTGGTTTTTTGTAAACCCTTTATTTAAGAATTCGTTTAAAGGATGACACTTTGATGAAAAAATAAAAATAATAAAAGCCACTTACATAGCTGGAAGGTTTTCCCGGACTGGATTGGGAAATGCTTATTTTAAATGAGATGTATGCCTGGATGAGCACCACTTTCGACAGTGCAATGTAGGTTTAATGGGATCCCTTTATCGCTAGCGAACGATCGCCCTTCATCCACATCTCAAAAACAAAGCGAATCCTTTTGCAAACCAAAATAAAATGTCTTTATTAAAGACAAATTAAAGCAAAAACAATGAAAAAAATCACAATGAATCGTCTCTTAAATACGGAATGACATACCGAAAATTCGATTTGAAATTCGAATATATCCACTCTTTAAAAGGACGATATACTATTGCTGGGCTCGCTATCAGCCAGCCATTAAATGCAAATAAAAATAAAATACTTCATTTGCTCGTTGACATGAAATAAGATATAAATCGTAATTTCTGGTCGAGAAGTTTATACTTAAGGCTATATGATGTTTACAAGAGTTCAAAACATAAGATAAAATTGTATAATATTGTTAATATTTCATTGGTTTTTTGTAAACCCTTTATTTAAGAATTCGTTTAAAGGATGACACTTTGATGAAAAAATAAAAATAATAAAAGCCACTTACATAGCTGGAAGGTTTTCCCGGACTGGATTGGGAAATGCTTATTTTAAATGAGATGTATGCCTGGATGAGCACCACTTTCGACAGTGCAATGTAGGTTTTATGGGATCCCTTTATCGCTAGCAAACGATCGCCCTTCATCCACATCTCAAAAATAAAGCGTATCCTTTTGCAAACCAAAATAAAATGTTTTATTAAAGACAAATTAAAGCAAAAACAATGAAAAAAATCACAATGAATCGTCTCTTAAATGCGGAATGACATACCGAAAATTCGATTTGAAATTTGAATATATCCACTCTTTAAAAGGACGATATACCATTGCTGGGCTCGCTATCAGCCAGCCATTAAATGAAAATAAAAATAAAATACTTCATTTGCTCGTTGACATGAAATAAGATATAAATCGTAATTTCTGGTCGAGAAGTTTATACTTAAGGCTATATGATATTTACAAGAGTTCAAAACATAAGATAAAATTGTATAATATTGTTAATATTTCATTGGTTTTTTGTAAACCCTTTATTTAAGAATTCGTTTAAAGGATGACACTTTGATGAAAAAATAAAAATAATAAAAGCCACTTACATAGCTGGAAGGTTTTCCCGGACTGGATTGGGAAATGCTTATTTTAAATGAGATGTATGCCTGGATGAGCACCACTTTCGACAGTGCAATGTAGGTTTTATGGGATCCCTTTATCGCTAGCAAACGATCGCCCTTCATCCACATCTCAAAAATAAAGCGTATCCTTTTGCAAACCAAAATAAAATGTTTTATTAAAGACAAATTAAAGCAAAAACAATGAAAAAAATCACAATGAATCGTCTCTTAAATGCGGAATGACATACCGAAAATTCGATTTGAAATTTGAATATATCCACTCTTTAAAAGGACGATATACCATTGCTGGGCTCGCTATCAGCCAGCCATTAAATGAAAATAAAAATAAAATACTTCATTTGCTCGTTGCCATGAAATAAGATATCGTAAGTATCGTAAGAATCGTAATTTCTGGTCGAGAAGTTTATACTTAAGGCTATATGATATTTACAAGAGTTCAAAACATAAGATAACATTGTATAATATTGTTAAGAGCCCCTATCAATTTCGCAATGTGAAAACCGAAAATACACACTTTTTCAGGACGAATTTTACAATAACCATAAGATTAAAGAAAGCACATTTTTATGGCAGTACATTGTAAGTTTAACATTATAGGCTTAAATGTAAATAATAGCAAAATAGAAAGCACCGCAGACCAATTTTTTAAAATCAACGCCGCCTAACTAGGCCTAGGCCCGTACTAAGGCAAGCGTACCAAGTAGAGTGGCTTGTGCATACTTTAGAATACTTAATTTAAAAGATATGCTAGGTATCAAATGATATAAAAAATTAACTAATAATAATAAACATTGTAATTTGAGTGTAGTGTGATGTAACTGTAGTGTAGTGTAGTGTGATGTAAATGTAGCTGTAGTGTGCTGGAAAAATAACATTCAGTAAATGGTGAAATAATTAAACTGAATAATAATAATATAATGTCGTAATAAATACAATAAAATATAAAAATATTATTAATGAATCGAAATAAAGGAAAAAATTATATCTCAATAAATATTTAAAGAATCATATTTAAATAGTCCGAGGATACAATTATATATAAAATGTCCATGTCACAAGTTAAAATATATATTTCAATATAATTCAATTAAAAAAAAGAGAAAAACAAGAATAGCGATTTAATAAAATAATAATAATAGTAATTCAATTTATTTAAATTAAATTACATAAGAATATCAAATATTTGGTGGCTAATATCCCGACCTTCATTCAGAAGCCACCTGTGACACCGTTTTTTAAATTGGTCTTTACTGTATACGATTTTTATCGACTCATCCAATTCGTTGTATATCCTGGGGCCTATACTCATAAGATGCCTCTGACCAAAAGATGTTTTCGTTCGACGGACGTCTAACATATCCGCCACGGATCGCCTTGTTCGGTGTGCTTGTTGTGTGGGCGCTCTCTTAATTTGAAATTGAATAAAAACCAGACAAAAGATATATCTGATATTTTTTAATTCACAGTTATACAACACCTATTTATCTAGTATGTCTACGAAATTTTATATGATAACAACTTCGTATAAATTAGGAAAAAAAATATACAAAAATGGTTTTTTACATAAAGACGAAACACGAGGTTTTTCAATTCGTTTTTCTGCTAACTGGTAGCGAAAAACGTTCTGAAAAAAAAATGTGCGTACTAAGCATATAATATATTAGTAAGTCTACGATATATTATTTTTTAATTTATTCAATTAACACTAATAAAAAATGTGTTTTACTATGAATAAACCCAGTAAAATCGTGTGTAAAAACGTCGTCTACGCGTAAGAATATAATAAAAATAATTATAAGATAGAAACATTTGAATAATTGAGGCATTTACCCACCCTGTATTTTTATTTTTTTTAGTTGATGTCTACATATTTCTCTGTAATAAATTATCGAAATCCATGCTTACGCGCTGTTCATTCGCGTTAGTCCGTGCATTCGCGCCCGAGGGCTACTGGACGAAGGACGTGCGTTGCGTTGATTTCTGGAGCTCGCGATATTCTCGCGCCCTGCGCGCGAATACTCGCGCCCGCCGCCCGGCCGAGCGCTTTTCGACAGTGGATATGCGTCGAGTGCTTGGTTTTGATACTGCGAGATTTGTTAGGGGCTATCCATAAAATACGTCACGCTAAATTTTTGGCATTTTGACCCCCTCCTCACCTTATCAGTATTTTTTATTGTAGATGTCAATAAAATGTGTTTAATTTTTAGAAAATAGGTCAAAACAGTAAACTTTACTATCAGGGAAAAAATTAAGTTAGAAAAAAGCTGAAAAAACACGAAAGGCGTGTGAATTTCGTAGGCAAATTGTTTTCACCTTCCTAACTATATTTAACTATATTTTTTTATAGTTTGCTACTTTCTTTAATCTATAAATACGGGTAAAAATGTTGTCCATCGCCAGCGTCGGCGTGGCAACGCTGCAAGCGTCATTGATACCTTTGGATCGTAAGCGAAAAAGAGTAGGGTTTTTGACTAAAAATAATTGTTTTTAGTTTAATTATGTGTAAATTTCAAAAAATCTATAAATTTATAATGTACCTATATAAAAATAAGACATTGCCTGGATCGTCATCGATGGGTAAAAAAGATGGAGATATAAGGTATTTTTACTTGGTAATAATAACAGTAATTCATAATAATTTCGCAAAGGTTCCATTAACATCTTTAAGTTTCAGTGGGAAATTGTATATGTGTGGAATATAAACAGGATATCTGTGGAATATAAACAGCGCACAGAACTTTAAGGGTTATTTCTACCCGTAACATTTTTTTTATTCGACAAAAAAAGTTTTAAAAAGAAACAAATAAAATAAAAAAGTATGGTACATGAATAGTTTTGGATTATTTTGAGACTATATATATTCGTATAAAAAAAGCAATATTTTCACGATTTGATATGTTTATACTATTTTAGCATTTATTTTTTATTAAAATCGTATTTAGGTGTATGTGTTTAGGCCATATTATTGTATAAATACAATTAGGTATATACCTACATTGTATTATTTATACACATTTTGTATATTGATTATTATTAATCCTAAATCGTTAGTACAGTTATTATTTATAAAAATAAAACGTTTTTACGTTAATTGTTACATAATTTGTTTTGCCTATTTTAATTATTTACTCTGACCCGCCTAGATACAGGACAGTTTAGTCGTAGTTAGGTGGGCATTGAGCATTCGCTAAATTTGCGTATTTAATTTTCCGAGTTACTTGAAGTGGAATCGAAGTGTATTGAAGTGGAATCAGCTCAGTTTTAAATAAATAGACTATACCTACCTACTTACTGATATTATAAAAGTGTTATTCATTATTTGCCGTTCACCATTGCCGATATTATTTGGATGTCAACTGAATCATCTCAAAACAATTGAAGAAAAACGACACGGTTTTTTCATCCAAAGTGGATATTGCGTTGTTCTATCGCAAGTACTTTTAACTAAACGCTTTCAACGAAGGAGAAAACGTAATGGACATAAATCATCCTGCTGTTTCTGGTACAATTATGACAGGATGTGGCCGATCAAATCTTAAGGAATTTGCCAAAAATGAACAATAATATTTATTCTAAATGCCGTTAACCGCCAAACTTAGGATGAAAGAAGCAGCTGCTGAAGGTGTTCTGGCTACAAAAAGAAACTCTATCAGGAACACCGAAGATACTAGTTACAGCAGATTGCGTTGTTTTATCTGAGCAAGTATTTTTAACTAAACGCTTTCAACGAAGGAGAGAAAACGTAATGGACATAAATCATTGTGCTGTTTCTGGTACAATTATGGCAGGATGTGGCCGATCAAATCTTAATGAATTTTCCAACAATCAACAATAATATTTATTCTAAATGCCATAAAAATCTGCATGACTGGTGGAAGTTAACCGCCAAACTTACAATGAAAGAATCAGCTGCTGAAGGTGTTCTGGTTACAAAAAGAAATCCATCAGGAACACCGAAGATACTAGTTACAGCAGATTCACGTTGGTGTAAACGATCCTACCGCGCAAATTATTCATCGTTGGCAGGTGTAGGTGCCATACTAGGAGTTAACTCAGAAAAAGTGCTGCATATTGATGTAAAAAATAAGTACTGTGTAATATGTGTGCGTGTAATTAATAAAGAACAAAAGCCTCCTGTGCATCAATGCAATGCGAACCATAAAGGATCTTCCAACAAGTATGGAGCAAACGGCGAAATTAGACGGCTTTAAGCAGTAGGTGGATGTCCATAATTAGTATATTCTAAGCTGATAGCGGACGGCGACGCGAGTACATACAACACATTTTTGGAAAGCCGAGCCTATCAATATGTTACTGTCGAATAAATTGAATGTAGCAATTATTTATTACGCAACTATAATGAAAAGAACTTGAGTTTGACGAAAGATACATCGATGCCAATTGGTGAACGAAGACCGCTCAATAGTGATAAACTCAAACGTCTACGGATATCCGTTAAATCGGCAGTTTGATACAGGAAAGCGCAAAATCTTCCCTTGGTAGACATATAAATAATCTACAAAACGACATTTTAAACAGTCCGAAGCATATATTTGAGAACACACAAATTTTGAAAACTATTTCTGCACAGCTGAAAAAAACTAGATCCAAGCAGTGTCCCCACAGTAAACACTTTACTGCGGAAATTTAATTCAAATACCTCCAACTTCGCATATCATGCTCGAAGTCTCCTATACAATTTAAACATCAACAGAGCTGGACAATTCAATGCTATCGTCGCAAAATTTATTGGAGGAAAACGCATTAATTTTGCTTTGAAAGATTCCTACAAACTAAGGTGTTACGTGGCAGTAGTGGTGTATAATACGGGAACATTGATATATAAACTACATAAAACAATTTTCGATAAAAGCCCATCTACTAATGTGAAAAAAATTGAACAGCAGAAACTTATGCAGAATACTAGGACGAAGACAACAAAGCAAAAATACGTCTTTTATTCAACGCTGATAGTAGTGACTACGGGGAAGCATGCCAAAAGCCAGACATGTCATCGGATGAGTATGAAATAGCCAAGGAGCTGTTTTTGGAAAATATGAAACAACAAATATAGGACCGTCACGAAATTGAAAGAGATACGATATTACAAGCAGAAAGCGCTTTATGGCTGGAACTAAGAAGGTGTCTTTTAACAGTATCAAATTTCGCAAACGACGTGAAAATATTAGTTCAGCGCCTCTCGTAAAGAAGCGTGCTTGTTTTCATTCAACATGTATTCTGGTTGTATTATATTTTGTTTTATAGTTGCAACAATAACTTATAATACTATATACATACTTTGTAAATGCCAACCTCACTATTCGCTAGGTCATAGAAAAATATAACAGATTAATGGCGGTATTTTATATTTCTGATCTTACATTGTAAGATCCCGGGTTCGATTCCCGACTGGGTCACAATTTTCCGTTGGGATCTAATTAACGGAATTACATTTTCGATTCTGTCGATGGAATACAATAACAAGACACACTTACAGACATGTTACACGCACACATACATATAACACGTCATAGTAGGGTTGGTTGTAAAAGATTGTCATATGACAATAAACCCGCCCATATTTTCACAATAAAGAGTATAAACAAGAAATGATAACCATAATATGTAACGAAATTTTTATTTTCTATTATTATTATGTTTGTCCAAACAAAAAATATTGAAACTTTTAATGAGAAATATTTTTTTTTAGTAGGTAACAATTTATCGAGTCACATATAATAACGTTGAGATGTTATACAACATATTTTTTACTAATTTTACATACTACTTGAGTGCTGATTATCGGTCGCGGATCAAGATTGTTTGTTGCCGCTGCGCCCGTATCTCTTCATTCGACTCCGATAGTTCGAACGGCGACACCTGCGCTGCTCTGAAAATACCTAAACTAAGCGCGCGACGAAATTGATAGGGACTCTTAATATTTGATTGGTTTTTTGTAAAATTTCTTTGTTTAAGAATTCGTTTAACCACTCAAGCCCCGAATGGCCGAAATCGGCCAATTCTCGATTCACCGTGATGGCGTTTGGCCAATATCAGCCATAATTTTGACCGCGAAGAACGCTCTCGAAAAACACGTAACCATTGGCTTATTCGGTATGATTGGCATAGGATTTGATTTTTAACCTATGCAGCGATACCTATATTACAGAATTTATATTTTTCGTGAACGCGCCCGCTTTTTAATAATTTTATATGGCAATTTTAGTCCTCACATTCGTGGTTAATTTTTTTGGCTGAGCGCGGTGTGTGCGCTCTCAACATTTTTGTATTTTTTTGTGTGTTTATTCGCGAAATTGCCAAGTAAATGTAAGTATTTATTGACTTAAACGATTGATTGATTGATTGATCATGAAATCAAGTCCCATCGACTAGTAATTATTTTCGAATAAACAGTGGGACACTTTGAGCGTGTTTTTTTTTCGAGGCTATTTGAATTACTGCTTTTGATATGTAATAATGGCATTCTGTCATTAAATAGTCTGTAATTTAATGGGAAATAGTGTTTTCAATCGTTATTCATGCGAAATCAGTCAAAAACGAACTTTTATATCTCATAAACAGCTTTTGAAAAAAAGCCGGCAAATTAGACATTTTGCTTGTACCTGTCGCGGAGCAACAATACACACAAAACCCACCTACTCAAAATGTCATAAAAGGAAAGGACCGGAAGAAGACTCCACCCGAAAGCGGCAGGAAGGTGGTGTCACCGAGGTGCAATGGCGACACCGGAATTAAGGAGATGGCGATGTGCAATGCCATCACTGGGATTACCTACCCCGAACGCCCAATAATCAACACACGTCTTAAGTGCCTCCAACGAGGCGTTTATTTTAATCATCACAATCAAGCCGTCAACGAGAAGCTAAAGGCAAACATCGAGATAAATGAGAGAGAAAGTACAAACCGTCGCGAATCTAACCGCCGTGTTTCGCACGCAAAACGTCACCACAAACAACGAAAACCACATCGCAGCGACTTCTCAGCAGAGAGCTTTTCATCTTGTGCCACGGCAGTCCGGAGACTGGTGGTGAAGGGGAAGGTTTCAACTGAGGGCGCCGCGACGCAGTACGAACTCAAAACACGAAAAACTAGCGCGCTCACACGACCGCTTCCAGCGACTTTCCGGACGGGAGCCTTACTTCCGGTGGCTACTTAATGCAAAGTAGGTCGGGGGAGGGATCGCCGGTGGCGTCCAAAAGCGGTAAACGTGCGAAAATCTAATGTGCGAAACACGACACAATTGCAGCTCAAGCGCCGCCCACGGGACGTCAGCTAGCGGGGGCCAACGGCGGACGACTGAAGTACGGTGCCCCCCGCCGGTGTGTATATCGGGCGGTCGGCCCGAGTGAAGGAGACAGCGGAGACAAGAGGGAGATGGGGCGATCGCCGCCCGGCGACTAGTATATATAGGCGATAGGATTTAAGCGTAATTCAATTCACTTTGTACACGACTTTGGAATTAAACAACATACTGCAATTTGAATATCGATCGCGAGTTTCATTCTACGGCAGAAACCCTCGCGACATACCTATTTATGCAAGCGAAAGTAGTGCGGGGATCGATCTTTTTTGGCATAATCGATATTTTTTGAAGACGATGCTCAAATCGAATATGTCGAAAATTGGTATAACGTTTTTCGAATTGATTCTGTGATGATATGACTTATAATAATAATAATAATAATAAAAATTGGGTAGTGATTACGTTTGTTTGTGGCAGAATATATATTTACACACACACACATATATATATATATATATATATATATATATATATATATATATATATATATATATATATATATATATATATATATATATATATATATATATATATATATATATATATATATATATATATATATATATATATATATAATATTTGATTGGTTTTTTGTAAAATCTTTTTTTAAAGAATTCGTTTAAAGGATGACACTTTGATGAAAAAATAAAAATAATAAAAGCCACTTACATAGCTGGAAGGTTTTCCCGGACTGGACTGGGAAATGCTTATTGTTTAAACGAGATGTATTCTTGGATGAGTACCACTTTCGACGGTACACTGTAGGTTTAATGGGATCCCTTTATCGCTAGCGAACGATCACCCTTCATCCACATCTCAAAAACAAAGCGTATCCTTTTGCAAACCAAAATAAGATGTCTTTATTAAAGACAAATTTAAGCAAAAACAATGAAAAAAATCACAATCAATCGTCTCTTAAATGCGGAATGACATTTCGAAAATTCGATTTGAAATTCGAATATATCCACTCTTTAAAGCGACGATATACGATTGCTGGGCTCGCTATTTGTGATTTTTTTATAAATTGTGATTTTTTTCATTGTTTTTGCTTAAATTTGTCTTTAATAAAGACATCTTATTTTGGTTTGCAAAAGGATACGCTTTGTTTTTGAGATGTGGATGAAGGGTGATCGTTCGCTAGCGATAAAGGGATCCCATTAAACCTACAGTGTACCGTCGAAAGTGGTACTCATCCAAGAATACATCTCGTTTAAACAATAAGCATTTCCCAGTCCAGTCCGGGAAAACCTTCCAGCTATGTAAGTGGCTTTTATTATTTTTATTTTTTCATCAAAGTGTCATCCTTTAAACGAATTCATTAAAAAAAGATTTTACAAAAAACCAATCAAATATTAACAATATTATACAATTTTATCTTATGTTTTGAACTCTTGTAAATATCATATAGCCTTAAGTATAAAATTCTCGACCAGAAATTACGATTTATATCTTATTTCATGGGAACGAGCAAATGAAGTATTTTATTTTTATTTTCATTTAATAGCTGGCTGATAGCGAGCCCAGCAATCGTATATCGTCGCTTTAAAGAGTGGATATATTCGAATTTCAAATCGAATTTTCGAAATGTCATTCCGCATTTAAGAGACGATTGATTGTGATTTTTTTCATTGTTTTTGCTTAAATTTGTCTTTAATAAAGACATCTTATTTTGGTTTGCAAAAGGATACGCTTTGTTTTTGAGATGTGGATGAAGGGTGATCGTTCGCTAGCGATAAAGGGATCCCATTAAACCTACAGTGTACCGTCGAAAGTGGTACTCATCCAAGAATACATCTCGTTTAAACAATAAGCATTTCCCAGTCCAGTCCGGGAAAACCTTCCAGCTATGTAAGTGGCTTTTATTATTTTTATTTTTTCATCAAAGTGTCATCCTTTAAACGAATTCTTTAAAAAAAGATTTTACGAAAAACCAATCAAATATTAACAATATTATACAATTTTATCTTATGTTTTGAACTCTTGTAAATATCATATAGCCTTAAGTATAAAATTCTCGACCAGAAATTACGATTTATATCTTATTTCATGGGAACGAGCAAATGAAGTATTTTATTTTTATTTTCATTTAATAGCTGGCTGATAGCGAGCCCAGCAATCGTATATCGTCGCTTTAAAGAGTGGATATATTCGAATTTCAAATCGAATTTTCGAAATGTCATTCCGCATTTAAGAGACGATTGATTGTGATTTTTTTCATTGTTTTTGCTTAAATTTGTCTTTAATAAAGACATCTTATTTTGGTTTGCAAAAGGATACGCTTTGTTTTTGAGATGTGGATGAAGGGTGATCGTTCGCTAGCGATAAAGGGATCCCATTAAACCTACAGTGTACCGTCGAAAGTGGTACTCATCCAAGAATACATCTCGTTTAAACAATAAGCATTTCCCAGTCCAGTCCGGGAAAACCTTCCAGCTATGTAAGTGGCTTTTATTATATATATATATATATATATATATATATATATATATATATATATATATATATATATATATATATATATATATATATATATATATATATATATATATATATATATATATATATATATATATATATATATATATATATATATATATATATATATATATATATATATATATATATATATATATATATATATATATATATATATATATATATATATATATATATATATATATATATATATATATATATATATATATATACATATTTCAACTAGTAAACGCTCACCCTTCATCCAATTATCTCAAAAATTAAGCTACAATCCTTCTTTATACGTAAACTCACTCAATTTCCTATTATTTCAGGGGAAATAACAAGACAAGACGAGCTACTTGACAGATGGAAGAATTTAAAATTTCGAATTTCGTTTTTTTATTTTCTAAAGGTGCGATATAAAGAAGCTGCGATCAATATTCAGCTGAAAACTTAAAACTAAAAGCGTGACATGCCCTCATATCAATGAAAGGAAGCAGTCAGCTCTTTCCTATTAGTTGGAAAGATTACCTTTAACCTAAATGGATTATTTACAATGAACGAAACATAAAATATGTAAAAATTCAATATTTTGAAATATTTGATAGTTTTGTGTATATATTCTTTTTAGAATTGATCAATAAGATGATTATAAAGTAAATAATTATAAAAGCCACTTACATCGTGACGAAGGATTCCCTTGATCGGATTCCCGAATCATTCCCTAAAGCATTCCCGAATCCGATCAAGGGAATCCTTCGTCACGATGTAAGTGGCTTTTATAATTATTTACTTTATAATCATCTTATTGATCAATTCTAAAAAGAATATATACACAAAACTATCAAATATTTCAAAATATTGAATTTTTACATATTTTATGTTTCGTTCATTGTAAATAATCCATTTAGGTTAAAGGTAATCTTTCCAACTAATAGGAAAGAGCTGACTGCTTCCTTTCATTGATATGAGGGCATGTCACGCTTTTAGTTTTAAGTTTTCAGCTGAATATTGATCGCAGCTTCTTTATATCGCACCTTTAGAAAATAAAAAAACGAAATTCGAAATTTTAAATTCTTCCATCTGTCAAGTAGCTCGTCTTGTCTTGTTATTTCCCCTGAAATAATAGGAAATTGAGTGAGTTTACGTATAAAGAAGGATTGTAGTATATATATACATATATATATATATATATATATATATATATATATATATATATATATATATATAGTTATCCTTTCTATCATTTAGTTGATCAGGCGTGCCTAAAAACCAGTTTTTATTTGATCCGTTTTAGTTAGTTGATCCGAACCGCTTAAGTTGATCTAATGTGATTTTCTGATATCTTATTTGATCCAACCGGAGCCAATAATGACCGATAGGTCACGTGACCACTTCGACGTCATTTCACGATAAAGATATACAATTCCATCCCATCCTTAATTGATCCGTATTCAAACTGACCAATCAGGGAGCACAAGAGTCAAACTGCAATCTGATTGGTTGGTGGAATATATGCATTGGAATTTCGATAGAAAGTATGTTGATCCCGTCTGGTATTGGCAAATACAGCGACAAAACATATTTTGCACGTGAATTCAAAATAATCTCCTCAAGGAAAGTATTGTGGACGCACTTTCTGTGTGTCAGTTGTGTGTATTTTACGAAGATAGGGCTGAAACGCTTTATCCGATTGAGCTGAAATTCGGCAAGCAGGCATCATTTGGTCATGGCATGAGCTGAAAAGATTGTGATTGAAATCCGTCCACCCTGGGTTGGCTCCCAAAGAGGGAACTCCTCAACGGTAAACAGCAAAGACCCAAAATTTTGAATCCGCATTCAATTATGATAGCCCCTTTTATGTTCCACCATGACATGGCTGATGAACCCTGGATTGGCTCCCGATGAGGGAACTCCTCAACGGTCAACAGCAGAGACCTAAAATGTTGTATACGAATTCAATTATTATAGGCCCGGCCCTTCCATGTTCCACCATAACATGGCTGATGAATCCTGGCTTAGCTTCGGATGAGGGAACTACTAAACGGTCAACATCAGAGACCCAAAATTTTGTATACGCATTCAATTATGATAGCCCCTTCCTTCCAAGTTCCATTATAACATGGCTGATGTACCCTGGGTTGGCTCCCGATGAGGAACTCCTCAACGGTCAATAGCAGAGACCCAAAATTTTGTATACGAGTTTCGATTTCGTTTTCGATAGTTTTCGATTTCGGTTTCGGTTTCGTTTTAGATTTTGATTTTTATTTCGATTTCGATTTCATTTTCGATTTCGATTTTTATTTCGATTTCATCATCATGATCATCGGGGGGGGGGGGGGGGTTAATGAGTGGTGCTAGGTTGGAAAGGAGGGTGGGTGGTATTATTATTCAGATTAATTAAGTTACTGGCTACTTGGCAGGAAAGTCGTGGGGTGACACAGCCGATTTTTTAACGGATGTCGTCGCCCTGTTCACACTAGTCGGATGTCGGATCCAATTTGGAGTCAATCACTCTCCAGAAAGCGACTGCACGATTGACATCAACGTAGCTGTCGCTGTCGCGGTCACGTTCGCGTTTGAGGTCGCGTTTTCGGTCGCGTTTACGGTCGCGTCTGCAGTTGCGTTCGCGTTTGCGGGCCGTTGAGGAGTTTCCTTATCGGGAGCCAACCCAGGGTATATCAGCCATGTCATAGTGAAACTTGCAAGGGGCTATAATAATTGAATGCGTATACAAAATGTTGAGTCTCTGCTGTTGACCGTGGAGGAGTCGTCTCATCGGGAGCCAACCCAGGTTACATCAGCCATGTCATAGTGAAACTTAGAAGGGGCTATCATAATTGAATGCGTATACAAAATTTTGGGTCTTTGCTGTTAACCGTTGAGGACTTCCCTCATCGGGAGCCAACCCAGTGTTCATCAGCCATGTCGTAGTGAAACTTAGAAGGGGCTATCATAATTGAATGCGTATACAAAATTTTCAGTCTATGCTGTCGACCGTTGAGGAGTCTTCTCAACGGGAGCCAACCCAGGGTACATCATCCATGTCATAGTGAAACTTGGAAGCGGTTATCATAACTTAATGCTTATACAAAATTTTGAGTATTAAAATTTGCTGTTGACCGTTAAGGAGTTCCCTCACCAGGAGCCAACCCAGGTTTCATAAGCCATGTCATAGTGAAACTTGGAAGGGGCTATCATAATTGAATAGGTATACAAAATTTTGAGTCGCTGCTGTTGACCGTTGAGGACTTCCCTCATCGGGAGCCAAAGCAGTGTTCATCAGCTACGTCATAGTGAAACTTAGAAGGGGCTATCATAATTGAATGCGTATACAAAATTTTGAGTCTCTGCTATTAACCGTTGAAGAGTCCCCTCATCGGGAGCCAACCTAGGGTACATCATCCATGTCATAGTGAAACTTAGAAGGGGCTATCATAATTGAATGCGTATAAAAAATTTTGAGTATTTGCTGTTGACCTGTTGAGAAGTTCCCTCATCAGGAGACAACCCAGGGTACATCAGCCATGTTATGGTGGAACTTGGAAGGGGCTATCATTATTGAATGCATATACAAAATTTTGAGTATCTGCTGTTGACCGTTGAGCAGTTCCCTCGTTGGGAGCCAACCCAGGGTACATCAGTCATGTAATGTTGAAACTTGGTAGTGCTATCGTAATTGAATGCGTACACAAAATTATGGGTCTCTGCTGTGAACCGTTGAGGGGTCTTCTCATCGGAAGCCAACCCAGGGTACATCAGCCATGTCATAAAGAAACTTAGAAGGGGCTACCATAATAGAATGCGTATACAAAACTTTGGGTTTCTGCTGTTGACCGTTGAGGAGTTCCCTCATCGGGAGCCAACCCAGGGTACATCAGTCATGTCATGGTGGAACTTAAAGGGGCTATCACAATCGAATGCGTATACAAAATTTTGGGTCTTTGCTGTTGACCGTTGAGGAGTTCCCTCATCGGGAGCCAACCCAGTGTTTATCAGTCATGTCATGGTGGAACATGGAAGGGGCTATCATAATTGAATTCGTATACAATCTTTTGAACTCTTGCCATGACCAAATGATGCCTGCGTGCCGAATTTCAGCAAAACCTGATGAAGCGTTGGACGCTATCGTGGAGACACACACACAGACCGACACAAAAACACAGAAGTTGGCTTAGTGATCTTGGGGGTGGATGGGGGAGAGAGATAGGCGGAGGGGGGAGGTTAAAAATGTGTGTATCCGTCTTCTCCTCGAAATATATATTTATTCCGTTCACAATACTTTACCTCCTCGTCCGTTGGTGGGCCGGAAAGGTAAAATCAGTCGCAAAATTCAAATATTAATAAAGCTGTCTAAATCAAGTCTTGATTTTCCGACTTATACGGTTTAAATAATATAAGAGCTAAGAAATTTGTCATTCGTATATAATCATTTCCTTATGTACTCCGTCAATTGATCCAGATCAACCAAATGCTAAACATATAAAGCAATAATTCTGACTGACACAAATTTAAATGGTCACTGTTTTGACTTAGGTTTATATAGTTTTCGCATCCTACGTTCAATGGTTGATCCGGATCAACAATATGCTTAGCATTGATTCCAATTTTTGGATATACGAGTATATCGGCATTCGGAAGCGAGAGTCCGTTCCGTCGACGTGTCAGCGTTTTGCTGGTCGGACGTCAGTCCGACCAGCAAAACGTCAGATAGAAATTTATTACCTCACCGTAGAAAGGATAAATATAATTAATTAATTAATTAATTAAAATAAATAGTGTTTAATTGGTGATACTATAAAATTATAATCCCGCTAATATTAGCATTTGGGTCATGAATTTTTCAAAAATAAAAAGAACGTTAATCAGGAAAATTCAATTGCTCAAGAATACACGGTTTTGTTATATGAGGAAAAAGGGAATAGATGTAAAATATTTTGAAGATATTCATAATTAATCATATAAAGTATGAAATATTTTGAATGAGATGAAAAAATGCTTGGATTTAATAACGATATTAGAGCAGTTCCTACAACCAGTATACCATCCCAACCAAGACCAGCTTTGTTCGGGTGCAACAAAATAATTTACACACAACTAATCTATGTATATATATAAATAAAAATGAAATGTTGTTCGTTGATAACCGCATATTAGGTAGAACAACTGATCCGATTTCACTTTTTTTTTCAAAATGTTTGTAATACTCCAAATAACGTCGTAACGGCAAGGATAATTGAAAAATTTGCCTTGAAAATAGGAAAATTCAGGAAAACTGAAAGTGCTTTTTTCTACTCACGATTCGAACGATGGATATCCGTAATTCTTTTTTTGAATAGGAACGGCATATTAGGTTTCTTATTTTTTTGTTTTGATCAATATGCTCTCGGGATCTAAATATTCAAAAGAATATATTCAATGTGGTGGGGGGGATTATATGGGGAAGAGGATGGGGATTTTTGGGAGAGTGGAATGGGGATGGGGGTTGGGGGTAGAGTTTGGTCGCGGTCTTGGAGGGGGGGTGGGAGGTCTTTAGAGAGAGTGGAGTTTGAAATGAGTTTGAAATGGAGTTAGGGGAGGTGATTGTTGGGGCGGGCGGGGGGTTGTAATTTTTTCGCAAGGGGGGGGGGAGGGGTTTGCCGGGAGAGTCAATAAAATTTTGGGTCTCTGCTGTTGACTGTTGAGGAGTTCCCTCATCGGGAGCCAACCCAGGGTACATCAGCCGTGTCATCGTGGAACATGGAAGCGGTATCATAAATGAATGCGTATACAAAACTTTGGGTCTCTGCTGTTGACTGTTGACGAGTACCCTCATCGGGAGCCAACCCAGGGTACATCAGCCATGTCATCATGGAACATGGAAAGGGCTATCATAATTGAATGCGTATACAACAATTTGGGTCTCTGCTGTTGACCGTTGAGGAGGTCCCTCATCGGAAGCCAACCCATGGTTCATCAGCCATGTCATGGGGGAACATGGAAGGCGCTACCATAATTGAATGCGTATACAAAACTTTGGGTCTCTGCTGTTGACCATAGAGGAGTTCCCTCATCGGGAGCCAACCCAGGGTTCATCAGCCATGTTATTGTGGAACATGGAAGGGGCTATCATAATTGAATGCGTATACAAAATTTTGGGTCTCTGCTGTAGACCGTTAAGGAATTCCCTTATCGGGAGCCAACCAAGAGTTCATCAGCCATGTCATGGTGGAACATGGAAGCGGCTATCATAATTGAATGCGTATACAAAATGTTGGGTATCTGCTGATTGCCTGGAAAGTCAATCAACAGCAAATGAGGGGTTGCCTGACTGCCGGGAAAGTCTTTGAGTGACGACCGATTTTACTTTCCAGTATGGAAAGTATTGTGGACGCACTTCTGTGTGTCTGTCTGTGTGTGTTTGTCCGTATGTCTGTGTATCTGTCCGTATTCTCCAACGATAGCGCCGACACGCTTCATCCGATTGAACTGAAATTTGGCATCAGCAGGCATCATTTGGTCATGACATTACCTGAAAAGATTGTGGTAGAAATCCGACCACCCTGGGTTGGCTTCCGACGAGGGAACTCAACGGTCAACAGCAGAGACCCAAAATTTTATTATCTTTCCCGGCAATCAGGCAATCCTCCCCCCCCCCCCCCTCCGCAAAAAAAAAAAACAACATCCCCCCCCCACTTATTCAAACACCAATGAATCACCAATTCAAACACCAATGAATCGCCTTATTCATTTTTTATTTATTTATTTGATAAAATTATCCTTTCCGACCAGCAAAACGCTGACACGCCAATGTAACGGACTCTCGCTTCCAAATGCCGATATATTCGTATATCCAAAAATTGGATACAATGCCCACGATATTGTTGATCCGGATCAACCATTGTACGTAGGATGCGAAAACTATATATACCTAAGTCATAACTGTGACCATTTAAATTTATGTCAGTCAGAATTATTGATTTATATGTTTAGCACTTGGTTGATCTGGATCAATTAATGCACGGTGTCCATAAGGAAATAATTATATACGAATGAAAAATTTCTTAGCTCTTATATTAGTTGAACCGTATAAGTCGGAAAAGCAAGACTTGATTTAAACGGCTTTATTATTATTTGAATTTTATAACTGATTTTACCTTACCGGCCCACCAACCGACGAGGAGGTAAAGTATTGTGAACGGGTTAAATATTTATTTCGAGATGAAGACGGATACACATTTCTAGCCTCCCCCTCTGCCCATCTCTCTCCCACCCATCCCCAAAATGACTAAGGCAACTTCTGTGTGTTTGTGTCGGTCTGTGTGTGAGTGTGTGTGTGTATTCCTCCACGATAGCGTCAAGCGCTTCATCCCGTTTTGATAAAATTCGGTACGCAGGCATCATTTGGTCATGGCAAGAGTTCAAAAGATTGTAGTTGAAATCGGTCATACTATAGTCGGGAAATATTGGACTTAGAGACTTAAAATTCGGTATACAGTTGCCTGGTTGGACCGAAACTACATTGTGACGTTTTGGTTGAAATATCTCATATACAAGCGACATAAATAATATTTAATTTCTACCATACATTAAATTAAGAGTAAGGGCCCTTCAAAGCGGCGACTCTTGCGATGTGTGAACTGCGTCTCTTGCGCTGAAATAAGTCCCTGGCTACTTGCTGGGAAACTCTTGCGGTGACACAATCGTTTTTTTTACTTTACACAAAAAAAATACTATCTATTTTTTTTTCGTATCTCCTTTGGGGTGGATACCTATTTATTCAGAATTAGTTGTGTGTAAAATATTTCAAATACCTGGAAGCTTTGGAGGAAGCCTGAAAAGAAGTATGGCTGTAGAAACTGATCCAATACCCGTTTTTAAATCCACTCATTTGTTTAACCACATTCAAAATATTTTATACTTTATAGGATTAATTATATCCTCAAAATATTTTACATCGTTTTCCTTACTCCTCATACAGCAAGATTGCGCATTCTCGAGCAATTGGATTTTCTTGATAGATGATTGAATTTTCTTGACATTCATTTTTGTAAAAGTCATGATCCAAATGCTAAATTTAGTGGAAGGTGATGAATCACCAATTAAACATTATTCTTTCTGAGGTAATGTAATATATTTTTCCGACTGACGTCCGACCAGCAACACGCTTACACGCCTTCTGGCGCTCGCTGCCGACTTCTGATATACTCGTATATACAAAAATCGGAAACAATGCCAAACATATTGTTGATCCGGATCAACCATTGAACGTAGGATGCGAAAACTATATATCCCTCTAAGTCATAAGTGTGACCATTTACATTTATTGCAGTCTAAATTATTGCTTTATATGCATAGCATTTGGTTGATCTGAATTAAATAATGAATGCAGTCTATAAGGAAATAAATATATCGAAATGAAAAATTTCTTAGCACTTAGTTAATACTTTAAGTCGGTAAAACATGACTTATATTTAAAAGGCGTAAGTTTTACGACTGTTTTTACTTTACCGGCCCACTAACCGACGAGGAGGTAAAGTATTGTGAGGGCGTGTTTTTTTTATTTCGAGAGGAATACGAATATATACATTTTGAAACCCCTCCCCACACCCCCCAGACGACTAAGACGATTTCTATGTATTTGTGTCTGTCTGTGTCTTTCTGTGTGTTTGCCTGTCCAAACGCTTCATCCGGTTTTGGTTAAATTTGGCATGCAGGCATCATTTGGTAATAGAGAGAAATCAAAAGAATGTAGTTGATATCGGTGATACTTTAATTTCGAAATATTGGACTTAGAGACTTTAAATTCGGTATCCCGCGGTATCGGCGACCCGCGTTGGCAATGTCATTTTGCTCATGAGCTTTTTTCTTTTCCATCTCCATATCATTTTAAATTGGAAGTCATAAGTTTTCTTGACCCTGTTTTCCATTGCCAATTCGCCTCCAATAACAAATTAAAACTATCTAACCTTTTCATAAAATTATTCCTTTATGATCTGCAATGGATACGTTTTTAGTTAGAATTATGTAGTTGTGAGGAAATTATTCCGATGCACCCGAACACAGCTGGTCTTAAGTCTGGGCGGTATACTGGTTGTACCAACTGCTCCAGTATCTTTTTTTTAAAATCCACACATTTGTTTCACTCTATACAAAATATTTCATAGTTTATAAGATTAATAATAATTACGTATTCAAAATATTTTACATCTTTTCCCCTTTTCCTCATATAGCAAGCTCGTGCATTTTCGGCAAATATATTTTTCTGATCGACTTTTTTTTTATTTTTTAAAAAAGTCATGACGTAAATGCTAAAATTAGTGGGAGGGAATGAATCATCAATTAAACCTTATTGATTTTTCAATTATTTTTCTCTTTATTTATTTTATTTATTCTTTCTGAGATGAGGTTATATATTTTTCCGACTGTCGTCCGACCAGCAAAACGCTGACACGCCGACGGACGCTCGCTTCCGAATGACGATATACTCGTATATCCAAAAATTGGATACAATGCCCAGCATATTGTTGATCCGGATAAACCATTGAACGTAGGATGCGAAAACTATATATACCTAAGTCATAACGGAGACCATTTAAATGTATGTCGGTCTGAATTATTGCTTTATATGCTAAGCACTTAGTTGATCTGGATCAATTATTGAATGAAGTCTATAAGGAAATATATATATACAAATGAAAAATTTCTTAGCACTTGCAGTTGATCCGTATAAGTTTGAAAATAAAGACTTCTTTTAATCGACTTTATTATTATTGTTATTATTATTTATCTTCACGTTCTGTATAATTTGAATTTTACGACTGACTCTATTTTAACGGCCCACAAACCGACGAGGAGGTAAATTATTGTGAACGGGTTTTAAGCCTTCCCTCCCCTTCCCAACCCGCCCCCCCGACTAACAATTTTTCTGTGTTGTGTTTGTGCGTGTGGGTAGGTATATACCTCCACTATAGCGTCCAACGCTTCATCCAGGTTTACTGAAATTGGGCATGCATGCATCAATTGGTCATGGCAAGAGTTCAAATGATTGTAGTTAAAATCGGCCATACTTTAATCTTGAAATACTGGACCTAGATATTTGAAATTCGGTATAAAGTTGCGTTGTTGGGCCGAAATCACATTGTGAAATTGTGGTTAGAATATCTTATACAGGTTGAGTTTTAATTAACCGGAATCCTTGAAGAAGGTTAAGTACGAGCGAGTAAGCAACATTTGATAAAAAAATATGGTTAAATTACAAATTTTTATTTAAAGTTAAAGTTTGGTTAAAGTTCAATTAAACTCAAATTTTATTAATTAATTTTTTTGAAAAGCAGTATAAAACCTATTGAGTACCATGCGCCATCTAGCAGTAAGTAAAGTATCGCTAATATTGTTCAGTAGCGACACTTTACCTACTGATCGATGGCGCAGCGCGCCCACACGCTTGTTAATTTTTTACTTTACAATTAAGTCATTAAATTTTAAAAATTAAAAAAAACCCTTTATTTTTTTGGTTTTCCTATTTATTTTTTAAAGTTGCTAATTTGCTCGTAGTGATTCAACCCCTCAAATGACGCCTGGTAATTTAAACTCACCTGTATACAAGCGACACAAATAATATTTACAATCTACCATACATTAAATTAAGAGTAAGGCCATTTAAAGCGGCGTCGCTTGTGATGTGTGAATCGTTAAAAAATTGTGATTTATGACTCACGGCGACCAGCGTTGGTAATTTTATTTTTAAATTGAATGAGATGACGCGCCTTCAAATTCAAATTTTCATTGCGTTGCGTCGCACATAAACAGAAATTTTCGCTAACTGCTCATCGACTTTATTTATGAAACGACTATTCAGAAGAAATAAGTCCCTGACTACTTGCCGGGAAACTCTTGCACTGACACAACCGAGTTTTTACTTTTCCGGCTCACTAACCAACCAGGAGGGAAAGTATTGTGAAAAAAAAATTTTTTCGACATGGAAACGGAAATATCTGGAAAGTAAGCACTGGAAAGTGATGTTGTATGACTGGACGGCAGAGATGCTGAAATTTTATTTAAATGCCTTTCAGCATACACTTCCAGACCCCAGTAACCTCGCTCGTTGGAGCTATGCCGAGGATAGTTCATGTCCCCTTTGTATCAACACCCCTTGCACAGATAGACATATTCTAGCTGGCTGCAAGGTGGCCTTGGATTAAGGACGGTACACTTACCGCCGCGACAAAGTCCTTGCTGTTATTCGCGACGTACTTAGCCTCTCAGTGGCTCGTGCCAACAATGGTTCCACAGTATCCTCCAAACCCCCAATACAGTTTGTGCGGGTTGGCTCTAAAGGCAAAAAACATCCCACTGCAAAATCTTTCTCAATAATCGAGAAAGCTTCAGATTGGATTATGGAGGTCGATTCGGTATCTAAGCAGTATAAATTCCCTGAAAGTCTCGGATGCACAGCCCTGCGTCCAGATATAACTCTTTACTCTCTATCTCGGAAGATGGTCCTTATCGTAGAATTAACTGTTCCATGGGAATCAAATATCTCAAAAGACCACGAGTACAAATTAAATAAATACCATGACCTCGCAAATGCCGTCACCCGGAACGGCTTCACTGTTCACCTTCACGCGGTGGAAGTAGGCGCTCGTGGCCTGCCAGCTAAATCTTTGTTTCACCTTTTTAAAGATCTTTTTCTCTCCAGGAAAATAATCAACTCCTTTCTAGAAAAAATATCTAAAACCGCGATCTCTGCATCTCAAATTCTATTGCTTTAAAGGGGGAGTGAATGGATGGTAAGGTGAACGCTCACATGTGGCAAGACAGCTGTCCTAAACCTACCACCGCCGGTCGTTAGTCCGGAATACACCCTTCACCTCCCAGAAGTGTAAAAATTATATATGATGGGCCCGATTTTTGGTCG